>JAKEEE010000038.1:1800000-2396257 GCA_021498325.1 Bactrocera minax | reverse complement strand
AAGGTAAATTCTCGCACTTAAAATGCTTTGCGCGTACGCTCACTTCTCGCTGATTTTCAACGCTTTGTTTTTTGGCAACTTCCAATTATATACATACACGCATACACACAATCATTGTTGTTAAATTTTTATTATGGCATGTTGAATTTGTGTTTTACTCATTGCGTTTTTCACTTTTTATGTGTTAATTTGTAATTACATTTTAATCTTTCACTTTCGACTTATTTTTCAAGTTGTTGGTGCGTGTTCAATGCGAGCAAGTTTTGTTTTTTTTGTTTCTAATTTCGCGGTATTGAATGGTTTTAGTAATATGTACCTCTTAAACTCCTCATTTTTTTGTTAAATACATATTTTACTAAATTCCTATTCTTGCAAGAATCTTTAACTACCAATGCTTAATTTTTATTGAAAAGTTTTTAACATCTTATGTTCAAGAAATACTCCAAACTAAAAAAAAAAGTCTCAAGACAGTTATTAAGTTATAATTTTTCTTGTCAAATTAAATTAATTAAAAAATGTTACTTTGGAATACACTTTGCTACAGACTTTTAAGTGCTAAGAAAGATTAATTTTTATTCGAATTAGAAATGGTTCTTTTTATTTCTATACATTTTTAGTAATTCTTCTAAACCGTGGAATGCCTCATCGTAATCCTAGGCATAATCCTCTTCATCTTATCGGAAGTATTGTTTTTCGTTTCTTTTTTCTGAGCCTTCTTCCATAGAAGACTCTCTCCAGCCATTGAACTAGGAGCCACTTGACCTCCACAGGGATTCAACCATCCTCCCCTTTCAAATCCCCCTATTAAGCACAGCAATCCTTCTATCATCCGGAGTAACCGTAACGTGAGCCCACCACAGACTAATAGAAGGCAACCACTCACAGGCCGCACAAGGGCTATACTTTACGGTCCTCCTAGGAATCTACTTTACCATCCTACAAGCCTACGAATACATTGAAGCCCCCTTCACCATCGCAGATTCCGTATACGGCTCCACATTTTTTGTTGCCACGTGAATCCCGTGGAATCCCTAATTATGGCTAATTTAGCAACCACTTTTGTCTTCACTAACCTTACATTTCGAAAAATTTTAATCTAATCTTAAAGAACCACCAAAAAATTGTTTTTCTTTTAGCAAAAGCATGTTAAAAATATTTTGTATGAAGCTTTCATTAAGCTTTAAGCTTGAAAAGTAATAATTTTTTATTAATTTATTCAAGGGTAATATTTAAGTAAATTTCTCCAGAACTTGAGCTTTTTTTGCGCTAAAGTTTATTTGCTAGTATTTACAGTGAAGCTTTCATTGAGCTTTAATGGTTGACAAGTACACTTTTTATTAATCATAATCATTTGCAGAAATATCTCCAGAACTCTCAAATTTTCTGAAATTACTAACCTCTACCGTCAACAAATTTATTTTAAGCAAATTTATCTACGAATGTGCAAATTTATCACTCATATTAAACTTTGAAACGGAAATGCAAAAAATCAACTATTAAGCATTAGAAATATAAATACATATATGTATAAATTTTTTTGCCACGTGTAATAAATCAACAATAAATAGTAAATAAAAGTAACGCATATTTAATATTTTTATTTGCTTTGGGCAAATTTTACATCTTTTACGGTCGATAAATGACACGAGCTCACGAACTTTGCGCCAGCCATGACAAATTCATGATTATTTTAATGATTCGTCATACGAGCCTGTTAGTTTTATTACTTACAACTTTTTTTTTACTTATTAATCATTGTAGACATATATTTTCAGGTAATAGTAGACATAATATATTGTAAGTTTTCAAAACAAATCATTTTAATTTTCAAATAATATTCACGTGTGTCACGCGCGCCGGTCAGTGCCTTACACCACAGACAAACAAAAACACACTTCCCGCTGCTGCGGCAAAAAGCACACCTGTCCTAATTGCGTTTTAATTTATGTATGCATGCGCTTATATCAAACACATGTCAACAGTGCTCCGCGATAAGCCTAATCGCATACATATTTATATGTACATACATATTTAATTATACGATTTACTTTATCGAAAATGCATTTGAACGTGCTAATTATGCCGTTTGTGCATCTCAAGCAAGCTTAGGTCGAGCTACACGGTTTTTTATACGCTTATATGCTAATATCTATATATATATATATAGATATTTCTATATATATATATATATATATATATATAGAAAAAAATACATATATACATATTTATTTATTTACAATTTACATTTATTTTTCTATTTCACTTCGTGCACAAATCCAAAATCGAACTAAATCTCATAGTTTTTCGTGTGTGATTTACCAGCTCAGTTAGTCACAGTTGCAGTGGCACTGGTTTCAAATCAGAGTTTTTATTATGCGCTACTCAAACTGTTAATACGAAACCGTTGTTTTGTTATATTTTCTATAGAAAATATGTCAATGTTGAATAATTTACTAATTTTAATGAAAATTTAATTGTTTTACTTATTTATTGCCTGAAGTAAAAAAAATCACAAAAAAATGTAGTTTCCGCTTATTTTCTGTGTTTTAAAATATATTTTTTATTAAAATATATAGACAAAATACCAACCGACCAATTATATACACATGTACGTACATGTACATGTTACATATATGTCAAATTTATGAAAATTTTTATTATTTATATATATTTTTTAATAAAAATAACTATTGATTTTTCAAATCGATCCCATTTCTTGTGCAGTCTCGAAATTTCGGGATTCCGTCTGTATGAAATTTCTTTAATTATTTAAAATTTTTTTAATAACATTAACTGGATTAATTTTTTCATATCGATTCAATTTTTATGCAATCCCTAAATTTCGGTTATAACATTAAATTTCGTATCCTATTTTCAAGACAAGCTTGGAACCCCATTCCTCACGAAACCAATGAAGTGTAAAGTAGAATGTCTGTTTTTATAGCAAAAAGAAGTGATTCGGCATTGCTCTGTTATATCCCAGATTTCTAAAAGTTGCTTAATTATTTATATTTCTTTTAATAACTATAACTTCACTTAACTTTTTAGGTCGATCCCGTTTTTGTGTAGTCCCGAAATTTCGGGATTGATATTTTGAAATTTAATATGGTATATATTTAATTAGCGAAGTATGAATTCAAATATTCATATCTACGTTTTTAAAAAAATTTTTGTTGAAAATCACACACCGCATATTAAGCAAATTTAACTGTAATAAATTGCTCTTGACTACACCCTTGAAGTGAGTTTCTAAAACTCTGGTTAAGACCATAACTGTATATACCCACTTATACAAACGAAAATCACTTAAAAATCAAACGTCCAAAAATCACTTGAAGAAATGTCAAAGTAACACGTGTCTCCTCATTGTCATAATTTGAAATCACATATATATGTATGTTTTTGCATTTGCTAACGTCATTTCTCATGGACACGTCAAATTGCCTGTGCCAGCAGTGTCGCCATTACTACAAACAGTGGTAATAATAAAAACACTTACGTGCGATTTCTTGCCTATGCAAATTTAATTGCTAAAAGTGCTTGACACTTTACTAGGTTTACTTTTTTTTATTATACTATAATTAACACTTTGACAGTCTATGCACTAATTGTGTTCTGTGGACAAAAAACGGTGCGCTGATTATACACAATTTAATTTAACTGACTTGTTTATGAACAGACTCACTTACAGAAAAAATAAATAAAAAACAACTGCAATAACTAAACAAATTTTATAATACAAATCTATTAAAATTTAAAATCTTAATGACAATGAAATAGTATATGTTGAAAAATTAGCGAAATTTTTTACACAAATTCACGCATAAATATGTTGGTTTCCATATATATAAGTACATATGTATTTTAACAATTCGCGTTTTCATATTTCGTTCGCAAACACGTGAATTTTATATATAAAATTTTTTTAACTTTTTCTTATACAATCGTACAATCAACAAAAACATGCTAATTCACATGCTGCTGCTGTCGTCTGCCCCACCACGCCGTGGCACCCAGTTTAGTTTGCCAACTTTTGACTTCATTGAGTGACTTGAGTGCTAGGTGCGCAAGCATGCCTGCCAATAATTTATTTAGCTGCCACGCTACACTTAAACATATACTTAATACAAATAAACATACATACATATGTATAGGTATATATAATCCGAAGTAAACGCACACACACTAAACACTGTGCCGCTTGTTTGTCTCTGAGCAGTAGCTGTCTGGTTGGCTGGTTATTTAGTTGTCTGACAGGCCAACTGCCTATATGACTGACTAGCTGCTTAGCTTGCCTGCCGTATTTGGGGCCGCCATGGCGGTTGATGATTCATGCCGCACAATTTGGCCATGGCAGATTTATATCTGTTTGTATATATGTCGTATAATAATGAAAATATTCATTTTCGATGCAAACATTGCGTTTCAACTATGAAACCGGTCTGTTTGAGCTCTTCTAAACATACATACATACATATAAGAGGTGTTTCGTGTGCAGATTTGCAAATTGAGTATTACCTTATAGCTTAAAATAGATAGTATTTTTTTAATATATTCTTTAAAAGGTTAAGTATTATTTTGTAGATACTAAATTAGATCATAAATTTTTGGTGATTTGTCTGGTTGGAAAAAGTTTCACTGTGGTCGTTTTGTATATGTTCCATAAAATATGAAAAGCATATAATTCTCCCCCACAACTAAGATTTTCGTTCATTCGATTTTTGATTACGTTCTACTCGTAGAACTACAGCTACCATCTTGAGGACTAAAAAGTATAAGAAAGTGAAATCGGGCCCCAAATTAATGTGATATCTCTCTACTTGTTTTGCTAAACACAAGAATATAAGTGGTTGATCATTGCTTGAGGTATCCGAAGCGCAGCAGTAAAGTGTGCACTTGAAACTATTAAGAGTGAACTGTACTTTTATTTTAGGCAAGTGGATCGGAATGAAAAAGCTAACACCCACATAGCAAACATTGTCTAAGAGAAACTAAACAATACATCCCCGGGTTTACGAATATAATTTATCATCATTAGAATGCCTATTGGGACTTGCCTTTATCGATAATAGTAGTTTCCGCTATAAATTGCGCTTTATTCACATTCAGGCGCAATGAAGAAACTTGGTAAACGATAATAGAACAACGTCATGTGATGGGCATCAAAATGACATATAATGCATTGCAAGGAAACACTGAAACTTAAATGGCACTCATATTAACCCAACAAATAAAAAACTTCGACTGTAGTTTCTAACACTCCTTGAATATTTATGGTATTTGCAACAGCGGCGTTTATTAGATAGTCCTTTCTCTATAGCGCTCTATCACTCAGTTAATGAACCAGAACACATAGTTTATGACTTTCGAATCCCATCCGTGTGCAGTTTACTTTTTTTCAAAGAATCTAGATTTGAAATGTAGAAGAATCTGCTCAAATTAACCATTAACCGTATGATAACTAGCCATCTGTTAGCCAATCCAGTTTAGGTGTCACCATGTTATGATTAACTGTCTTCAGGTATGTTAGATTGTTATGAATGTTTTGAAAGATGAAAAAAGAAAAGATATATATGAAGGGAATATTTAAAAATTTAATAAGCAATTAGACTTATAATGGCAGATTTTGAAAACGCCTTTTTGGTCGTTTAAATTTTTGTTAATACCTTAAATAGACTATTTGAAATTCACTCTAAAAGTTAAGCAGCTCACAGTAATTCATAACTGTTCCGCCTAATCAATGTATGGTATTTGACTTAAAAAAAAAACAATTGCTTCGTTTCGAATGTGTTTATTGATATTATAAACAGAGATACAACTTCAATAGCTTTGTGAGGAATGAGGTTAAATTACTTCTTTTTATGTCCTAAACGAAATGTAATTTTAAAATACTAATCCAGAAATTTCGAGACTGTACCAAAAACGGGATGGACCTAAAAATCTCTGCATCGTTGTTATTAAGAAATAATAAATACTTAAACAAATTTATTAGACTACTTCGATTCGATTCGTTAAAAAATAGTTGATTAGCTAAACAAAATAGCTAAACAAATAGTTGAGTGCACTCACACTAACCCCGATTATGCATTATTCACATAAATACCAAATATGTAGCAAATGCGCTGTAGATTGCTGCGAATGAGTCAATATTATAGAAAAGTACATATGTATATAGTTCTATATTAAAAAATGCATAATCGATCCTGCGGTTCTAATTAACTGACGCCTCGGCCTTTTACCTACGGTAGCTGCGGACCAGTCGTCGACCTCTGCACTTTGTGGTATTTCTTGTATTTCTTAATGATGACTCACTTCATTTCACCACATAATGTATGTATAATAGTTATATTTTGCATTTATGGCATCACTACTCGATCGTATTTATATGAGAACTCGGCATTCTGTGATTTAAAATACAATTCAGTGCGAAATTTTTGACATGATCGATCATACGATGCTTTTCTAACCGCATATTTCATGAGAAGAGACGTGCCTCTTAAATATATTTCACAATTCAATTAATTACCTCTAAATATTATATCAACAGCTAATTACGTAGGTATTTGGAGGTTTGTTTATTTGTTTAATTGTAATTACGAAATGTCATTTCTACAGACTTACGCATTTTTTTATGAAAAGAATAATGAGCTGAGCCGATGCAATTTCGTAGAATGCGTTAAAAATTATGAATAAAAATAAAAATTATTAACTGGAATTGTTCAATTATTAGTAATATGACAAGCTTTTTAAAATAACCAGAGTGATCTTACTCATTTTCGGGAAGTGTTTTTCAAGCGCTTTAATTAACCTATTATGAGAATAAGGTTAGATTCCCTTAAAGTATCCCAAATAAAATGTTCATAGTTAGAGCTGATGCTAAGCTCTTAGACTTTATGATCTCTTAGGGCTGTATTTTATACAGTTTCAACTTCAGCAAAATTTCGCAGGCTATAATATCCTTTATAAATTATTCAGCAACATTATTGACTGACTAAAATCTGGGATTCGTTGATATTTTGAATTCTTGCTATATTTAATTCTTAATTACTCGGACCCCAATTTTTCAAAGATTTGATATGGGAGAGTACATTGACTTTAAATTTTTTTCTCTCGCCCTTTCACTCTCTATAGGTATTCTTACTTACTGCTACCTTACTGCTACTGACTACTTTGACAGCTCTCGGGATCGTAAATCAAAGCGATAGTAAAAACTTTCCTTAACTAATCCAACTCAAATAAAGGGCACATATTACAGCTAAGTTCTACACAATTTGTATTGCTTAGATATCGAAGGTAAGTAGACAAGTGAAGTAAGTCATTTCTTCTACCGAAATATCAAGGAGAGAACAGCGTTGTTAAAGTTAGAACTATAAAAACAGAGCATTACTTTCAATGCCTTAGTTTTTGTAGCCTGAAGTTCATCAGTCTCCCATCTGCGTCATTTGAAAGAGAGTTCTACATAGTTTAAGTTTAATATGTTATTTTCACTTCAAAAATGCTAATCCTAGATTGTGTTAAGCAATACTGCTGAGCCGACAATCCTTGGCTGCATATAGAACCGGGTACATTCAGGTCAAGAAGTACCAACCGAGTTGATAATGGGTAACCTTTCAACCAGCTCAAAATCGCTAAAATATTTTAATTTTGAAAATGTGATGATATTTTTGTATACATTTTTAAATTGAAATGCTTTTTCAAGTAGTTGATTCTAGCGACGGATTACGGCTAGAGGGATCCAAAAGTCTAAAAGTGAACATTCTTAAGATAGGGTAACAGGTCAAAATCTCCTAATTGCTGAAGCATCTTATAATTCAGCACAAATGTTAAATAATTTGAAGTGCTTTGATATGAAGAATATTTCTATTAAAACAATAACCCTTTCACTTATTTACATTTATCTGTGTCTTTTTTAACACATTTTGAATCATATTACGGAAAATCGCATGCAAATGATTGTTAAAAGTCTTAAGAATATATTGAACTTAGTTTAATTCATTTCGAATGTAAATATGTAATATGTGCTTGCCCCAAATTTGAGTTGCCACTTTTCGATAATAAACAAATAATTAACTTTATAAAGTAACAATTAAAATACACTCATAAAAAATGACCTTTGCAAAATATCCAATAAAATGTAGACACCAGAATCCTTTCACGAAATTTGTACGAGTTTCACACACAAAAAGAATAAAAATAAATAAAACATGAGAACAAAAAGCCAAAAAATTACAACTTCACAATTCCGTCCCTAAAGTTTGACAAACCAGTTTCGTCACACATAAAATACATACATACCCACATGACATGTGGCATGACCCATACACACATGAGATTTTATCTGTCGTCAAAAGGGGTCAACAAAAAATGACGCCATTCACATTGTGAATGAATTTTGTGGCATCCTCCTTTGTTGTTGAATGAACTCGCAACAATTGCTGAATGGCTCGCAGCGAATACTTTCAATTTTTCTTGCTGCAATTAACAAATTTGTGAAAAAGTGCACCGAAAAAATTACTGATCTTTACCGCTTGTATTATTTTTTATATTTTTATTAAGTCTGGTTTTTGGTTCTTTCAGTTTTGGTGAATGCCTACCCTTTTTCTGCTTGGGCAAAACATTTTCACACTATTAGCAAATTTGCGACGCTGTGATGACAGTTTTTATGTAACAGCATCATTTTAACTAACCGTTAAAAAATTAAAAAATATATTTTTTGTTTTGAAAGCGCTCCTAAAATGTTCGGAGTAGTTAAAAAATTTGACTACTATTTTGAAAATGTATATCTACTGTATGTAAGAATAAAAATGCAGAGGTTGGTTAATCTCATCCATTTAAAAGACTTTTTTAGAGTAAATTTTTTCGAGGTTATTTTGGTAATTGTACCTGTATCACATCTCTTCCTATAATATAACCTGAATGAATACAAGGTAGATGAGAGTTTCGCGGTTACACGCCAGAAGTTGTTCGATTTACTATTGAGTTTATTTCATTCCTCAGTACATTTTCCCTTAAAACCTCGGAGTTTTTGAGGTTATGTTTTAAAACTTTTTCGAAGCAAAATTAATAAATTTATTTGATCGAATTGTTGTTGATTAAGTTATTAATTTCTTAGTACATCTTCCTTTAAAACTTCGTGTTTCATCGTAATGAATAAGCGGTAGATACATAAAAGCTTTTTTGACATCTCCTATGTTATTTGAAAACAAAGAGGAAGGAATTCTCATCAAATTCCAGTTAAAAAAAAAAAAATATTTTCCTCTTTTTGTACTCATTCATTCTCCAGATCACAATATGATAATGATTTAGTTTGGCTCCGATATATTAAGCCACTTTCAAACTGTAATTTTTCCAGTTAACGGTATATCAGTAAAAATACCGGCCAGTGTCGCATCTGAGGAAATTATCGTGTCTGAGTTGTATTTCCAGATAATCCGATTTAACCATAGGAGTTCAAAGCCTATTAATTCAAAATAATGTTTAAACATCTCTTCCAATATTCGTTCTAGTAAATGTGTTAGTTATGTCATTACCTCATAAATCATTTACCACTAATCTTGAACCTGAGCCAGTTTTAGACCGACCAACTAGAAAGGCGATTTCGTAACTTCAGCATAAGGTCAGCTTTAATCATTAGTAAATTTTAGACACACTTATGTAAGTCTTCAGTGAAGTTAAAAATGAGTTACTTTTTCTGAGTCAATATGAGACCTAGAGTATCTTCAGCTTTTTGGAAAGAAAATTCAATGAAAGGGTACATATTTCAGGTACTTCTTTCAAACATTTTCTCCCTGAAAACACGTGCTTACGATGGACCTTCCTGATTTCATCCAAATAATTTAAAAATTTTCGAGGTAAACGGTTCTCTCGAAGAAGCACGAGAAAAAATCTTTGGAATTAATATTTTGTAAAATAGATAAGGAAATAGTCTTTCATTTGAATGCAAGGAGTGTTAAGGTGCTCCCTTATGTTTTGCAGTTATTGTTCAAAATATCAAGCTTCCAAGTACCTAAAATAGTATTTGAGAGCTGGTTTTGGAAGTAACTAAAACTTAACAAAAAAGTTGCTACTATTTTTGATGACAATTTCAAGATAGAGACGATTAAATATTCTATATACTCAAAAACCATAAAAATTTAACTCAAAATAATACCGAAATTATTTTCAAATATTTAAAAATATTTTTTTTTTTTTTATTAAACAACCCACTGTTACACACAAGTTAGTAAAAACATCGACTACCAAAAACAATTCTATCAAACTTACTGCAATTACTTACATCATTAAAGCAAGAATTGGTCAACGGGCAACAAAAACAGCAACAACAACAGTCAGTCATTCAAACAAATTCAAGGTAAAGTCAAGCGAAACTTGCTGTCGAAAAGCGTTCAAATCGCTCGCTAAATATCTTCCCTACACCGCCTTGTGCAGTTAACTCAATCGATTGAGCCGGCGTTGGTCCAACCTATTTCACCCCCCAAGCTTCGCTTCACCGCACTTCATTGGCGTATGCTGCCGCGACTCCGCATGCTCGGTGACAACGAAAATTAAGATAAATCAACTAACAAGAAAAAAATATTTCTGCGACTACAAAGAAAGGAAAAGACAGCGACATACACACACATGCAAAAAAAAACCAGAAACAACAAAAATTAAATCCGACTGGCAAAAAAATTAAAATAAAACACCAACAACAGGCTGGCGAGCACCAAAAAGGCTGGAGATACAACAAGCAAAAGCATGCACAACAACAAAAGAAAATTAGCGAGCAAAAAACGGCAAACAACGGCCGGAAATGTGTAATAAAATTTAAATGTTTCTTCATGATTTCCCCCATTTTTGCCTTTTGCTGTTTTTTGTGATTGCTTTTTTGAGTTGCCCATTTGTTGGTGAATTAAAACATTGTTGTTGTTGTCGTTTTTGTTTATCTGTGCTCTTGTATTTTTCGTGCAATTTTTTTGGTTGCATATTTCTTTCGTTTTATTATATATATATTTTTTTTTATTTAATTTTTTGTTTCTATATTTTGGTGTGTTTCACCGCCATTTTCGACATTTTGGTTCCACTAAATTTGCAGCGAAACCAAATGACGCGCAGCTTTTTCCGTGCAGCGAGCTATTAAGGCTACATGGACTTGTATTTAAAACACATGCGCAACCACTTCCAAAATCAGGCGATCTTTTGTGTACAACAATAATAGCAATGCAATGAAAATCTTTAGAAAATTAAGAACTTTGGCAGAAAATTTTCAATCTGAGACATTCCAGAGAGTTTGATTTGTCCAGAATAGACTTTAATGATTGCTTTCCATGAGAAAAAATTAATTGCTAGCAGGTGAAATTGTCAGACAGACAACTTTGAAGTTATGACTGTTATGAAAAATGCTTTGACGATTGATTCTTGATTAAATAAAATTTAACTTGGTCGCTTTGAGCACTTAATCTGCAGACTCTATTATTTTGACCGAAGTTTCTCGATATCTACAGCATATTATTGCAAGTAAGACTCAGGCAATTCTTTTGGGTTTCTAAAACCCGCCTAACTGAAAACTGAGTCTCAAACAGTCAATGGTTCTCCTCAGCCCTAGTTTTTAGTTTTCTTACCAAGTTTTAGGTTTATTGAGCTGAATTATTTTGAAGATTCACAAAGATTTAGCTGACAAGCTCAGTTTTATTGAAAAAAAATTTTTTTTGAATATTATTGTTTTATTTTATTTAATATTGAAAAATCCACAAATAAGAGAGGAAGTTCAGCCCAGCAAAAAGCTAGGTCCAAGTTACCATTGGCGGATTAAAAAGAAAAGAAATAACCAGGCAAAGTGGTATTTTTTCTGAGGTCAAAAATATACACAGGAAATTTTTAGAAAAACTCGAATAAATAATAGACAGATTAAGGTCTTTTTCGAATACAATAATTTAAATAAATGACAATTATAAAATTTTAATCTTAAAAGGAGGTTTAAAAAAATCGAAAATTAAAAAAAAATTAAATTATAATATTAAATAAAAAAAAAAATTTAAAAAATAAAAAGGAACAATAATTTTTTTAACAAGGTTATTTCATTTCAAAGAAAATAAATGTTGGAAAATTATCTTTCTAATTTGATTTTAGTTCTAAATTGTTTTTACTTTTTTCTTCAAAAATCAAATAAAATATTTCTTACTTAAGTTTTAAAACTTACTTCAGATGTTTTAGGATTATAAAAAAATGTGTCTTTGAAGAGTTTTAAAATCTACTATAATTGAGTTTTCTTCATAAAAAATCAAAATATAATATAAATAACAAAAATTTACCCGATAACAAAATATGTCATGAATCGCAAAATAAATTTTTATGGGACAAATTTTATTTTGAATTCTATGTTTTTACTTGAGACAAAGTAGATATTCACAAAAATCCACCATTTGACACCATAACATAATTTTTTTGCAGTATTCGCCATTAATCCCACTTAGCGTTGCTTGCAATGACCAGCATCAAGCAACAAAATTTTTACAAAATAATGAATTCAAAGCAAAAAAAAAATAAATAAAAGTCACAACTGAAATATATAAATTAATTATTCAACGACTAACACCTGCCAACAAATTTGTTTCGTGTTCCCACAATTCGTTGTCCATTCCATAAATTCGAAATTTCTCAGGATGTAGTACAACATACATATGAGGCAATAAAAACAAAACCAAAAACAAAAATATATACATATGTATATAAATATTAACAACAGCACTAATACAGCAAGTTGACTTCATAACTCACACATACATACATACATACGTACCCATATAATCGCTCATTTATTTAACTGCATTTAACGTTTCGCAGTCAAACTTTTCGGCGGGACTTGCATTTTTCCCACTGCGCAAACCAATCAGTAACAACAACAACACACTCGCTTGCTCGTTCGTTCATTTATTTGCGTCCATTCATAGCATTTCGCTGAACACAGCGGAGAAGCTTAGCGTAATTGTTGCTTGTTGCCGTGTTGTTTATGAGTCCTGTCCAACGATTGACCGCCTCTCTCTCCAACGTGCACACACACAAACATACATATTTGTCTTCACAAGTTACCACCTTTCTGCCCACACATTCGTATCAACCATTTATTTCTCTGCCTCTTACACTTCCATTTCCACTTTTGCTAGTTTAAGTTGTTGTGTATATTATAATTGTTGTTGCTGTTGTTATTTTCACTCCTGCTGTTATGGTGCAGCGTTATTGCCATCCTTTTTTCCATTATCTTCATTAAATTTATTTGTCAGTACGTCAGTATCGCGCATTCATCTCATTGCGTTGTTGTTATTGTTGTTTTTGTTCCTGTTGTTTTGCTGTGGCTCTTCACCAGCCAAAGCCCAACTTCAACTGTTCAACATTTCAACTCGCATGAACCTCGCGCACAGCTTCCTCCGCTCGGTAGGTTTGTTTGTTTATTTATTATTTTATCGTCTGTTGCCGTTGTGTTGTTGCATGCTATAATTTTTGCTTGCCTTTTTTGTGGCAACTGCAACTTACGGCTGCGCGCTGTTCGCAAAACCCAGTAGCCGTTTGGCAAGTTTCTTATTATTATTGTTATTACTCGTGCTTTTGCCGTTGCAACTGTTGTTGTTATTGCATTTGTTATTGGTGTTGTTATTTTTGTGACTTTTATTTGAACACCACATCGCATCAGTCCTTCAGCAGCAGCTGCCGCTATTTGCCGTTTATTGCTATCATCATCATGGTCATTGCACCGCCTCTCTGCGCTCCACTCCTCGCTCTTCTTGCGCTCTCAGCTTCCATCTTTCTAGTTAGTGGCGCACTACGCCTTTCATCTTTCTTCCTTTCCGTTTTTTTTTATATTTTTTGTTGTATTCACGCTGCGCTTTGCCAATCCATATGTCCGGTCGCCTTCCTCTGTGTTCGGCTCGATCGGTCTCTCAGTCATAGACTGTCCGTAACTCGTAATTCTTTTTTGGTCCACAGTAAATTATGTTTGCTTACGTCCGCGATACTCGTTATCCTCATATCCCGCCGCTGCTCCGACATCTCGCGTGTATGAAGCGTCTTAGCTTGTGAATGAAGATTCAAGATTTCTGCACAACTCCGTCTTTGTTGCGACAACAAAACTTGTTTCCTTCGTTTTTTCTACGGCCCAATACACACTCGTATCGTCAAGCAGCCATGTCGTTGGCTCTGCCCGCCGCCTCCAGCTTTTGCCGTTTGTGGAGCGTCATACTTTGGGGTTAATCCATTTGCTTTACCACTTGCACTATTTATCAGCACTGTCCGTCCCTTTTCCTGAATCAATGTACAAGTATGTATAGTATATCTGTTCCCGGTTTGGTCTTCTTGCATCGCACTCCTTTCCTTTCGTGTGCGGCATCTTTTTTGTCGATTATATCCACCGTCTTTTTCCCGTTCTCGTCGCTGTTCTCTTCGAAGTAGTTCGCTTTAGCCAGAAAGTGATCCTCTAGGTAGCCCCTTCTACCCGATCTTCATGCTAAATTTTATCAATGTATATGTAGTCAATTTGCGTTGGCGGCGTTGTTCGAACTGTGTCTGCCCGCGCTTTGTTGTCTTCCACTTTGTTACTCTGTCACTGTCGCGGATTCGTTTGCTCAGTCAAAATTTTGCTTCTTTCCTTTTGTTATCTGCTCATCTGCCATTTTTATATATAATTTCTTCTTCATTTTTCACTAATTCCACAGAAGCCCTCAATTAAATAGATTTCTTAGTTGCCTTTTCTTTTTCTTTCCATGGAACCGTTTGTCATTAGATTGGCTACACATTTGGTATTCTTGGATTTCATATTTGACCGCATCACGCGATATATTTTAACTACAAAAAGGAAAGAAAAAACCTAGAACCCAAATAATATTTCAAATTAATAATAATGGAATAATGGACAACATGGGAAGATTGCGACGGGTTCCTCTTAGTTTATCGACACATAAATCTTAATTCATAGTTCAAAAAGATAAATGTCCGCAACGGATGCACGAAAGAACAGAGATGATTTTACAAAAAGCAGTACAGTGACCTCAGTAATAATTTTTAGCAAGTAAACCTCTCAGAACATCTAGAACAAATTTTAACGATTTAACGAGATAAATCTGAGGAGAAAAAATCACCATCTATGTGATATATTTACCGAAAATAAGCTTTACTTTTGAATTAACTATTCAGTACCCGCTACCACGTACTCATAAGAGTAATTTTACGTTAGAATTCTAAGACTTATTTTTATAACTTAATTTCCAACCCTAATCTTTTGAAGTGTTCTGAAGGCCTACGAGTACATTTCTTTGAGGCTTAAGAAATTTCCGGGAGATTTCGAAGAGTAAGCGCTTAATATATCTGGTATAACCAAACTCTCGATATCAACAATTTTCTTCGAGATTAGTCTTTATATTTCACACAGTGCACTCAATATTACATTATATATATTAGGAATACCGATCACACGGTAAACCACAACGACAAGTCTAATCGGCGGACATGAGAGACTTATCAGGTTCTTGTGCCCAATTATTTAAGAGTTCCGATGTAAATCCATTGCAATCTTCTACAGTTAGGACCAGCAATTTAAATCCCTTCGTTCCGTTTCGATTGAGAAATCTCCTTTATATGCCTATTCTTTAATTATAAGATTTGTTCACTTCATAAATCAATTAAGCTGTGGACCTTATGCACCAAAGCAACTCCCTTATTCTTTGAAATTAATATGTGGCAGCTCAAAGAAATGCATTGAGCTGCCATGCACATTCTCTTGTAAATTGTTTGCAAAATAATTCTTTCGTGGTGTAATCTCTTTTTATTTCATTTCGAATACCTAATTTCTCCCAGACTAAATTTTTCCTCTTTCGACAAGTCCCCTTGTCTGGCTAAGGGGAAAGAAAGATTGGTTAAAAAAAACTTCGAATCAATTCTTATCCAAAATAAAGTTGAAAGGAAAATATTAGTATGTACTTTATATTCGGACTTGGATGTTTTTCGGTATCCCTTAACTTTTTCCTCTTGACACTTAGGTCTGGTTGTTTTGTAATTTTATTTCATTTCAATATTAGCTTTGAATATTAGTCTCTTCCGAATTGTTGGTTGATTTAGATCCCTAATTGGAGTTTCAAATATTTTTTCGTAAGCTCCGTTAGATGGATAGTTGAATAAAGTTCAACTGAATGGTTGTTACCAATTTAAATTCGTTCCCATGGCAGTCGTATGTGCGTTAACGGAACCGACCAGGTTTCTTATCCGGCGACGGACTACCAACTCGGCAGCATTCCTCAGAATTGTATGAAGAATATTTTCTGCTGCTACAACAACAACAACCACTATTTTAAATTACCTCTACGTCCAAGAACTATTATCGAACTTAGCCTCAGATTTTTTAAACGAGCTGGAAATAAATTCGGGCGTTAACTTCGAAGGGAAATATACTTAAGGCTCTTACTTATTGCACAAACATTCATATATTACCACGTGACTTATCGTTTGAATCCACGCTGAAATACCGAATACCAAGCGCAAAACAAATAAGTGGACTGAAGACTTAAAACATATACACATATGAACTAACAACATTCCTGCTGGCAATACAATCGACAACCACCGACATATTCTCTTCCTCCTTTGGAGACCACAAACAACCATGTACGGTATGCATGCAAAAATGCAACAACGCCCTTCCTTCGAATATTTGGAATTGATGCAGCCATACTACAGCCTCCAGTGAAGGTCTCACATAGCAGCCTGAACAACTATACATACAAGGAGGCATATTGTAGAGGTAATACATGCAGGAAGGCGGCATGATCGTTGCCTGCAGACGCCTTAACATACACACTCTCTCTAACTGCTACCTGCTACCCAACTTCCTGCCTTTATGTTGTGCCATGGAACCCATTGATTTGCGCTGCTTTTGAGACCCTTCAACCGGTCACTTTGCCGCGCCAACAATTCCATTGATAATGTTGATATTTATTTATGCTTTTATAGTTCTTTTTTGTGTCCTTTGTTTGTTGTTGTTGTTGCTTATTGACCGAAAAGTCAAATACCTAGCTGGCAGTCCTTAGTAGAGCATTCGCAGTGGCATGCAAGTGCTGCAATGTGTGGCATGCGCATACCGAAACGATCGAAATTCACACATTTGGGTAAAGGGTAGCCGATTGGTGTTGCATGGTGACAGTAATCAAGGTTGTGCTGCAAGGCATGGCAACGGATCGACGCTACCGATATGTAGGCAGTGCGAAAGCAAAAATAAAATGCGATGCGCGCCATATTTCCGTTTGCGCATGCGTGCACGCATGGAAAAAATTGTGAAATATTTGTGCGCAACATCAGTAGAGAAGCATCGCCATAGAGGCGCTGCAAATATGTTGTGCTATATTCAGTGATTTTCGTGCTATGTGAAGAATTTTAAGAAAAGTGCATAAAATACACAATAAGTGGCAAACTATTGTAGACCCCAGTTAAAGTAAACACATTGTGAGTGAAATTAGTGAATATTAAAAATATATCGTTTACAGCACAACAAAGTTGAGTGCAGCGATTTTAGGTTTAATTTTCAAACACTACTGCACTACAACACACTGCACTAAATAATATTTTAATTTTGTGAGAAATTTAACAAAATATACTTAGCAGGTTTTTTCAACACTGAATAAGTGATGAAAGAAAAATCTAGTCTCTCAAAGTTTCGTCACTGAAAACCTGTATTTATGGACCTCAGAGCTCAATATTCTTTCCAATAATATCCGAGTGAATACGATTAATAGTCAGGTTATCATGAGTCTGGATATTTGGATAATGTTTGTAGCATTTCTAGTCTATAGCATTCACATATGAAACTCAGCTGAATCTGCTTCGTGAGACAAATTGACATTTTTGACAAACTTGTTAGGGATAACATTTTCTAGTTATAGTTGTCATCTCTAATCAATACACCATGATGAACGAATTATTCTACTACTACTTCTACTCTAAAAGTATCTACTCAGTCATTAGTTATTTTTTTATGATATCCTAAATGAGTTAAGTTCTTTAGAAAACCATATTTTTCTATGTCTGAAATAATGGCAATATTAAAATTTTTTTTAATTTTGTATTCATATAAATATTCTCAGTTTTTTTAGTCGTATTTTGAAATTTTTTTCAAAATTATTAATTTTTTTCAAAATTATAACTTTTTTTCAAATAAATTTTTTTCTCAGTTTCTCAGTTTTTATAGTTGTATTTTGATATTTTTTTTTAACGTTATTAACTTTTTTTTATGTTAATTTTTTTCAAAATTAAAAATTTTTTTTAAATTACTTTTTTTCTTTTCACTCCTTTATGTAGACCCGTTATAATAGCAAAACAAATTGCTCTCACCACTCAGACCAATAATTATTCCCAACTCCAGCAATTTATGGCTAATTGGTGTTTTTCATTTATGCTCCCATAAAAAAATGTACCCATAAAATACTTTAGAAAGTAGTCAATCAAATTTCTTGCTGAGCAAAATTATTAACGAAGACACAAATCTCATTTTAATTACCCCCCATTAAAATATTTATACAACACACAAATTTATACAAACGAGTATATTTTTGATGGTAAAATTTTTTTTAAGTATTAAGTAATAATTATAATCTAATAAGTAATTGTCATAATATGAAAAATACTAACCCTAATAATTCGAATTTCGCACACTAAAGAATTCATGCAAATCAAACCAGCAAGCCACTCATATAATACATCATTATTGCTACTTTTTATTAAATTTCTATTTAGAAATAGTTCACTTCTATTTTTCCTGCTCGTCAGCAATTTGCATTTCAACATTTTACATTTGCATAACTTTATTATTATAACAATTTATTTTACTCAAAAAACATATTTCCTTATGTGTGGTATATTGACCAACATGCGGGTATTTTGCTGTGAAGTGTTTCGGAATTTCAAAAATTGTCACGTACGTACGTGCGAATGAAATGTTATGATCGCTAATTATTGCTGTTATAAACGAGTATATACACAACTATTATATATATACATTTATTTATGGCGCTTACATTTATGGCGCATACATATTTATGTTCGATTTATATATATATTACATATATATGGTTTCATATATAAAAATTCGGAAACTATAAATTTTAAGGTTATAACTTTCAATATTTTAGTTTCTGATTCTACACACAGCCTCAAACTAGAGAATTTTTACTTACTATATTAAATAGTTAGTGTAATTCTCAACTATTTTTTAGTTGAAAGCAATAGTAAAGCAATAACTAGAACTCGACTGGGGAGTGTCAGGTAAATTAGATATTTGAAAATACATGTTAAAGCACTTTTTTCTATCTGTACTGGAAAATATTTACAAACTCAAATTAAAACCCATGAGAGGGCCACAATAGAATCGGATTGGAAAACAAAATTTTCCAGATAGAACAATTTTAACACTTTTTTTTGAGAACGTTGTATTTTTCTATTATTAGTTTTGTCTTCCACTACCGTTTGAAATTTGAGAAGGGACTAGTTACCTAATCCTTGCCTAAACGATAACTAACGTTGTGTTTTTTATAATGCGAGCACACTCCTGAATAATTTAGAATAACCTAATTCTTTATAGAGAAATTAGCTTCAATACCAATACGAATACCAATTTTTCCTTTATGGTTCTTTGTGGCAAAACTTGGTATCTTGGTTTAGGGTTGTTTAAAGTGGTATGCAAAACAATTGCACTTATTGAGATTTCGGCATGTCCGGCTTGTTTGTCAATTCAATTCAAATTTTTCAGATTGGTTTTAAGCATTCCTCTTACAATATCGCACTCAAAAGGGACAAATGAGATGAATTTTCTTTATTGTAAATGATTGTTAGCGGTGATAAATTCCCCTTTTTTATATCTTTTTCAAAGTTAAGTTTTCTTAGAAGGACCATATTCATTGTTTGATTTAATCCATTGTGTACTAGAAGTCCAAAAAAAAGCAAAGTTTAAGCTGTATAAGATGAATGTATACTATGCGATTCTCTCTTCTTATCACTGACTAAAATCAGGTGAGAAATTCTAATAAAAGTCAAACACCTAGGTTCAAAATGGTGGGATAATTTGATATTATGGTTTCTCAAACAGTCGCTATAGAGAGAAGTAAAGATAATGCTTCAAAACTAATAACAAATTAGCAAGGTCCAAACCGAGAACTGCCTGGACCATTGTTTTAACTGATCTGCAAGTTTTTTTTAGTTTACGGACATAATACTGCTAGCCAGCGATGACTATAGAGATGATGCAACAAGCATTTTAAATCAACCACTTACCACGAAACATAAATATCAGCCATAAATGCATCGAAAGCTTAAAGTTCATAGATCATCGCGTTTGAATTTTTTACCAACAGCCTTTATAGATCGCAAATGAAGAGCTCTCTACTTGAAAGGCGCTAGAAAAGTTTAGTTTAGTCTACTCTAAAAGACTTACTAAACTTGACATCCTTGGAGTAAACCGCTAAATTTGGTTATAACAAATTGCTAAGATAAGGGATCGTGAATTTTCATGAAGCGTTATTAGCAAAATGTATTATTGTATAATTTGCAATTAAGACTCCGATCTTCAGTTAAACTGAAACTCCTTAAATCGCCTTGATGAGGTCGAGTTGGTATATTTGTGGTGAGAGGCTCTGCTTAATCCTTCTCATTAAATAGGTTCTCATGAATTAGATAGAATAGATTCGAAAATTGACCAATAATAAATTGGGTATTGTTCTCAGATGTCCATATGGAAAACAATAAGAGTATAGGAACTTATATTTATGTCCAGCTTAGCAGCTTTGAAAGCTAAATATAAAGAGGAGTATAAACAGGGATACAAGGCGTAGGTCAGAGCCCAATTGGTTTGATAACTGACTGTTTGTATACAAAACCCTTTTTTCTAATAAGCGCCGGCCCTTAATGGGCAAAATCAAACCTCTGAGTGAGTTTTTGACATAAAATAGGTTCTCATAAAATACTAAAAGGATGTGTAGTCAACTTAAAACTTGTTGATCTCTTAATTTTTCTAATAATAATAAGATGAGCGCTGATGTAGGGGTAGAGAACATGGGTAAAGCTTTTAGTAAAGGCGTAAACCTTCAATAAATAACGTCTGGTAAAAGAATTCCAACACTTCTCCAATAGATCGCTTTAGTAATATGTATCTCGCGTTGTATAGGTGCGATCGGATTATGCTATATGGCGTTAGAAAGATAGAATTCCGTATTAACTTCTCAGACAGTTTTGTGATGGCTTGACTCAGTAATGTCTACTATAACATATGTATACGCATGTATACACACGGGCATATGCTTATACATGCATAATAGCAGTTTTTATTACTCCAAAAATGTAAATTTTTTCACTTTTAACAATAATTATGAAATTTTTTTAATTACTTGGCTCAGTATTCTGAAAATGTGATATTTCAGCAATTTTAGCGCCTCATTATCTTCTTTCTTTTTTTGATTTTGTGCGTATTCATAAGTCTATTCAGAGCAATAAAATAATACCAAGAAGTGGTAATTGTTATTTTATTTTATTAATTTTTTTTATCTTTCATTCGCGTGGAAAACATACCATTAGATCATAAGAATATTGTTTTTGTTGCTTTATTGTTGTTGTTACGACTTTTTGATTGGTATTTAAACAAAGTAGCTTGCGCGAACGCCACACTTCTGCTTACTAAAAACCAAGACTGCCGGCAAAAAAATATATATTATATACATACACACATATGTATATACATATTTATGTAGTTATAATTATGTAATATACGTATATATGTGTATATGCACGTGTATATTTGCCTTTTCATATTCAATGATAAATTTTACACGCACCGCTTCAGCAAAAAAGTAAAAAAAAAAAATTCATTTAAATAAAACAAAAGCGAAACAACAGCAAACAAACGCACAATACACATACAACGTAATGCCAATGGTTGCGAAAGGTGGGGCATGAAAGCGTACATGTACAGTATGTTAGCGAAAAAGTGGAAACGCCAAGTGCAAAAAAATATAAAGACAGTAAAATTAAAAAGTAAAAAAGTAAAAAAGAAAAATAAAATAAACTAAAACAAAAGCAAATGAAAAGATAAAATAAAATCAACATGTTTGTTGTATTTCAATTGCCACCGCTGTTGTTATGCTGGCGTTGTGGCGCGGCATGGTACAGCGCAGAAGGCGCGCGTATTGTGGTAGCAAACTGGTTTCCTTTCAACTTGATTTTCACTGACTTTTTACTTCGTTTTTGGATGACATTTTTTTTTTTTTTGTGTTTGCAACTATACCATTTCTTTTGCCTTTTTGCTCATATGTATATATTTATTTTTAGTCTGTCGCCTGTGTTTATTTATTTATTATTTTTATGTACGATTTTATTTCATTTTTCTTATCGTTCTTCTTTTGCGCATTCCTCCTTCTTGGCCTGCTGTTTTTGTGTTGATCATTGTACGCTTTCATTGTTTATTATTTATGTTGCCATTGTTGCTTTCTAACTAAATGCCTATCTACATAATAACAAGCAATTGTACATATCTATATATATATCATATTTATATATATATACACGTATATATGTTTATGTTGTATGTACTCAGTTTACTTGCTTTATTTTTAAGTTTTTTTTTGCTTTTGATTTTTTATTTGTTTTGCCATTCTAACAATTTTGTTTTGATGTTTTTATTACTTGTTATTTTCATATTTGCTTTCTTTATTTAAATAATTTGAGTTTTCACATCTTTCGGACGCTACAATTGGATACTAAAATTTGGCTATTATAACTTGTATGCATTAAAAGCTTGTCAATGTCTCCTTTCTTATATCATGTCGCTCTCTCGCTCTCATAAATTACATAATCAAACACGTACTATATATTTCGAGTAAAAAAAATAAAATAAAAACGAAAATAAAACTGAATAAAGTAAACAAAAAAAACTTAAATTAATATAAAGAAAGTGAAATAAAGTAAAAAAAATTAATATAAAAGAAATACAAAAGCTCATAAAATATAAGTAAATTAATATTAAACAAATAAAATATATATCATTTTAAATAAAATTATAATATAAAACAAAATAAAATAAAATAACAACAATATTAACAATAACAACAATAACAATAAAATAACAATAAAATAACAGTTTAGATATAATATTATGACAATATAAAATTTAAAGAGCAAAATAAATAAGAGTAAAATATATTTTTTTTTATTAATTGAAAATATTAGTAAAAATAAAATGTTAAATCAGTTGTATGTATATGGCTAATGCAAATTAAATGAAATGAAGAAAAAGTAGTAAAAGAAAAAATCAAAATCAAATCAAATCAAAACAATAATGTAGAACAAATAAATTCAAATAGTATAAAAAAAATTCATTAAAGATATTTATAAAAATATTCTATGAAAACTAAATGAATTTTTGTTTCTTTTTAATTTTATTTTTGCATTTTTTTACATTTAATTTTTGTAGAAAATTGTAATAAAAATGATTACTAAATAAATATAACAATAAAAATTTTATAAACAGAAATGAAATTTAATTAAATGAAAAGAAATAAATATAAAAATATAACAAAAACAAAGGTAATAATTAATAATAAATAAGAGTCATGAAAGAAAAAAACTAAAACTTCTTATTCGAAAATTTCTAAAATTCTTAATAAAAATGTAAAAGAAGAAAAATCGATTTTCCTAATTAAAAAATCGAAAACAATTAGAAAATGAAGAAAAAAATTTGAATGTTCTAAATTTAACATTTAATTTTTCACATTTTTAACCTCGAAATTTTGGTTAAATTTGATTTTAAACTGAGAGGATTTCCAATTTCAAATTAAACTCATAAACATAAAATAGTGAGAGAACGTTATCTAAAAATCAAAAATTTGCATATGACTATTGAAAATTCTAAATACATGTTATTTAATCCTAGATACTCAAGACGAAATCTTTGAATATTTTTAAATCCGAGTATCTGATTTTTTAAAATTAATCAAATTAAAATGTTAAGAAAATAATTCTAATTTTTTTTTATTTGAATATTAACTTTTTAATATATTTTGTGCAAGTTAACACCAAATTACTACTATGGACTCATTAACACTTCTGTATGTGATATGACTGCAAAATTAAAAAAAAAAAACAATTTTCGAAAACGTGTTCCCAAATTCATATTTTTTCAAAATCTATTTTTTATGTTCCTTTTTTCCAAAATAGTTTTTTAAATCTTTTTTTATATCTTTTTTTTCAAAACTTTTCTTTTTGAAAACCTTGTTTTAACCTTCTTTCAAAATCGTTTTTTTAGCTTTTATCTAAATTTTTTTTAACTTTATTTTTAAAATATCGAAAAAGTTTTTTCTTAAATGTAAGTTTATAAATCCGTAAATTTTAAAAATATGTATACACGCCGTAATAAATTGCTATTAGTGAAACAAAAGACTTAAGCAACGAACTTATTTTTTTTTATCAATATTAAACAGCATTTTTTACTTTGCTTTATAATTTAATGTAATTTAAAACAAATTTCCGTAATACGCGGAGTACCGTAACGCAAATTTTTCCCCTTAATTAAAGTGAGCCAATTTTCTCTAAATGTCAATTAAATTTCCAGCTTTTACACGCCGCAAGATTTTGTCTACTTTATTCCTGTGACGACGCCCTTTCACATAGTAGATCATGAATCATGACGCCCACGCTCGGCATGACAGTGACTGCTTGTTATTTGTTTTTGTTATTCTCACTTGATATTGTTTATTTTTTCACATTGCAATTTTCAACTGCCTTCCATATATATTTATATATACAATAATGTATATACATATTTTTATATTGTTAATATCAAATATGCGCAAACATGTCTGAATGGCAACCAACAACAACAGTAAGTCAACAGCCATCAACAACCAACAATCAACGTCCAACGCCAAAACCGAAATCAAAACCATTGACGTTGCCCGCGCCGCCGCCGTTGACGTTGAAGTTGACGTCTTTCGAGGCGCTGTGATGAATTCTCAATGACTAGTTTTAGATTTATGTGCACACAATGTTAGTTTTTTTTATTTTTTTTTTTTGTCTGTACCATAACAAAATCAAATTTGCATGCATAACGTCTGTAAAAATGGGATTTAGAAAATTTTACTTTGGCAATAAATGACATTCTTAGCGCCCACAAAAATATTTGATTGACAAAAGTTTAGAAACAGAAATATTAATACACACTTACATAACTTTCGAAATGACACTTGGCATTTACGTAATACAACCCAATAATTTTTTTTTAATTTTCTACTATTTTCAGAGGCGCGCATTTCTTCCAAGGAACTGCCGACAGCGCGCTGGCGCCGGGAGCGTCGCTCACGCGCCGGCGAATACCCCAATATGGGCAGCGGTGTAGCAAATGCTGCCAGCAGTGCCTCAACATCGAGCAGTCTGTCGCCCGCTGGCACACCGCCACCACCAGGTGTCTGCGCAGGCGGTCTACCATCGCCGGTGAGCGCGCATCACCATGGTGCAGGTGCCCTGCATAGCGGCGTACCGCCACCAATGTCCATTATGATGGCCGCGGCAATGCGTCCGCTTTGTGAGTCCACTAATCGTCCGACGCCTCCGCCATCGAACTCCTCTGCAGCGGCCGCGACATATCATCATCAAAGCGGCATGGAGAGCCCCATTGATATGTCGGTGTCATCGTCGACGCTAAAGCATCGCTCCTCACCGCCACCGCCGTATCGCGCGCCACTACCGGGCTCCACATATGCCACCACGCTCGCGCGTCCCAGCGTTATTACACAGGCGCCGTCAAAACGAGAACGCGAACGTGATCGCGGCGAACGCGAACTTTTGGCGAATCGTGAAAATGATAATCGCAGCAATGGTAAGTATTATATTTACGCTGAAGCGCATAAGTTAAATAGCTTGTATTAAATTTACATTATATTTTATTACAGAGTCCATTTCGACGTGCGACACGGTGATCGATGAGCACTTCCGCCGCTCATTAGGTCCCAACTATGCAGCACTTTTTGGGAAAAAGTCACCCGGTCACAATCCAACAACACCATCGCCACAACCGAGCACAGTCGCCATGACAACAACAGCGGTCATCAATACACCAACACCCACACCACCACCAACGCAGCCGCCTTTGTCGTCCTCGTCGCTGCCACAGTTACAGCCGCAGGCATTGGCTGTGGCACACGCCTCAGTACCAGCCGCATTGCCACCCTACCATGCAAACACCGCCGCCGCACCACAAGCGCTTATCTCACCAAAGCCAGCAGCGGTCCTACTCTCCCCGGCCGCCATTTACGTGGCTGCCGCAGCACCACCGCCACTAAAAACCGATGGTTTATCGCCACATCATCTGGAGCATGTTATGGCTGTCGATTTGCCACCACCACAACAGCAACCGTTGGCTTTGTCCACTACGCAGCGCAGCAATACGCCGCAACCAACAACACCAAATGTGGACGTCGGTGGTCCAATAACGCGTTCACCACCGTTGTCACCAACAAACGTTGCATTACAATCAACACCGCCACCACCAACAACATTCCCCGCGGCCACACTGCGTAGCCAGGCATCAATGGAAGCACATTCAACCAGTATCTCACGCACACCAGTGGCAACGCCGCAACAATCACCAAATTCTATAACTGCAACGCCGACAATGGCGTCCTCTTCGACGCCACCAACAACAATGCAGACCGCAGCAACCTCCACCGGTGGCCCTGCAACACCGCCACCCATAATGCCAGCAATTATGCGCATCAAAACCGAACCGGGCCTGACGGCTACCAACACGCCACCAGCTTCACCAACATCGACCTCATCGCCCACAAGCATTACAGAGGTGACTGCTTCCGTGGATGATCACTTTGCCAAAGCGCTGGGTGACACTTGGAAGAAGCTACAGGAGAATAAGGAGGTGCGCAAGTGAAATATAAGATGCCGCAAGAGGCGAAAAAGGTTTGAATACGTAAACGAAGAGTGAGCAGATGTGAGCAGATGTGAGCGTTGCAAATGTGTGAGAGCGCGCCGGGAAAAGAGGTGACTAAACTTTGTAAATGTGTTTGAAGAAAGAGAAAGGGCAAAATAGAGTGAAAATTATGAAGATTACTTTTTTTTAAAACGGTTCTATTGTTGTAAAAACAACTATTAATATATCAAAAAGGAGAACAAGACCAATATTCTTTATTACAAGTGCAAAAGTTTGCAAAACTTGATAATGAAAATGCTTTAAATCTTTTGAGAAAACTCTTCAATTCTAACCTATAAATTGGAAAACAACTTATTTGCTGTTAGCAAAGCACAGAAATTTTATTTTTCTGCTCTGGGAGTTTAGAAAATTAAAAATAGAAATTTCAATTAAAAGAAAAATGAAATATATATAAAAGCAATGCATATCTATAATTACAGCAATTAAACTTTATATACTTTAGTTATAAAAACTTGTGAAAATACTAAAACAAAGAGTACACCATGACAAATTCTATAATGTACACACGTATTCAGTGCTTATACAAAAATTGTAAGCACATTTAAATAATATCCAACAAGAATTTAATTCAAAACAACTACTCAAATACACCAAATAGGCGATAACACCTTTGTGTTGATTCGTTTGAACAAATGAACTTATCAGCCAATAGAAATTATTCATTTTATTAATTTTTTTTTTTTCAAAATGATAGTTGGAAAAAATTCCAAATTTTTAAATTTTACCTTAAAGTTAATAATTATTAACATGTTATAAAAATGAAAAAATAAACAAAACCAGCCGGTCTAATTGTACTCAAAAGCAAAACTGACATTAGCTGCGAAATATTTAATTTAAAAACTTTTCAGCAATTTTAAAATCAGATAATGGTTTTTGATAATAATTAACATTTTGTTTTTAAACTTGGCTCATGAAGAGTAATTTTTTCCCCTCTCTTTGTTGCAATTAATTTACAACTTATATCATATATATTCACTTTTACAAAAGTCAGAAGGCATGACTTGTTATTTCTGCAACTTGCTTCAATTGGTATTAAATGGAAAATCTATTGATCTCTAAATTTAATTCTGTTGACTTAAAAAAATGGGATGAATGGGATAAACAAAATTATATTAACCAAATATTAATGCTGGTAAAAATGCGGACGTTAATACATATGAATAACTTCATATATAATATACAAATTCTTTTAAAATTAATGTTTTTAAAAATACAACATATTCATGAAATATTTTACAAAATACCCTTTTTTAATTGAATGCAGAATTAGCAGATTGTTTGAATTAGTTGCATTTAGATTCCACTGGAATAAAGTTAAAAATACATAAATAAGAAAAGTAAAGGA
The DNA here is from genome assembly GCA_021498325.1 of Bactrocera minax. Classification (NCBI taxonomy): domain Eukaryota; kingdom Metazoa; phylum Arthropoda; class Insecta; order Diptera; family Tephritidae; genus Bactrocera; species Bactrocera minax. The sequence goes on along the minus strand of JAKEEE010000038.1, from coordinate 2,367,920 downwards.
ACAGACCAGCAAGAGCAAATCGTTTACTTTATTTATATTCAACTTTGAACTCACAAACAACTTTGAAACACTTTAAATCGAATATAGGTAGATGATAGCATTGTTTATATGCCATGTCAGCATTCCATCAGCGAGATTTCTAACCAAACAAAATATTAAAGATATAAATGCAAAGATATTTATGTATTTATCCAGCGCGACCAACAAAAATGCGCGCGGTTATTTAACAATTTACATAGTTATGACGAATGAGGCAAATTAGTGAGAACTTAAATCATCCGTTTCATAATATTTTATAAAATTGAATGCGAAAAATTTTTCGAAAACTCAAGCCCTTTAAAACTGATTGGTACCCAATGTAAATGTTTATTGGTTATGTTCTGTATATATCTTTATTTTGATTACAGAAGCAATCTTTTATTATATTTTTTTGTATTTTGATAAATTTTGGACTCAATATATTTTTTAAGGATGATTTTAATAAACTTAATAAATTTAGATTAGTTTAAAAATTGTTCCATATTCAATATAATTTCAAATTCACCTTTCTTAAAAAATAATTGCAACTGACTAAAAGCAAATATGCAAGCATATATTAGTGAATAAAGTACTAAAACTAGTAAATAAAACTGTAAAAATATGTTTGTAATACAAGAAAAAAATAAAAAGTATATCTGTACATTAATTGAAATTAAAATAAAAAAATGTAACTCAATTAAAGTACTAAAAAATATATTATATATGTAAAAAATTAAATTTATTATTGAAAATCAAATTTATTATAAGCAAATAATTAATTATTAAATAATAAATATTAATTAATTAAAAAACATGAATACATTTATAGGCAAGAAAAGTAACTGTATAAAGATCTCATTGAATGAAACTTTTTGTGAACAATTTAATAAAAGCAGATTTTACGTAATTATTACTAACACTAACACAATGACTTGCAGAAAAGCATTAAAAACTTAATAAACTTGCATATACATAAATGTATATGTATATATTATGCATCAACTATACATACTTACTCGTTTCAATTTAAATTTAATGTAATAAGCTGGTACGGCGATTTATTTCCAAAATTAATATTCTATTCTTTCTCGATGTAATTTAAGGTTATGTGGATTTATAAAGAAAACAAAAGATTTCAAATTACAATATGCGTAATATGACATTGCAAATATGCATAACATCGCGTTAATTCTTTTGTAAGCAGTACCAAACAAAACACCACATATATGTGAATAATTTGTAAAGATTTAAATAAATTAATACAGCTATAGATATCAATATAGATATGTATACTAAATAACAACTTTAAATATGAGTATACATAAGCAAAGAAAGTACCGATTATGCAAATTATCACATTCACTTTTGTTTCACATTTCAAAAAATAATGCATGCATATATATAAATATATAAATTACAATAATAAACTAATGTGAGTATATCTTAACATACAAAATATTTTATATCGAAAAAAGGAGTCAGAAAGAACTGCTTGATAACTTTATATATAACTACACATATGCATTTGTGTATGTATAATTAAAACATACATAAATTAAATTTTCATTAACAAAAGCTTTGTGAAAATATAACAACAATTTGAGGTTAAAGAGATATTTTTAAGTGTAAAAAAATTATATCTTAATAAGATGATCTGCAACACGCATAGTACATACATACATAATTCATTGTAATTACTTAAGATTTCGTATACTATAAATATAACTAGTAGTAAGAGTTGGCCAATGTATTCCTATTATTTTGATAAAATAAAAATTCAATTGCTTTATAAAATAAAACAAATTTTAAATATGAAAATGAACGTGTTTAACTTCAGGCTATGTAATAAGTGAAAAATAAAATTAATTAAAATCATATAACTGTATATATTTTAGTTGAAAGGAAATGAACTGAGTAGAAAAGAGTAGCGTTGTATTGTCGCATTCTAAAATGCACAATTAATATTAACAACATTGATACGCAATAATAAAACGGTTTTTTTTACTTTTCCAACTTATGTTAGCTCAGTGATAGCGAACTACGTGTTCTATCCGTTCACTTGTAATAGTCGTATTTAGCCCACTATCACTTATATTTGTGCACCTAATTCATATAGATATATTGATATATATATATTTATTTACTGCGGATAAACCGATTTTTATGAAATTTTAAATTAGATCCCACGATTTTAACAATTTGAATGCCACTAATGGTATACAGTGACCCTAAACTAACTAAGGAGGCCTTGCCATATTTAGACATCGTGCAGCGGAATTAATAGATTTTGCAATAATTATAAAAATTGGTAAAATATCTCTTTTCAACAAATTTCATAAATGAATTTGGAAAAATAAGGTAGTTGCTACCCCTCGTAAACTAAATACTAGTAAATTAATGAATTTAAAATAAGCCCATATACCCACAACCTTGTTTAAATAAAACAAAAATGAAAACCTACAGATCTTTTAAATTAAACTTGCATTTTTTCAGCATAAAGTTTATAGCAAAATACATTTTCATAAAGAACACATCATTCCACTACTGTAAATACGAAATCATATTTTAGTGGGCAACAGAAATATAATAATTAAACAGACCTTTTACTGAACACATTACATTCTTTCGTCCAGTATCCAGTATCCAGCTGCCAATCGTACTCGTTGACTTAGAACTGTCATTGTTGGACGAGAAAAACACCTGCGGCGAATTCATCTATACATTACCAGCACTCGATTTCTCTCTGACACACGCCACACACATGTGGTAATCAAAAATGTTATTATTGCGAGAAGCATGTCATTTCGTTTGCACTCATAACCAAAAGTAATTGTTCGCTTTAACAGCAAACGGCCAAAACGAGCCAGACTAGTTTGTGAAGCGATTTCGGTCGTATTTCCATCGTTGTCGTTTTCTCCATAATTGCGTTATTTTTTCGCAATTCGTGAGATTGTGTACACTATTGCAAAGTGTACAGAATGACAATTCAATGGGTTGTTTATTGTGAATGAGTGAAATCGTATACATGCAAGCAAATCGTTATAAAGATTTTTATGTGAGAAATACTTGTAGACGAAAATTATTCGGCGTTTCCCACACAAGTACCCTGCAGCAGCAGCCACAGTCGCAGCTGCAGTTTTCGCCCCTCAGGCGTCGCGCGTAGCACTTCGTACAGCTGGTAAAAAATAGTGTTATCTCGCTCAATTGTATGCACTCTATGGTTATGCATGTGCAGAACTATTCATAATTTCGGTATTAAAAACATTATAGTGTACCCGTTTCGACTCGGAGTCACAATATTTTCTGTGATTTTCTCTGCCTCTGTGCTTCATCTCGTATATATGTGCATGGGTTCGAGCGAAAACGTAAGAACTAGACATTAGAAACAAACAGCGAGAGTGAATTGCCACTCATCTGTTTATTTGTTTTCATTTTCATAAACAGTAGCGTGAATAGAACAGTGCTACAATAATAAAGTCACCAATGAATAGTGTGAGCGAGTTGGACTGTGTGAAGAAATTTCAATCGAGGAACATTATGACCAATGGAACAATATATTTGAACGTAAAACCAGGGATGTTACTCAAATGTTGATATTATAAAGACTTAAAAACCTTAAATAAATTTAATTCTTTGCACAGAGTATATTGGATTCAAATTGCAAATGGTAAAAACAATGGTAAGTTGTTTGCAATCATTTTTAATTTCAAAAATATACACATACATAAATTTGTTTACTTCACATGGTATTCCATTTTTTCTGCAATGTTATCTCCGTATGTAAATAAATAAGTGTGTAGTGGTACTTTGAAAATATAAAGACTTCCTTTAATTAACAAAACATTTGCATCCAACCACATACTAGTTTATTATTATCAGTAACAGGTATTTGGAGTAGAATTATTTTCACTTTTAGGCTTAAAGTGTCAACATGTACAATACTAACAATAACATTAGAAGTGGTCTCTAGTGTTGCAGAATTTGCATTGTCTGCCTTAAATAGCACTGTTAACACACTAATTGTTCTGTTAAGTGTATTCTATTTAGATTTATAAAAAATATCTCGGCTGTTGTTGTGAATGCTGCGTTGACAATAACAAATGTTATAAACCTGCTAAGCAGTTTGACATAGTAATAATACTTGTTAAAGTTTATATTAATTAAGCGACAAATGTCGTTCGAATTTTATAAAGATGTAAAATGTAGTATGAAAATGAATGCCCCGTATGAACTGTAATTACTTAAACCTGAGAAACTTTTTTTTATAACTCAAAGCTCTGTCAGACAATTCGATTATATGCAGGAGATATACTATTAATTCAATGTTTCCAAAAAATTAAGTTACTTTTTCTCTCAAATAATTATTAAATTATGAAAAATCAAGTGGTTTTAAAATCTCCAAGAATTATGTAATTTTTCGGGACTATATCATTTATGCACATTTAATATGTCAACTTAAAATTAAATCTTTTAAAATTTATTTGAAGCGAAACAAAAATATTAACGTTAAATTTTTAATATAATATAAGGTGTACCCTAAGAAATTTTACTTTCCCAATGAAACAGTTGCTGCCATTTCCATTATTTTTCCGCATTAGAGTATAAGTTATGCAACACTATTTCGCTCACCGATTAGTTTCTCTATTACATACGATACAAATTGAGTTTCCATCTAATCAGATAGAATTTGTCAATGAAAATATAAAACTTAATTATGTTTTCTATTTGGCAAGCAAAAAATAATTTATGTATATGTTCCATTTGTGACGAAATATTTAAAAAATAGTTGGGTATTAAATATGCAAAATTTTAAGGGATAATGTCACTGTGCAAGAGATAATCAGAAAAAATATATACACAGTGTGCGACAAAACTAAAGCACGGAATCTACCTTGTCAGTATTTAAATGAATAGAATCATAAAGTAGGTATTAAATGATTTTTTTTATTATTAGAACATTCATTATTCTTTTTAAATTAGTAAAAAACTAAACAAATTAACTTATTAAAAAAAAAGATAAAAACTCATATATGAGAAACTCCAAAATTCTGGTGCAACAAAACTAAAGCACATTGCTGTAATTTCTAACTGTACACATTAATTTTTTTGCCTAAAGGTTTTTACTGATCAGCAAATGTGGGATATGTGTAGTTATTAGAAAAAATTAGTGCATATTCTGTTGCAATTCGTTATTCAATGAGATTGGTTGCATACTAAAGTGAAAAGTATTTCAATGGCTCGAAATAAGTATTCCGCTCGTTTTAGAGGAAAAGTTGTTAGTGATTTTAAGAACGGAAAATCGGTTATGACTATTGCAAAAAAGTTTGGAATAAAGCATACTACTGTTTCCCGAACATTAAGCCAATTCCGCACATCAGGCTCTTTAGTTACAGTACATAGAGATGGAAGACCGCGGAACACAACCAAACGAGAAATAAGGCAGTCATTTGGGCAATAAAGGATAACCCTTTTATATATGCAACATCTATTGCAACGCGATTACGGTTAAATATATCACAGAGATCCATACAAAGCCGAGCTGTCCAAGGTGGATTTTCATGCTACAGAATACTAAAAGAGCCATAAATTTCTTTAAAGAACAGACTGGCGCGACTGCAATTTGCGAGGATGCACATAAATTGGACGATTATAAAATGGCGTTCTGTACTTTTTCCGACGAATCGAAGTTCAGTTTGAAAGGTTTAGGCAGGTTGAAGCTGGTAGGCAGGCTGAAGGGACAACACCTCAATCCACATTGTACAACAGGCACGGTGAAACACGGTGGAGGCAATGTACTAGTGTGCGGTCGTTTTTCAGGTCATGGAATAGGCCCAATTCATCATATCAATGGTATAATGGACAGATTCATGTATAAAAATATTCCTTTGAATATTATACTGCCACATGCTGAAGAACAAATATCATTAAACTTGATTTATCAACACAACGACCAGAAACACACTGTAATTTGTGTAAAACAGTGGTTTGTTGATAACAGTATGAGGTTTTGAAGTGGTCCGCACAGTCACCTGATCTAAATCCCATAGAGAACCTATGGGAAATTGTAGATCGAAAAATTAGACGTGAAATTTGTAAAAGTAAGGACGCTTTTTTAATACAAGTATAGAAAGCATGGAAAAGCATTTCCGGCGACACATTAAATAAATTAATTAAATCCATGCCTCGCCAATGTGCACGTATATTGAAAAATAAGGGATACGCAAACAAATATTAAAAGACAAAAATTTTTCAATCATAAAACCATTTCGTACTTTAGTTTTGTCGCAGCAGGATTGTGTAGTTTTTCGTATATGAATTTTTATCTTTTTTTTTAATAAGTTAATTTGCTTAATTTTTACTAATTTAAAAATAACAATTCATGTCCTAATCATAAACAAAAAAAGTCATTTAAGGCCTATCATTGCATCATATATCAAAAATCATTTAATAATGATAATAATAATAAGGATTTTATTCATTTAAATACCGACAAGGTAGATTCCGTGCTTTAGTTTTGTCGCACACTGTACATATATTATTACTTTTTAAGTTTATAAGTCGCAAGAAATAAAAAATGCAATTCTGTGTCCTTGCGAAAATATTCTTTCGTCTATAAAATATATACCAATATAAAATTTTATAAAACTTTATTTGGAAAAAATCGTTAAAAATAGTTATCTACATATATTACAATTCATAAATTTGTCAATGTATATTGTGTTCGTTATACTTTTAATGGTAATTTTTTTGGTTGTTTGAGAAAACAAATCTAAAGTATTTCTAAATATATTTATTAATTTAATTTTTATTGAAAACAAAGTTTGAAAAATTCCGAAAAATATTGTAAATACAGGTTTTTATGAATATTCCATTGAAAGTTTTGTCAGTTAGTCAGGGGTCGACTATATCAACTACAAATATTACATATATACTATATTAAGATTTCGGGACTGCATTAGGCTATAAAGCATTTAATTTATTTGTTTTCTAAGTTAAGAGTTCACTTAAGTTACCAAATTTATTAGTCCAGGTTATGAAAGAAAAAACTTCTGATATAGGAAACAATTCAACAACCACTTGGTGAAATTGTTTTCTTTAATAATGTTGTATAAATAAGATATAATATGAATCGACAAGATTTTTTGCAGTCAGCTGGTTTGACTTATCGGTTACACTTTCCTTAAGGAAATTTTCGGCTAAGAAAATAAGACGGTACACATTCCAGCTGATTCATTGTTTCTATGTATATACCTTTTTTGCATAAGTTAATGCGATATAAATATTTTTGTCGCTAATTTTTAATTCGTCGTCTTGCATGTGTGCTTTAACAACTCTCAATCAAAACCTCAAGATAATTAGTTTAGAGTCAACAGGATATTCGAATTTCACTGCATTCCATCAGAGATATATGTTAACTCACAAAATATTGTAGCGCTCTCTCCCACTAATCTAACAGCCGCTGTTAATTACATTTGTCCTAGTGTATGAATGATAGAGATAAATGCATTTAACTCTTTCGGCAGACCCACATACACATAGTCATTGGAGTCGTTTACATATGCTAACGCTCTGCAATAGTCGTATAATTTCACTGGTATAACACTGGTTCAGTCACAATTTCGCACTGAAGATATTTAATCGCTACGGACAGTAAGCAATGTACCGAAGACGAAAAACAATGATAAAGAACTGTCAGAAACATCAGTCAAACCAGAATGCACAAAGTAAGAGGAGAATAAAGTGAAATTCACTCAGATGAAGACATCGTGAAAGCGAAATGCAAGCTAAAAGTATTCGGTTTGTATTTTTTGTTTAATAAACAACTTTGTACGGTGCGCGAATATAAATTTACCAATACAAAAATACATATAAAAGCAAAGTGAAGAAAAACAAGAAACATTGGAAGCGTACTAATTGTAACAATAAGGTAAAAATATAACAAGTGTACAATAGAAAAGGTGTTAAGACGAATGCGACACTGAAACCACGACGACGCAGTGACAAATAAGGAAAAAGTTACATATTCCCAATGATAAATTAAGACATCAACCAGTTATATTTCCAGACGTGTTGACTTAAAATATTTGCGTTTAATATGTGATGAAAAATTTAAAGTTTTGTGAAATTTAGAAAAGATAAACTAACAATTTGGCAAATAAACAACAGCGACGGTGAGAGAAAAAAAATGATGAAAGCAGCATGGTTGTTGACAGGACATTGATTTGATTGAAGTTAGAGGGTGTGATGCTGCCACCTAATTAAAACTTCTAAAATGATAGTTTACAAAATTGGTTTACTATTAAATAAATGTAACCGTTCCAAAGTGTGTTTTGTTTTGATAAGGTTTTTAATTTTTTGATAAAAATAGTTTAAGTATTTAGATAAGTAAGAAAACAATTCGATTAAAAATTTATGAGAAGTCGTGAAGCTTTCACAGAACAATTAAAAGATGTAATCACATAAATACCTTATTAGCCGCACGAAAATTGCGTATTACATTCCAAACTCTCCTCGTTGACTTCGTCGTTTTAGTTCATGTTTATTGTAACTTAGAATGAGTAATATATTGGTTTTATATTGTATTAAGACAAGGGGAGCTTCTAAAATAATGCCTCACTATTATTTGAGTACTTGTTTTGTTTTATATACTTTTTTTTTCTAGGTAGAATAATATTTAAAAAATAGTGATTTAAAATTATTCCAATTTGTGGTAACACTCATTTATTCGTGTTGAGTGAGAGCGAAGAAAAGACGCAAAAGCGAAATCGCGAAAATCGTGTCAAATGCAAACATTGCAAAACTTTTTTCACATTTTCGTAAAGAAAAATCTTATTAAAGGTATTGTTTTTAAAAATATACAAGACTGCATCAAAAATATTTATAAGTGCACTAAATATTTCTCTAAACGGTGTGAAATAATATGACCGTCGTAATTGTGCTTTTGATAGGTCAGAAGTAAAATAGAGTAATGGTTATTATTAAACCTCGTAGTGTGAAAATTTTATGTGAAAATAAAAAATCCTTCAAAAGAAAAAAAGTATATGAAACAAAATTTGACTGAAATTTTGTTTTGTCCATTAATATGCACTGAGTTCGAATAAATATGCATGTGTCATTTGCGTGTAGAAAACAAATGAAACATAAAAATTATGCAAAAATATTTTAGAACGTTTTTGGACTTTTTTGTTTAATACATTATAATTTCAGTAGTTATTAAAATATTGCTATTCCCTTCCCCGTAATTATAATTGATATACTTAGTTTCATAATTAACCATAATTAATTTTACCATAATTAATACATTAATCTATCATATTTCTTTTCCATTTTCAGATTTCAATAACAAATTGAAGAGCAAAACAAACCAAAAAAGCAAAAGAAAACGGTTAAAAGCAATTAATACAAAAAGGGAGGCAGTAGTTATAGTATAAAAAAGGAATTGAATAAAATCAGGCTGTTTGTCAAAAAGTGGTAAAAGATTATCGTGTAATTTGAAGGAAGTTGGTGTACAAGAAAATGTAGAAGGAAACTACATAAGAAGGTGGATACGTAAAAACGGTTGTAGAGCGCAAATTCACTCCCGGCTCTGTAGCACCTTCAAAAGGTTAAATAAAAAGACAACTACAAAAGAAACGGCATACCTCTAATAATTTAACAAAATTATATGAAACCGAACAAATAGAAAATCTACATAAATATGTATTTTAAGAGACTAAATACAATATAAAAAATTACTTAATCAAAAGAGGCATAAAGTGAAAAGTGCAACATAAAGGCAATGTGACATACTGTGCCACCTATCCACAATAATTTGTTAGCATTATTAACAATAACTATACTATTTAAAACATTCTAACAAGGAAACAAAAGTAGAAGTTATTATTCATCAGACTAGCCACTATGCCAGCGTTACCGCAAGAAACAACTAAGTGGTACCCATTAAACAAAAGTATAGTTTCAATAGCCCGTGTCATTTATAAAATGCCAAGGCATAAGAACTTTTATTTAACTGAGTAAAATAATCCACATAGTCTCATAAAAGTTAAATCCTTCTGACTGCATTTCCCACGCCATTAAGTTATTAACTTCTTGAATTGTGCATATTAATAATGCACGTTTATAAACAAGAAATATAGAAAGAGTGCAAATACTACGTCATTCCTATAGACTGAATTAAGCCCTTTGATTAGTATCACAAAATTTATGCTTGACTCAAGTGAACACCGGGTATTTTAAGCAAACTAACTAATCAATCTTGCAGTTGAATTTGTGTGTTTAATTCAATACAGAAAACCGGCTGATTTAATGCACATTACAACAAAATTGAATTTAATTTGAATGTCGTCGGTGATTAGGTTTTACTATAATAGGAAGGACTTACTGGCACCATGCAAAGTTTGGATTCATCATGTCAAGAAGCTGATGTAAGTATACAATAGTTAGATAAAAATTTAGAATTACACGTGAATACATGTTTATACTCCGTTAAATAAAATATTAAACTATTAAATTCTTTATAATTACAGTTTATAATAAATGACACGCTTAAAAAGCTTAAAGGTTCCAACACTAGCATAAACAGCAACAGCAATTCAACTACAGCTTTAACATCTTTGAATTCAAGCGGAAGCGGCAGCAGCATATTAAGACATCAACATCCTCATCAGCAGCTTATTTATCAACAACACTCTTCTATTCCTCAACAAACCAAGCAATCACAATACTCACATTATCAGCACTTACAGACTGCATTGCAGTGTCCTGCACCGTCCCCGCAACCACAACAACTTACAACACCACCGCCACCACCAGCACCATTGAGCAGCGTAACATTTCCCACGAAAAGTTCGCTGCTTGACTCCAGTCTGCTACATTGTAACATCACACAGATTCCTAGCCAACCGCCGTATTGTATTTTCGACGATGGAACTGAATCGCCCAGTGAAGTTCCGCCTGCGGAAATACTCGCAACTAGTAGTAGCAGTAGTGTTGGTGGTGGCAGCGGTAATATCGGTAGCTTGGACGGAATTGTTCTTCTTGCAGAATCTTCAACGACAGCATCAACGCACGCAAATTCTTCGTCTGCGGTGCCATCTCCATCATCATGCTCATCATCCACAAATCTTTCCAACTTTAATTCGATCACTTCACCTTCGCCGGTAGTGCCAGATTTATTGTTATCAACACCGCCAGGCATAAACTCTTCATCACTAGGCGATTCAACTGCTAATACCGGTTATGGTGGCATTGGAACAAATGCATTTTTAACATCTTTAACGCAGTCATCACAATTTACCACAACAACAGCAACGCATCAAAGCAACAATAATAATATTACAATAACCAGTAATAACAATAACAAAAAGGCTGATAAACGTCCTTCCGCGTCTTTAAGTACTCAACAACAGCAGCACAGCAATCATTCACATCATCTCCACCACAACTACCAGCAATCATCGACGCTTCATCATCCACCGCAGCATTTGTTAAATGCATCGTCGCCATTGGCTGGTGCGGTTGCGTCTTCGTCGCCTACCTCTTCGCCTAGTAAGCGACAGAAAATTTCTAAAGATGCCACAAGCCGATCATCACCATCAACATCAACGACACGTGCATCAACTAACAAGCGGGATGGCAACAACACTGTGGCAACGAGTAGCACAACAACAGCAACATCTAATACTAGTGGAACAACATCGGCGACAGCGTCATCTAGATTTTTTAACATACACGATAAGATTCGAGAAAATTATTTACAATTGTTGGCTAACGATTTAAACGCGTTTACGGAAACTGGGGTAAGCATATGATGTACTATAATATGACATGATATTATTTTGTCATTTAGTGACTTCTAAATTATCAATTTTTATGGCGTTAAGTAACTAAATTAAAAAGGCTGGTGCTTTTATTTAAATTATTGACAATTTTATTATTTTCAATTTATATTTTCATATTCCTTACATTTTGCAGCTCAAACAGCGTTCACGTGCTTTTGTTTTGGAACGTTTAGTGGAGAGCGAAAAATTAAACACTATTGTTGTAAACCTATACCCGGGTAATAAAGGATACTCATTAGCGTTACATTATGACGATCGACAATTGTTGACGCCTAACGGTGAATTATTGCATGGGGGTGACGTGTCCGGCAATGTACTGGGCGTTTGCGGTACTGATAACGGGCTAGCTGGCATGAGTGTCAGCTCATCTGCCAACACATATAGAGGTGTATCTAGTCGCAACACAGGTAGCAGTAATAGTGGTAGTAAGCTGAGTTTGGCCTCCGTACCACCGGATTTGAAATGCGGCACCGACTTCGACAACGCAACTGACTTAAAACTAAAAGTAGCCGGCAAGGCTGATGATAATAGCCAACAACATGAGTACGCCCTAATTGAAGTATTGCGTTGGCCCTACGAGAACGATCAGTTGCTGCAATGCATCGATCGTGAGGTAATACCGGACTTTCTAGTTGACATGTTGAATGCACCTAGCCTCACATTGAACGCTTCTCAAGATAATAGCGAACCTGCACGTACCTACGCCAAGCCGAATGTATTTTACGCTGGCTGTGTGATTGCGCAAATACGCGATTTTCGACAAACCTTCGCTATTTCGACCAATATCTGTGATACGAAACACGTCCTCCTGCGGCCCACAAATGCTACCATCTTTTCTGATGTTCAGCACTTGGCAAGCACAACAAATATGAGCATAAATCCAACAATACCCTCAACGGTTGGTGCGGCGATTTGTGGAGCGGAGGACAAATTACAACTAGAAAGTCAGTTGGTGTTGGCCACTGCGGAACCGTTATGTCTAGACCCCGATCCCAATATTGGGCGTTTCGCCATCAATGCACAGAATGCTCGTCAACTATTTAATACACATGAGTTACGGCGTCAAATGAAGAAGTATACACAGATATCGATAAATCGAAAACGGAAATTGGATCAGTTCACACATCATTATGGACTGGAGTTGTGTGATTATTTGACACGTTTACGCGCCAGACCACGGACCAGTAGTAGTGCAAATGCCAATGCTACAGCGGCAACAGCACCCAACAATAATCCATTGGTGAGTGCTATGCTCACTTCATTCTCGTCGAAAGTGCCACGTCGACCGCGTGACGTCATGCGACCTATACGACCGCCACGTCTAGAGTATCCGGCAAATCTAAAGGTGCCCGAGCAGCTAATAAGTGTGGAAAAGTATGCGAAAACCTACGAACGGCCACGCGAAACAACTGATTGCCAGCCGCAACTGATCGAGGAGTATATGCTGGAAACCGAACGCGAAGAGAATGCTGGACGTCGTGTGATATATCACATAAAACTTTCGATTTTTCAACGACCCTCCAATTCTGAGTACCTGGGCGAGCTATATGTTGATCGTGATTATCGTGAGGGTGAACGTAATGGTGAGTCGTGTCGCTTTTCTTTAGGTACACGCATACATGCGAATCGCTACATACAGCAATTCACGGAGATTTTTACCGAAGAGGGGCGCAAGGCGGTTAAAATCACGCATTTGATGCCGGGCCATTTGCCTAAGGTAACACATACGGGGATAACACCGGAACAACGACAAACTTTATTGTTGCAGCAACGCCAAGCTGCACTATTAGCAGCACAACAACAACAGCAGCAGCAACAGCAACAACAGCTTGTGCAGCATGTTTCTACCACAAATGTGAATGCTCAACACGTGGCCGTTGCAGCAACAACGCCAGGTGGCAATCAGCAGACGCAGCTGCAGCAACAACACGTTGTGTTGGTGGGACCGAATGGACAGCAGCAACACATATTGCCCGCTACTGTGCAACATATAAATTCTGTCGGACTTCAACAAGTGTCACAAAGTGTTTGCGGTGTGGGCGGTACTGTGCCGCAGCAACAGCAGCAACATATCGCTATTACACCAACTGGCAGCAATTTGTCTAAGAATATCAATATTGTCGGTTTAACTGCCAGCAATGCGGCCGCTGTGCAGCAAGTATTACGCCAACAACAACTGCAGCAGCAGCAACAACAACAACAACAGCAACAAATTACAACACAATTTATAGATGCGAATGGGTCAACCATGCATGTACAGACGAGTGGTGTTCATACGCAACAGCAGCAACAACAACAACAGCAAACACAACACATACAACTACATTCAGTGGGCGGTAGTAATGCACACACCACAACGCAACTCAGCCTTAGCAATGGTTCTCTAGTGTTAGTGCAACAACATCCCATTACGCATAGTCAACAACAACAACAGCAGACACAAACGCTGCAACACGCAGGCATCACTATACAACCAGCCAACGTGCAACAACAACAACAACAACAACAGCAGCAGCAGCAACAACAACAACAACAAAAGACTCAGGTTATCACGGCGGCTCAATTGAATGCCGTTGCTGGCGCAAATTCAGCGCTGCGCACTCAACTCAGTTCCAGCGTGCCAATATTGGTAGGTTGCACAATAAATTATTTTTTTTTTTATTTACTTAGACATATTGGCAAAAATTTCGTGTTTTAACTTATTTTCTTGCTCTTTCCATTTTAGCAAGCGCAGCTGAAAGCCGCGCCACTACTGACTGCCCAGCAGCAACAGCAACTCTTGCATAAATCTACACAACAACAACAGCAACAGAGTACTGCCAGTAGTAACAATAGTAGCAATTCCACTACATTACACACCAATCCTGAGATAAATGCAATCTTCACCAACATCATGAATAGTGCCAATCAGTTCCAACAACAAAAACAACAGCAACAACAACAACAACAACAGTTGCAGCAATCCTGTAAATATTTAACACCATATACCTATGTTATATGGAATTTTTATCTCTATTGATTAATTGTAGCAAACAACACTGTGAGCAGTAGCAACAGCAATATGAAAAATAGCAGCAATGCTTCCATACGCAGCTTATTAAATAGCGCGCCTGCCGCCATGACAAGTACGCCTGTTGCAAGCGGCACTTTCACCACTTCCACTGGCCAACATCAGACCGTCACCTTGGTGCAACACACAACTTCTACGCCTCAACAACAACAACAACAACAACAGCAACATCAAACCATCGTTAGTGGTGATAGTTTTGTTCAAGTTACAACACAGCCAACCACTGTACCAGCGCCAACAACAACCGTGCAACAACGCAAACCGACTAACAATGAAGTGCTGCAGAATCTCTTGCATACTAATCGCAAATTCAATATCGTCACTAGTGGCGGCAATATCGTAACTGCCAGTACTGGCGGTACAACCTTCCGCACTGCAGCCGGCAATTTGGTTGCAGTCAATTTGAATCAAGCATCGCAACATCAGAATCAAACAGACGGACAGCAATCGCAACAACAACAATCAACCGGCACACAAGCTCAACAGACACATCAAACGGTACGTGTTTCAATGTCGGCACTGGCCTCACAGTTAGCCTCCCCGCCAGCCATTATGACAAATCCAAATTCGGCAAACTTTGGCTACACTGTGAATACGTTGGGTGGTAGTGGTGGTACAGTGAATGCAGTTGGCGCTGTGAGTGGTGCATCCAGCAATAGCATCAAAATACTCAATAGTGGTGTGCAGCAACAGCGCGTAGCATTGGCAAATGCATTGCGGCGCGACTCGAGCAATACGGGTGTACCACCAAATGCAATAGTTGTGGGTGTGGCAGCACCTTCGCCGGGCAGTGACTCGAATGCATCGAATGCTAGTGGTTTTGCTGTGCCACAGCCAACTAGTGCCGCCAACTCGGTGGGCACCGCAACAAGTTTGACGCTGCTCGGTGCGGCCACACCATCGCCATCTGGTTCGGATCATTCACAGTCGTCGCAATCGCAAAATCAAGTGCTGCTTGAGCGTTTGCACAGCAATAGTGCCACTACTGCGACGGCGATACCGAATATGTCTCCACAACAGCAACAACAGCAATCACACGCACACACACAATATCTAACGAAAACGCTAGTGCAATCGCCAGTTGCTGCCACATCCATACACTCACCCATGTCTAGTCCGCATCCACAGCCATCACCCTCGCCACAGCACCATCATCATCAGCAGCAGCAACAACAACAACAACAACAACAACAGCAATCTACTGCCTCCAATACCACCACCACTTTGAACTTACAAGGTATTAATCTATTGCAAGGAGCCATAGCCAATTTCCCCGGCTTGCAGAATGTACAACTACAAATACCGGGCTTAGCGCAACCGCTCTCTTTGCAATTGCAATCTGCTGTACAACAACAGTCACAACAGACATCACAAACGAATGCTGCCACTGTGTCATGTGTAGTTAGCGGCGGCGGTGGTGGCAGTGCTGGTGTTGGTGGTGTTGCTTCTTCATCCAATAATAATGTCACTGGTGGCGTCGGCAACAGTGGTATGGGTCAACAAACACATATGCAACAACGCAGTTTATTGGTATCAGTTCCTGTCTCAACACACAGCCAACAACAACAACAACAGTCGACTCAACAACAGCATACGATAACGCTGCAAGCGGCAACGGGGACGCAACAAACACAAAATCACGTGCAACATGTACCACCCACGGGTACTATTGTGAATCTGCCAACTGGCGGCACTGCCCCCACTGCCGGTACACAGACTGTAGTGCTAGCGAATACTGCGACAAGTAGTGCAGGTGGTGGTGTTAGCAATGTAGGAAATGCAGCGGGTGGTGGCGGCACTACAACCACGATGCTAACCTTGCCAATTGGTGAGTACATTTTGTAGTATTATCTAGTTCAATTTATTACATTTAAAGAACTTTTCTCGCAGTTTGATATCTTACAAAAACCATTTTATAGGGAAATAGAATGCTACTCTATCTCTTAATTATTTGAACATTTATAATAACTCAGTATTCTTAAGTACATAATATCACACCTATAGTTATATAGTATATTAAAATGATTCATGATGACGAGTCGAATGTCTAGGTGGGCGAAACGGACCAGTATTTTTTATCCAGCCAACTCAATAGCGTACCTCTAAAAAAAAAATTTTGGGAATATTTTCTGGCGTTATAAAAATTACAACTACTTAATAGTTAAGAATAATAGGGAACACAAAAGGAATTTATAGTGTTAGTTAAATTAACCAGAAATATTTATATGTGGGTACAAGTGGCAGTTTTTAAAGTTTCTATGGTAGTTTAAGGATCGCTAGGTCAGAATGATCGGATTTAAATTTAAAATTTGTTTGATCACATGTCTTCTTTAATATATTATATATATGTATTTATAAATGCATATGTATATTTATATATTATTCCTCAGATGACAATTACTTATGAATATTTTTCGATCGGAATAAAACCATTAAACACAACAATTCTAAACAAAATATGCCATTCAAATTGACGAAATTACACTAATTCTATTTTCTTTTTACATTTTTCATTGCTTTCGTCCGAAAATTCCCTTCTCCTATCCTCGAACATACTGCTTATATCCTAAAACACGATTATCACTACTATTCATCCACAAATTTACATTGCACGCTATCACTGATTGTACGAAAAACAATTTCACCGTTAACAAAAATTAAAAAATAGTGTAAAATTATTACAAACGTACATATATCGTCGTAAACCCATAGGAAAGGTGTGCTCAGAATCATTTTGCCATATATAAACAAATGCACAGATGTATACTATATTTTTTAATATCAATAATACTAAATACCCACACACAAGCACTTAAAAACATACAAACTCCTACCTTTCGTCGTCCTTACCCGAATCGCATGTATTTTCGATTCCCTACATATTCATATCGCTGCACTCACCATATTTTTTTTTTACTAACATTTTTTTATATTCCTTAAATATTAATTTTCCCCACAAAAAAATTTATATATATGAATGTTTTGTGAACATATTTAACAAAAACAACAAATAAATTTATAATAACCCAGCGTCAGTCAATCAATCAGCCAGCCAAATCATTTAACCAATAAATCAACAACAAAAAATCAAAACAACAACCCGCGTACTTCCCCTTTCAATTCCAGCTCAATTTGTTGGTCCCGGTGTACAAAAACTCAATCCTCAAACAATTCGTACCTCAAGTGGTAGTGGTGGTAGTGTTGCAGGTGGCAGCATTGTTCTACAGCAACAACAACAGCAAGTGACGCAGCAGCAACAGCAACAAGGACATCAATCGCAACAACAACAAACAACGACAATAAATGTGAGTGGTGTTGCTGCGGGTAGTAGTGCTGCTGCTAGCAGCAACATAGTCAATAGTGGTCAGCAGACGGCAATTCAATTGGTTGGCACCATACAGCAACGGCCGCGCAACATAGTTGTCGGTACGAAGCAACTGAGCGGCGCACAACGGCAATTGATTGCAACGCAACGGAATATTGGCGGTTCCACACTAAAAATCGCCACAACGCCGATAAACGGTAAGCCATTTTAGTAGAACATATTGAAAAAAAAGAAAAATATGTGGCTGCAAATTGATATTGTATAAAAAGTATTTATACAATATAAAAGTATTATATATTATATATATAAAAGTATTATATATTTATACTAACAACTTAATATGAACTTGTTCCAAATGTCTGATAAAGTAAATTTGTTCAAATTAACAGTTGTTGCTTTAGCAACTTAACCTAACATATCAAATTACTGCATTCGTTTTTATTGCGTCACAAGGTCGGATCAATAATTTATTTCTATTTTCTTTGCTTGAAGCACTGGCAGGTACCTATGCCGAACTCTATCTCTTTTAGATGAAATCCACACAATGGAAACATTTATTTGAAGATCTCATTTGATACTCAGTCTTCTTTTTTATCTTGTTCATACAAAATATCGCGACAAATACAAGGTTCTCAGAATCACTCTCACGATTACAATAATATCATCCATTGCGTGTAATCGGCCATTCCTACTCCTGGCTCTCGTATACCGAATAAAAAACTTTTTATATCTTCAGTGGACTTTGGATATCTCGAAGAATAAATGAGAAAGAGTATTATTCTTTGTATAAAGTAGCTTGCTATCAAAAAATGTCCGCAATCGGTAAACAAACTTCACCTAACCCAAAACTTATTTCCGAACCCACTGTTTTTTACCGTGAACTTTTTCAGTCATCACAATATATTCAACCTTTCAAATAATTTCACAATTAGCGAAAATGTTCAATGTTGACTTTCGCACGAACTTAGAGTATCCTTTCAACAATTCCACATACTTTATGATTAATGAATTCTAGACCACCAAAGGCTCAATATCATGACCATACAGAAGAAGAGGGGGGGTCCAGTAGACATAGCTTGCTTATTATTTAAATCTTCATACTTCAATTATTTTCGAGATATTTATCTAACCGACCAAGGTTATGGTATACCCAACACTCTTAAAGGAAAAGTTTCCTATAAAGATTTTCTAAATAAAAAATGCAGCATCATGATTTCCCCTCATGTTTCTAATCACCCGATTTGTTATTCGCCTCAAATCCATTTTCAGCATCGAATGCGAACACCATTACAACAACCACAAACCTAACTGCCACTCCCATTGTGATGTCGACACAAAAATTGCAGCTGAAAACTATCAAAACGCCACAACAACAGCAGCAGCAACAGCAACAGCAACATGCGCGCATATTAAATCAAGTGACTGCGACGGCTGCCTCACAAACGCAAACCACGCATCAGAATCAACAGCAGCAGCAACAACAACAACAGCAAACGATTATAATAGGTCAGCATTTAACCACGGCGCCAACAACACAGCAATCACAACAACAACAACAACAACAGCACATACAAGTTGCAGGACGCACCGTAACCACAACTGGCAATGCCAGCCTGAATCAACAACTCATTTCGGCATTAGCGAAGGCTGCCAAACAACAACACCAACATCAACAGCAAGCTGCAAATCGGCGTAGATCGGCAACTGATGTAAATAAATAAACATATAGAAATGAATAGTGAACTGACTACAATTGGCTGGCCGCACAGGAGCGATGGTTGGCTGAGGTGTGTGTGTGTGTATGTGTGTGTGTATCTGTGTATGTGTGCATGTGTGTAAAAAATATAATGAGAAATTATATAAGCAAACAGAATAAGAGAAAAGCAGATATTAAAACAAAACAAAAAAAAAAACAAAGATTATAAAAAAAGGAAACACAAAAATATTCAAAATAATTATATTTGCAAATGCAAACAAAATACGAAAATTTAATCTAAGGTATTATAATATACTTTGCCCTAAATAATGTATGAGTGAATTCATTTACTCTTAACACACCTAACACCCCTACAGCAACACATGCATATTTAAAACAAACAAGCATATAATTAATTAACGCCCATGACCGTTATTGCGCTCACGCTCATCTCACACTGTTAACGGCAATCAAAACTTCAATTGACTATTACTAATTCTAGGGTTGAGGGTTAAAGTTGCTAATAGTAGTAATGCCGATATACATATGTATGTATCAATTGGATTGTAAAAGAATATCCTTTAATCGGTAGAATATTTGAAATTAATTTTCCAAAAAATTATGTACCATTTAAATATGTATGTATAAAAATTTTTGATGAATTTTATTGATTAAGATCGTTTATATTTGAAACGGACAATTCTGGATTGATAATTTAATGATAATGAGAATTAAAAGCGTCGACTTTAAAGCATATTTATCAAAATTTTATTGCAAAACCAAAACAAAAAACATTAATTCGGTTGCACACCATTCTACCGTAGTCATTACAACCTACAAACATACGTATATGTATGTACATATATATATATGTGTATATGTATATATATGTGTATATGTATATGTTTGTTATTTAAGTGGCTAAAGTCGTTGTTAGTAGTTATCTATTAAGCACCACATACTACATACATACATACATTCATAATGAGAATCCCAAAAATTAAATTAAATAACAATATTCGCGCTTTTCTCTCAAAATTCGGCGTCACACTCTGCAACAAAACCAACGCCTTTAAACAACCAACTTTGATTCCAGGTGTTTATTGTATACATATGTATGTATTAATAGCTCGTATCGAAACTAAAATTAAGCTAACCTAAAATAATTAAAACAAAAAGAGAAAATTAACAAAATTTGCAATCAATTTAGTGCTGTGTTTTTCGCCGTTGACGAAAACAAAATTTCATAACACACCCTACCCAGAAGTGCCAAGCCACATTGCTGGGTCTTAGGTTGTTTTAGTATATATATGTATATTTATTTATTTTTTTTTATTTATTCCCTTCAAGTACTAAAAACATGCATACATATTATTCTTGCTGCTCTAATTTGCCTTGCTTGTTGCAGGTATATGAACATGCTTGGAGGATGTGCTTCTCTTGTTATTTTCGAAAGTAAAAAAATAAAAGAAAATACAAACTATTAAAAACGAATTGTGTGTAGGTGAATTGCGCTAATTATCAAAAGCGCAAGCGCCCAGCATACCAATACAACTCGCATGAAACACTTTTGCTTTTCAATCAATCTCCACTCACATACATATATGCATGTGTATGTAGAAGTGCATGCATACAAAAAAACTCACACCACACTCGTTTGAGTAAATATATTGAATTATATATACACTTATACCTGTATGTATATATAGTATATATATAGAAATGTTATACTTTGACTATTGCAACCAATTTTTAGCGGAGTTATTATTTATATAGTTTTTTTCTTAGATTTCGCATTTGTTTATTGTGCGAAACGTGTCACATATATGCATATATGCACATGTGTGTGTGTGTGTGTGTGTAAATATAGGCACATAGATATTGTACGCTTGTAAAAAACAGTTAATTCTTACGTTATGTTAATTAAATAATTTAACTATCTTTAATTATTTAATATTTGGCAATTAATATACGATTAAGCATAAATAATACATTTAATTAAAAAATAAATACAAATATCAAGCTAAACGAAAAAATACAAACAAATGCAGCAATAAATTATAAACAAAAACCTAATATTAATAAATAAATATAATTTAGAGAATACAAACAATTTATGAATAAATGCATTTTCTCTCTCCTTACATATGTATATACGTAACACATGTATACATTATACATATATATGCAATTTATTTTGTTTTGCGAAATTGTTATTTGTTACAATAAGCAATTAATTTCCACAGCTCGCCAGATATATCGAAATTTGTATTCCATTGTTTTCTAATTGAATTCTATAAAATCTATAAATAGTTTTTTTCTAACGTTAGAAAATTTTTGATTCTATATTCTAATAACTAGTTCGAGAATTAGAATAGTTTCTACTCATTGGCATAGTTAGGAAATTCCAAATTCTAAGGTTGGAGAATTCTGATTTTCTATTTCTATAAATATCCAATTTTGCTGAGATTTTTTTCAAATCATTTTCTAACTTTTGAGATTTGAGAATTGGTCTGTTTCTTGAATAATACTCGAATCGAAAACTAACTTCTACGTTTTCTGGGAACACACTCAACACAATATGTAAATGGTGGAATTAGTTGATGCAGACGAAATAAGAGAGCTATAATTTGCCAACCTAAAACAAGTGAACGTTATTTTAAATGAGAATTGGTTTTCGTTAGATACTTACTATTTCTCAAACGAATATTTCAGCGTCATCGTTACAAAGTCACCTGTACCTTATATTTTGTTAGGAAATTTATTACACCAGGTAATGATCATTATGATTAGAAGCGTAGGCAGAAAAAGCAGCAGGTCGAACACTTGATATAAGTCTCACTCATCCCACTTGAAATATTATAATGAAAGAGTTGGTCAGTATTCAGAAGAATTAATGAAACTAAGTTTTCTAAGAATCCTTTCTCGTTTTTTAAACGCTTGACCAAAGTCATCTTGAAGTTAATGCTCTCAGTGATGTTTTTATAAATTTTAATTAATTTAATTGAAAACAAATTTTACCATCAAAAACCTTTTTGGGGGTTTTCAGGATACAAATATATGATAAGAACCGTTGATGGGATGCGCTCCTTGGAAAAAACACAAAAAGTTTTTCACTTCAAAGCGATTTTAATCTAAGCAGATCCTAAATACAGCTACCACTACACGTAGGTGCACGTGTCCGCTAACTGGACTGACAATAATTAAGAAGTCGTTTCTTCTCGATATTGCAAATAGATTAAAATATAAGTTATAAAACATTTATTCACGAAAAACAAATAGAAAACAACGCATAAACAACCAGATTAGTGGCCACGCCTACATCTCATCATATGAACAACATAATATCATATGTCCTTGCGAATGTCTTATATATAGCATAGGTAAGTATCAAAATTTAACAATATAAATCCAGAATTAAGATCACTTAGTTTCAGGTTGTCTGACAAATTAACATGCAGTGGACCGAGTCCAGAAGGTTTAGTTTCGCATAAAAACAGATTTATTGTAGATTCGTTAAAAATGCACAATATTGAAGGTTAAGATTTTTTAAAATAAATTTTATTTAATTTGCCATTAACAACACATACTTAATGAATAGTTTTAAAGATTTGTGCTGAAATTAATCTTTGACAAGAAATAAATCCATACTATTTTTATTTACAATATTGTTATTTGCCAGAATTCGAATTCGTAGGTAACAAATAAGATACTTTATTTAGTAGAGGTTTGCGAAATAAAATAATTGCAATATAGAATACAAAAACACCAACTTTAAACGTACTCCGCATGTTGACGAAATTCTGATAACGCTTTATTACCAATCATTATGTCAACAATGGTAAGGCAATCATGAGGTGGATATGGTTTCATTAAATTTTCTTTTAAAATATTTTTTCTTGTTATTTGCGCTACGACTGCTGCTTCAACAAGATTTCTGCACTACTGATTCCCATTAATTGATGAATTAATATATTTTCTTGTATAAATTTTGATTATTAAAGCAGTTAAGGAAATCAAGAAATATATACATTTAGAAATTCAGTAATGATATGACATCTGCAGCTGTTTGACTACGCTGCATGCTTCTCTGCTATGAAGAACACTTTCGAAATGTGGATAATTTGCCCACAGTCAGAGATGTCAGCACCTAAATCAGTTTACTAAGGTAAATTAGACTTACAAAAAATTCTAACACAAAAAATAATTTCAAATTAAAAGTAATTGTAAAATAAGAAATTCAATGCTATCCTTCTTAACTTCAAATCCCATTGGGTGTCGTATGCTCAAACATATTTCACTAAACAAGCATATATTTTTATATGAAGCGAAGTGAAATTTAACGGACACCGAATATTGGATACAGTAAAGGCCATAAATAACTTAGGACACATATAAAAGCTAAGTACCCCTGCTTAATTAATGGTAAACTAATGTAAGCATAAATATGTTTAAAAAGAATATATTTTATAGTATTAGGAACTTTATATTAAAACGGAAAGCGAAAATAACAGTGTTGCTGTATAGCATAAGAAAATACATACATTGGTGTAAAAATTAATGTCGCGTACAAATATAAACACTGTTTAAAAATGTACTTATGCAAATATAATTTAGCATCGATGTAACATAAATATATATTTAGCATATTCTTATTTTAATTAACTAGAAATCAAAACGGTATAAAACTTTGTTATGCTATTATGATAAAGCACATTCAGTATATCAATGTCAACAAATGTAGAATATGTATCAAAGTATTTAAACGATAATAAAAAAATACTTATTAAATGCAAATATTATGAAAGATTTGTAATTTTATTTACTTTTATGTCTTCATGTACATCTTAATTATTCAATTCGCGCTTTTCTACGTTATTCTACGTAAAATCATTTTTTAACTATCAATATCTCGGTATAACAGCAAATTGGGATAGAAGCGTAAACCTTCTATTGATTCGTCGCGGCAGACTTTTCCCAAACGTTCTGCGGCAAGCAAACGTTCTTTTGCTAGCAACAATGAAATGCCTAGATCTTTAGCCAATTCTTCGACAGCCAATGAATTTGACATTTTCACCTTTTCCAATGTATCAGCTGCGACTAGTTCATCATCTTGTGATTCTAATTGCAATACCATAGCGCCACTGGGAAATTTTCTTAGCTTTATTGGTCCATTCAGTTGATGACATGCGTGTAGCAAATCCTCCGGAGAAAGTAATTCAAGGCCCCGAGCGCGATTTACACGACAATACACATCGGCAAGTGTCATCATTCCACCTTGTTCCTGAAAATCATTACAATTGTGCCAAATTCAAATAACTATTGCACTTATTGTATTATGTTTAATATATTACGTATAAAATGAGTGAGTCTTTTCA
The DNA here is from genome assembly GCA_021498325.1 of Bactrocera minax. Taxonomy (NCBI): domain Eukaryota; kingdom Metazoa; phylum Arthropoda; class Insecta; order Diptera; family Tephritidae; genus Bactrocera; species Bactrocera minax. The sequence goes on along the minus strand of JAKEEE010000038.1, from coordinate 2,342,593 downwards.
GACGACTATATGAGTGTTTTACATTACATTGAAATTGAATGTCGATGCTCACCTCGATAGGATCCAAAAGCAGTTCACATATTTGCTGTGCTAAACTACGAAAATAATCCGAATTGCTACTAAAATTCCCTCGCGTCACTGGGTCATCAATACCCAAGCTCAATAGATAAGATTTAAAACGTACTGTTTCATCGTCAGAAATTTCTCCCTTTTGTTCACGTATTTTTGCACTTATCACCATTGATATGCCCACCATATCCTTAGCCATTGCCATTAGTACATTAAGATCCTGAAAAGCCAAAGCTATATTTTCATCTGTTTCTTTCGCTTTAGCTTCAATGCAACGCTCAATACCACCAATGCCAGTACGCATTTTCAAACGCAATTGTGCTGAATTGTCACCACCACGCAAATCTTGTGAATTACTTGAAACGGAAAGTGATTTCGGTATCATTATCACTTCCCAAATTCTGGCCTCGATTGTTTGTCGTAATGCACTTCCAAATTCTTGTGACAATCCATTTTTTCCCGATAATTTGATATGGCTATGCGGACTGTGGTCTATTGGACCAGGTGCCTTATCTGGTGGCGGCTCACGTAAATATAATATATAACGAGTCTTGCGTCCAAAAAAGTATGAACTGGCTGTTTCTTCACTGAGCGATATCACATGTCGTAGGGAAAGGCAAAGTGTAGTGGCAGCACGAGCAATTTCACCTGGACGGCCCCAAAATAGACGATGTGTAGTGAGAACGATCTCACCTTCTTCATACTCTGTCTAAAATTCATACAAGGATAACTGAAAATTATATAGCTACACAAATATACTTACTTTCTGATCTCCGTCATAAATTTTAACATTACGATCACGACTTACAAAGGTTTCATCATCATGGAGTCGCGCTTCCACATATTCAAAGCGATTCATCTTTGCATTACGAATTAGAAGACAATTTACTTCTTACAAAAAAAATACAACTAAATTTGTAGTAAAATTGCAGCAGTGAATAACGTCATTTATGTTTTGCCAACAGCTGATATTGTGCCTTATTAAGGTATCTACAGACTACGTTCTGAATTGTGTTTTATGCAATATAAAGTCCTCTATCAATATTTGAGACTCGATGTAATGTCGATAGCTTTAACTGTTTTCATTTAAAACCAATTAAAACCAATTAAAACCTAATGAATAATGTAATACTTAATGTTTGATTCCAATGTTTGTCTTTTTTGATGCAGTAAGAAATATTATTATTTATCGAAATATTTGAACACTCAACACCACTACTAATTAGCGGCTGCTTGTGACATGCTTACTTGTTTGAGTTTTTAGAAGAAATCCAACCCATCTGGGAATTTAGCAGTTGTGTAAGCAATTTATAAAATAACAAATTTGTTATTTTAAAGAGTTACTTATTACTTATTTATATTTGATTTTGAATAAAATATTCAATATGCAGTCCTCGCAGTACCTTAGTCAACTGAACGCCTTCGAAAAGATGAGCGATGAACCGTGGCCCGAAGATGCAGTACTTTATCAGCCGTACGAAGCAGAACAGATACTTTTGCCAGAACATGCCAGTTGTTTAGCTGTTAAAGCATATCTCAAAATGTGCCAACTACGTTTTGAAGTTCGCTCATGTGCAAATGCCGAATATATGTCACCAGGTGGGCGTATGACAAAGCTCCCATTTATTCGCGCCGGAGCATTCATAGTTGCTGAATTTGAACCCATTGTAAATTTTATTGAACACAAAGGTTCTGCTATCGGACAGTGGTTGGACGATGACAGCAAGGCTGATATGCGTACATACGTATCATTGGCTGAAAACATATTCACAATGGCCGAACTATATATCAGCTTCATCAATAAAAGTGTGTATGAGAAAGTAACAGCTCCACGGAATGGCTGCGTTTTTCCTTGGCCTCTTAATCTGATACAAAATTATTCTAAACGACACAATACACTGCGATTGCTGAAGGTATATCAATGGAACGATATGACAATTGAAGATGTTATTGAAAAGGTGGAGAAATGTTGTGAGACATTAACATTGAAACTTGAAGAATCGCCCGATACACCGTTCTTCTATTCCGACCAGCCATGCGAATTGGACGCTATTGCGTTTGGACATCTGTTTGCTATTATAACAACGGATTTGCCAAATATGGCACTTGCACAGACAGTGCGAAAATTTAAACGTTTGGTAGAGTTCTGCCAATTTATTGATGCGAAATATTTCCAAATGAGGTCTATATAAACTGTTTGGATATTATTCGTTATTTGCTTGTAGTTTACGCAGATTTTTATGAGCTTATTATTATGTTAATTATTTTTACGCAATTCTGACCTGTTGTATATCTTACATGCGTATTTTTTAAATGAAGAAAATCTTACAAACTAAATCCTTTGCATTTAACTATATTTTTATTTTCCACAGTTAGTACAGCTTTTGCAAATTAGTCGAATATCTAATAAATAAATTATATTTTCCCAACCATATGTATTGCATATATCTGCATATGTTGCTTGTATATTTTATTTGAATTAATACTAATTATTTTTATCAGAGGCTACTTGTCAGCGAAAAAAACCTGGTTCAATTTGCTTAAAAGTTTAAGATAAATAATGGTGCACATATTTACTTAATATTTTGTTATTCATTTTATGTATACATATATATTTATATATATACTTGATTTTCAAATCTAATAACTAATAATAATTGATTGTTTTCATTTTCAGTAAATGAATCTAAATTGCTAAACCGTTCCAAGACGCGAGTAATCCCACTTATATATATTTATTGCTATACATTTTCTATAATATAATATTGAGATATACAAAGATATGTGTACACGCACATAGAAATAAATTGTTAATTAAATATCCGGAGTTGGGAAAAAGAATAGCTGCGCCGGAATAGCAACAACGGAGGAAGGAGTAATGAAGAACCTACATTATTTTTGACATACTTTTAAAAAAATACGATACAGTTAAATTCCCTAAAAATTTCAATGTTAAATTCTTTAACCCCAACTTATTTGAAAATATGGAATTAAACGTGTAATTAGACACAATAAACATTTTCTGTCGAAATAAATACTTGCAGAGAAATTTGAATACATCTGATCATTCACAAGAAAGTCTGGCTAGATTGTGATCTCTGAAGATGTGCACAAACAAATAATAGATAGCCTAACAATACCATCGTAAGAATTTTTTTTCATCATGTTTAATGATTTAGTTTAAATTTATGATCGTTTACATATTAATTATATGAAATTAGTATTGTATTTTCAATTGATTACATTATTTTACTTCACGAAGTTAGGATTCTTCTTCAATATAACAAATCCTTCCATAACGGGAGTAAGCGAAATATACTCATCTGTGGCTAATTCTGCGCGCTCTCCCATCGCTAGCAGTACAGGTGTTGTATGAGTTTGGAAACCAGTAATGGTTTTAGGTTTACCAGCTTGACCAACCACATCGATGGCAATACCAACACGCACCGGCACTTGAAGTTGATTCAGTTCTTCATCAAAGGTGATTAACATGCGCGCCTGCATTGCTGGCACCAAAGTATACAGAAGATAGTGTGAGCGGCCCAGTATTAAGGTTTTAACATCCAGTAAAGAAACTAAAGTAGCCATTAAGCCCGCTACAGCCATAGGATTCATCAGCTGACGATCGCTATGGTAAGGGCTAAGTGTCAATGTGCCCTTACCTAAATGTGTTAGACTTTGTGCAATTCGAACCATAAATAAATTGCTTGGATCTTTCGAATGATATTGAGCCAACTGACGCAGCATTGATGCTAAACGAGCATTGTTAGTGCCAGCACCTATAAGGCCCATAGCAAAAATGGCATTGTGTGCAACTTCGGCGTCACTGTCATGCGAGAATTTGCTTAATGTATCTAATATATTCAGTTTAGGGTTAGAAGCAGAGATTAAGCCCAAAGCTAGAGGCACCGCACGACGAATACAGGGCTCGCAATAGCGAAGTAAATTTCCAAATGAGCGAAAAGCCATCTCGGCTCCAATGTCTTCACCCATAGCAATTAAAGCTATACCTAAAACAGCTATAGCTTGCGTAGTGGATAAGTCTTTCTCCTTTTCCTTCTCTTTTTCGGCCTTATCCTAATAAAAGTTAATATATATATAAATGAATGTTTTTAGACAAATTGAATAAATACTATTGATTTAATTTACCTTTTCTTTGTTTTTATCCTTCTTGCCCTTTTCATCAGCACCGTCAGCGTTTGAAGACTCATAATGATCAGAGCAAATATGCAACAACTGTTGTATTTTCAATACATTTCCAGTGCCTGCGTAGGCACAAATATCGACCATAGTTGTGGACATTGAACGACATGGTTCATCAAGTACTTCTAAGGTTAACATGACTGCTTCAGCGGCTTTCTGGCGTCCCAAATACAATAGACCTAACCCCAACCATAAGAAACGGGAATAAGTATCCTTGAGGTCAGACGTAGAGAGACGCATAACGGTTTGAAGTAATATTTCCGTAATTTCAGCATTGCAGGAACCTACTGATATCAAGCCTAATGATAATGCCGCTATTCCCATGATTTCCACATTAGCCGCATTTTTACTATTACTAGCAAACACTGTTTTCAGCGTATCTATGACAATAGCACGATTTGAGCCAGCATATGCTATGCCTAGACCCAAAATAGCGCCAATACGCATTGAAGTATTCTGATTATCAATATAATCAGAGAGTAACGCATGGGCAGGGTCGACCTCATTACGTATGCCACAATTAACAATACCACATGCCAGTAATGCACCCGATTTGATGTAATCGTCGGTAGAATACAGATATTTGTCAATCATTGTTAAGCCACCATCAACATCCCATAATAGAATGAGACCTAGGGAAGCAGTTGCTGAAAGCATACCATGTTCTTTGTTTTTATACAACCACTTATTGCCATCTTCAGATAGTAACTTGTCCACACCAAAACCAGCATTTACAAAACCATTCACAAAGCTGGCGGCCAAATTCTGCTTCGCTGAATCAACCTTAAATTTATTTAGATTTATATGAGTTATTACTACCACTATTTGTTGTTAAAGGCAGTCAAATTAAAATTTTCGACGAATTACTTAAATTATTTAAGTAAATATATTACTTAAGTAAATTATAAATTTACAAATTATTGTAACTTAACATTCGCACAATGTGATTATCGGTGATGATCAACATGATCGATGATGATATTGTGATCGCACAATAAGAATTTGTTTACTTACATTTAAATTAAAAATTTTAAGAATTTTTTTTAACAAAATAATATTTTAAAACGTTGTTGTACCTGTATTGAAGCGAAACGAGTGCGCGCATTATCTAAGTGCGATTTGTAAATGTCCTCCGGAGTCTTGGCTTCCATTATATCAAGTTCACGTGCCAAATTCAAAAAATGTTTATTCAAGTTTGTGTTAGACATGATTTCCACTAAATCGTCATAATCCGGTACAGACTCATCCAATTCTAAACATACTTGCTGACGTGCTAGCATAAAAGCAAGTTGCTTTTGCACAGCAGCATCTTTAGGTTCCTTGAATATTTCCGAAATTTTATCCATATTATTTAGCATCAATGCTAAACGCAATGCTTGTGTGTGTTGATTAAATTTACGAGCCAGCTGTAGAGCTGTTTCCAGAATTATGGTATTATCAGGTTCGGGTACATATGGATAGCAAGATTGTAAATATAAGCAGACACGTGGGTAAGCTGATTCGTCTACATAATCTTGCAACAAATTCAAATGATCTATCTCAATCAATAAATCGCAAGCATCTGCCTCAGCATTATGTTCCATATTGTATGGGATAATTTGTTTCACCAACTCGATCAACTGTGCTTGAAATTCCCCAGATGTATCCAAATAATGTGAAGCTATTTCCCCAGATAAATGGCGCACATATTCGTGTCCCCAATCACCAATTTTTTGAGAACGATCGCAAAGAAAGCGGTAAGCCAAACAATCCTTACCACTTCCCATTGTCATTGAGAGCACCGATATGATGTCTGCGCACAATTGCCGAGTTTCCTGGTCAGGCATTTGTTTATATATTGTTTTCATTGTCTCGTAATGTGGTCGCATAAACTTCAAAGGTTTCGGCACTGAAGTCATAGATGTAGTAGAAGCCCGAATTAATTTTGCCAACATTTCCAATGCTGGTAAATACAATGCCTTATCGGGTTCTTGTAGGCGATTAACCAGCATCTCCAGTTCGTCTTGAAGTTGTTGATCTTCATCGGAAAGTTCCTGCTCCTTACCTTCATCTTTAGCATCTTTATTTGCTGCCTTTTCCGGCGTCTCCTTCCCTTGGTCTTTCTTCACCTCAGCAGAAGTTTTTTCATCTTTCTTGGAGGCAACCATTTTGTATGCGATATTAAATACACTATTATAATTATTCGAATATACTTTTGTTTTAATTATACTTTTTCCAATTTACTCAGAAGATATTTTACTACAGCAAGAATTACAGTGCGTTTTTTATATGTCAAATCAGTAGAATTGTGTTGCCAACATCTCATAAATTATTTATAACTGACAATTAGTGAAAAGGAAGACAAAAAGTTATCAGATGTTGTAATCGATCAAACTGGAACAGCAACGTATTGGAAATTAGGTTTATCAAAAGGTTATGACGGCAAAATAATAAATTTTAAATCGCAGTCTGATTGATGTGGTTACTTTTATATCATAATATATTTATGAATTTTTCAATCCACAATTTTCAAACTGATACACAAAAATAAAAATGAAAAAGAATTAGTGTGGCAACGTGTTCCACATTTCACATGTTAGTCTGGGCTTATATGGGAAAACTTTTGTTGCCCTGGTTCGTAATTTTTGGCGAGGGGGCGTCGAGGACAACGAAGGCCGGCACGCTTTATGTTCTTGGCCGTAACAATTCGCTGCTATGTAGTTTCGCCTTCCTTTCCGTTTCGAAATTCTCTTCTTGAGTATAAGTACAATTGAGCTCGCTTTCAATTGAATATTTATATGTTCGGAAATTTGAATTTTATTATCTGTTTTTTGTATATAATATGCAAATATGTGTACAAATTTTATAACTAATAATAATAATAATAATAAAACATAATTTTACATAGAAAAAGAAGAAACATTTTAAAAAGTGGTGAATAAGGATAGCTAATAAATATATTATTGTGTTCCTATTAAATGAAGAGTAGACGAATTTGAAAATATGATATGAAAGGGAATTGAAAATTGCCCGACTCGAGTTGTCGTACCCGAGTCCCCCGTGTAAATACAATGGTTGAATGAAAATACAATGAACGAAATGTGCTGTGTATAAACCCAGAGTTAGTGGGTGTCACTCATGTGTACAATTATTTTCAAATAAATCTGGTTTATACTTGTTACTTTTTTTTATATTGAAGAACAAATATTTAGTTGAGATAACTTACTATGCCGCCTCCATCAGCTAGTCGGAAATTTATGTATCCTGAGCAATCAGTGCCTTATTCGGTATATACTAAACAAGAGCAACCTGATGAATTATTTGCCAAACTTGATAAATCAAGAAAATATCAATTGAAGGAGAGACCTACATGTTGGTTTAGTAAACATATATATTCTTCTGATAAACTAAAAATTTGATCATATTGTAGTCTTAAAAGTTGGTGCACTTGCAACAGTCAAAGGTTCCGCCTACATGGAATATGGCAAAACGAAGGTGATGGCATCGATTGAACCTCCACGTGAGTTGAATAAGCTGACTAAGAAAATGTGAGTAATAATTAAATATTAAGTAATTACCGAATACTTACTCTACTCTTCCAGTGGAACATTGGGATTAGTTACATGTACATTAAAGTATGCCCCATTTGCCGTGAAAGATCCAGCATGTATACCCAGAAAAGAAACTTCTATGGCATTGGCCTTAAAGAAAGCTTTGGAACCTGTCATTTGTCGACACGAATTTCCCTATTTTCAGCTTGAAATAAAAGTAATAATATTGGATGATGATGGGTGTGCGCTTAGTACAGCTATTAACTGTTGTGGTGCAGCTTTGGTAGATGCTGGTATTGCTATATATGACCTAATAACAGCGTCAACAGTGTGCAAATATAAAGATGTAGAATTCGTAAATCCAAATGGTATTGCAGATCGATTTGTAGTATGTAGATTTGTATATCTATTTATAATTGGTTATTTTAAATTTAGCGGTTATCGAACTATTAGTCTCAACAATAACCGATTCTGACAGCGATGAAGAACATGGCATCGTTGTTACCGCTAGTTTGGCCGCAGTTGACCAAATAACTGAATGTTTTCAAAAGGGATATTTAAAGCCGGAAACCCTCCAACAACTAACGGATCATACATTGGCTATAAATGAACGAATATTGGATACTATTCGTTTTGTGTTATTTAGCGAGATTAAAACACAGTTGGAAAAAGAGAAAGTTACAAGAGAAGTAATTGAAAATATGAATGCTATCACTAATAGCATAGTTTCAGAGTAAAGCGCATAAAATGTTGTTGTTTTAAGAATTAGAAAATTTTTATTTTTGGAAAACTGAAATATATCATCAACATTATAATTTAGTCCTAAACGTTAGACACAACTTTAAATTATATTTTAAGAATCTGCAGATGCTTCCAACACTGCACCCGAATACGCCAAATCCCAGTAATGTTCAACTTGATGCTTCTGAAAGAATTCACGAGCCATTTTTTCCATTGGAAACACCTTAAATTTAATTTCTCCAAAATGTCTTCGTTGACTAGTACCCTCCCATACCAGAACACATGAGTTGGGAATTTCATGGCCATCAGGCCCTTTTACCATATCCTCTTCCCACTTTATACGGTGCTGCATTAATCGCCGGTATTTTTTCTGTTGTTTCGGTCCACCTTCAACTACTACAACACAACAATCGCGGAAAAGAACCACTGTACCAGTCATATGTAACTGTTTGGCATTGGTTTCCACTTTGAATTTTTTACTAGCATTGTCTTGCAAATCACGAATCCGGTAAACACTAACGTTCACGCCACATGTAGTATCTTCTTTAATTTTTCGAACTTTCTTTTCACTTTTCTGCTCTGCTGTCAACTTTCGGGCGTTATTGGCATCCTCATGTGCTTTTTGTCGCTTAGCCATTTGTTCACGTACATGTGCCTCAATTTTAGTTGGATCTTGCGCAGCCTCTGTACCTAACACACGCATTAAATTAGAAATTCGTAGCTTTGGTTCAGGTGGTGCAACAAGACCTAAGCGAATTTTTTCTTGTTCCTCTTTCCACGCTTCTCGACGATTTTGTCGACGAAGCTTTTTTCGCTCTTTCTTTGTAAGAAATACTGGTAAATACACTGGTTTCAACGGTTCATCTGAGGAATTAAAATCATATTAGTGTTAGAATTGCTTAGTAATTTTTAATTACATATTTTAAAAGTTTAATAAATTCCAAACTTGAGTACAAATTAAAAACAGTACATTAAAAAAACGTGTGTATTTAATGAAAAACTTACTTGGTGGTTTCATTTGAGTTGGATGTTCAATAAGATTTGTAATTGCTGACTGTCGAATGCTGATCTTCTCTTTATCATCCAAAGTGTTCAAGTCTTGAGTTAGTATAACAGAATCCCACCATTCCATTGCTGGCACGTCGTCGGGAGTGTCTTGTTTAGGTGCAATGAGGGCCAACTTTGTGGCAGAACTTATACCAGTTTTGCGTGCTATTTGAGAGATTTCATTTTGTAATTTTTCCAACTGTGCCTTCATCCGCATTCTTTCAGCCAATTGTTGAAATTTTCCTGGTTCATGGAAGCGCAACGAACGCTTGGTTCGTACAGTGGGCTTTTGGGCAATACGGTCGTCGAAAAATTTCAATGATTCCTCTTGCTGCGAATGACGATCTGCATGTACCTGACTTTTATTAAACACTTCACGCTTTTTCGCACGAATATTGGCCTTCAATGTTGGTGTGAGTGTTGGTATGTTAATGGCCCTACCACTTTTGTCAATCGTTCGACCATCCTCATCCAAAATTAACGGTTTCGGTCGATCTTGAACTTGTGGCGGTTGAATTAGATTAGACAATTTAGCTCGAATTTGTGCCTGTAACTCTGCTATCTTTTTAGCCTTTTCTGAATCTTCTGGAGCTGTTTTCTTCGCAAGTGCTTGAGTAGCCAGAGCAACTGGTAAACCTATCTGCGGAACAGAAGCTAAAATGGGATCCTTTGCTTTCAAGTTATTAAGAGCCCGTTTTCTTTCTTCTATTTCTCGTTGAGCATTTACCATCATAAGTTTAATTTGTGTTGAATTCAGACCAGTTGTAGATACTGCAGGCGAAGTTGCAGTGGCAGCATTTATATTCGCCGCAGCCACTGAGGCTGCAGCCAAGGGAGTTAATGCGGAGGATGCGCTAACAATATTGTTCTTCTCCTTCATATCGAAACGAGATTTTTTTGGCACATCAGCACCAATTTCATCACTAGCATTACGTTTTTTACCCTTGCGGCGATAATCTTCTAATTTATCCTGCAATTTATCAGCTAGCCTTGAGCTTTGTTTTACATCCAAGATCTTTTCCAATTTTTCCGCAATACGCCGGCGGTCGTATCCATTGTGTAAGCAGTGTTCGATTGTACTTATGATGCGGTCTTCTTCACCACCAACAGCAATTCCTTTTGCCAAAGTAGCGATGTCAGTATGCAATTCATCGATCTCCTTACGCGTATAATAGGACATAATTCGCAATTAATTTTGTCTGAAATATGTTTAAATACTATTTACCAAAATCGCATATATGTTTGTCTGGATAAAAAATGATTTTATGCAACCAATTTCTTCAAAACGTTGAAAATCGTGTCCAAATCGTTCATATGTCTGATAATTTTGATGACATTAACAATATTGCCATATTTTTAATACAAAATAGATGTGAAAAGAAATTGACATGCTTCAATTATAAAGTGTCTGCAGAGATAATGTTTCATGTCAGTCCCTCATTTCATATATTATTTATATATCATTTTATTCATCATATTATATTATAACATTATTGATATTACAGCTTTTAGATATTATCAATGATAAATATACTTTCAAATTTATGAACTACTTCAATTCAAAACTTACTTTGGGTAGATAGACAGAGACATAGTAAAACAAAGTTCTTATATTAATTTATTAACTTCTTACATAATTCATTGGTTTCCTACTTGCATAATAATTTATTAAAATGCAGCTAATCGAGTGGCATTATATTATCATAAAGAATTCGGAATATACTTTTTGGTTTCTTTCTTGACGTTTTCTTGAATTGGCAACTCTATAAAATTTGACATATGTATTAAACGAATGGAAATTAGGAAATTAGGAATAAATCCTGATTTTGGTACATTGTTTGAACACATTGGCAACGTTGACAACGTTGGCAACATGGTTTGTTAAAGCGGCTTCGTGAGTGAATTCTGACGTGCGTTAGTTTTTATTGTTGAATTTTTGTAATTTTATCTAGTTTTTTGTGAATTAATCACCCGAAATTCGTGAATATTAGTGAAAATGGCATCTGAAGAAGAAAATGATGATACTTTTCAAGGTGAGTGGAATTTTGAAGGACTTATTTTTATGGAAAGAAAGTAGTGAAAAAAGTTTTGTGGTCATTCTTGGCGACGTCGACGTACCTACGCGTTCGAGGGCGCAACGAAAACCATAAGCCAGGGCGCTAAAATCGACAATAGTCACACCAGCTATCGTCTGTGGTTTCGTTGCTTATACGTATGTCCTCTGACCATGTGTGAATAAATTGCGCCAATTTTTCGCATGTGGTAATTAAACTATTTACATTTGTGTGCCCTAAATTTTCGAATATGTGGTAGTCAAAAAATATAAAATGTTTGATTTTATGCTTCATTTGGCTGATTTCATTGCATTTCTGCCTTACTTTTTCGCCATTTTCATAATGTAACATCACATACATCTTTCTCTCTCAGTCTGATGTATTTTTAATATTGTTTACCCATATTTTGAGTGTATTACATTCGAAGTGAGTTCAGTGTGCTCGCTTTATTGAAAAATGTATGAAATAGCAATGAAACCTATCGGAATTGTAACATGAGGGGATCAAAACAAGAAAACATTAGGGTGAATCCAATGAAAACATGAAAGCAGTGGATTAATTAGGTTTTTTGAAACGTATTTATTTCGTAAGTTATTTAGTAGGTTTTACAATTACTATCCTCTGAAACTATATATTTATTTAACATTTGTTTTTTCGTTATCAATATTTCCTTAATATCGAAGTTGCTTTGATTCTATGAATTCTATGAATCCATTACATTGAAAAATCTAAAAAAAAATGTCGGCCTACTTTATTAATTTATTGATTCCGGTTAAATTTTAATGAAAGATCGAATGAAGCTACATATGATGAGCAAATTTTTAAAGCTAGCTAGCCTGTATTAACAAAGGATTTATTAATTTTTTCTACATGTTAATTTTAATTTAACTGTAAAGAGCGACAATATAATAGATATAGCTTTGCTCATTTATCGAAAGTTTTTATTAATATTTGACCGTACTTAGACATGGGGAGATAGATATCTTCCTTTTATTATCTATTCTTTTTGGAGCAAAGTAAATAGAAACAACCGTATTTCTGCGTTATTAAACCTGTGGATATACATCAGAAGCAAGATAATCTTTTTAAATTAACCTTGATATTTTTAAGGAAACTCCTATTGATAATTAAGATTCATGTTTCACTGAAAAAATTGCTGTTTTTTTTTAGATGATTTTAAACAATTGCACGGCATTTCGCGAATATAAAATTCTTGGAAGAAGGTTGTGTGGTAGTAGTTATCTAGAACCTGTTTGGGGGAAGGTAGGCTAAGTATCCTTATCGAACGGGTAGCGCTGAATCTGTTCGGCTATTTGGAAAGGAGTGTAATTTGGTTTGAGTGGGTATATAAAGCATGCGAGTATTTATTTCTAGGAAAACATATGTTGGGTATGCCGTGGCGAAATCTGGATAACTAGTTTCCCGATGCCACTTTGGTTTCTTGTGCTAACTCGAGTTTGTGTTAAGAAGTCTGCAGCTGAAGAAAAAGCACAAACTTAATAAGTTTGCCACTTCAGTTTATTGTGTAGATAGTTTTAATACACAATACACAAATCTTTACGTTAGGCTTTTTAAAAGACTTAAAATTTTGTTTCGAATATTCGGTATTCGTTTGAAAAAAGAATTACTTTTAATAACAGTTGTCTTGATAACGTCCCTTGAAAAAGTAATACAAATGTTACCCCCTCCTAATGCATTTTTAAAATTTCTTGTTACATCAGTACCATTCCCACTGATGAACATCCGTCATGAAGAGAAATTTTGGAAATTGAAAAAATTTCGTTTCGTTCTCTTAGTGATAACAAATATCTTGAAATTGTAAACAATTTACTTGGTCGGTTATGGAACACTATTCCCCGTCTATCAAAATAATTTTGAGAATGTTGTGTCAAAACGATTGGAATGGAAATACCAATGCAAATATATATTCATTTATAATCCCTGCGTACCTGTCAATTCGCATAGTTGAGCAGACAGTTGGATGATGGCTTAATTTCCTAAAAAATAATCATGGGTTGCAAAATATATGTAAGTACATACTCATTCACATATGTATATAGGTAACATTTTCAACTTAACTAACTGTCAATATGTAAATATTGAGCTCTCGGAATGAAGGTTATTTATTAAGTTAACGGCTTGTTTATTGAAAAGATAATTTTATTGAATATATGGGACAGCAAAAGCTTGGATGTTATCTCTCAATTTGGGAACATACATACGTTTTTTTAGCGAATGTTTTCCGCTGCCTCTTATTTGACTGAAAATTTAATATGCTGTTGCATATCATATGTATATACCTGTTACCTTTTCGTACTAAGTTGGACCGGAGATAATTTTTAATACGTTAATGTTGGCTCTTTTACACCTATTTAATCGTTAAAGAGATATTTACATGATGTCTAACGTGCGCAGCTACTCGCTATAGACTTCTCTAGCCATAGACGTACATTTTACGTTGTTCCAAATTTCCAATTATTCCGCCTTTGTACATCATTTGTCAGATTATTGAGTGCGAGTATTCAATATTAAGAGGGGACTTTCCTTTTTTTTTTTTGTTATATAGTGTGTTCATCTGTTCGTATTTACGACCCATTGGTGTTGGCCCGATGAGATTATACATTCCCAAACACATTAAGAATTACGTCTGTTTTCATATACACATGCTTACGAATATGGTGTTCCGTATGTCACAGCATCCCCTAGCGAGCGGCGCTTATACAGTAGTTGAGCGAGCGAGCGAGCCAGCGAATGGGTATGAGTGAGTGAACCATAGCGAGTAAAGTGGGCCGCCGTGAGAATTGTTCGATTCATTGTTGCTTGGACGTGGCAGACATGACGTGATTTCTGATTTCGATTTGGGGAACTTGATTGTGAAAATATCCATAAATTCCTTAAAAAATTGCGTTTTTATTCGCGTAAATAACTAATAAGGTGTGTAATGATATTACATTGATTGCGAGTGAAAATTTAGTGTTTATAGAACAGTGGAGTGATTAATTATAAAATTGTGAAAATTTAAGACAGCGAAAAAACAAATAAGAGAAAAGGTGCGTGTTGTAGTGAAAAGTCACTTTATAAAGTTCCTTTTTTCCTAAGAACAATCAAATTACAGAAAAATGTAAAATTAAATTAAAGATTAATTATTCATGTATAAAAATATACATTTAAAAAAACTTCCTTCGAAAAATTTCCTAGTATTGTCGCTCGCTCGTTAGTTGCATGCAGTCGTATTCGCTTATGTTGCTACCGTCTCGTTCCCGCTTGTGTTTCTGCTTCCGTCATTATCTTATTGCCGTGGATGTCGTCGTTGTCAAAGTCGCGCCGTTAACATACGCGCCGTATTCGCTGTCATTTGTGCCGTCGTGGTAGTATGTGTGGTTGTTGGTGTCGCCCTGCTTATATGTGTTTTCTCGAGTTTCGTGCAAAATCGCTCGTCTTCCATCGTCCGTCTCTTGGTTGTCTCGTTTGGAAACGACTCTTCAAAATTCTAACTGACTACGAAAAAAATACATTTCGAAAATAGATATCCTGGATTAAAATTCTATTATTTCTAATGTATTTTGATTAAGATGTTAAATAGGGGTGTGGCAATGCTTAGGTGACAAAGGAAAAAGTATACTAAGTGTCGGGACTATTATTTAACCCGATATAGCTAATTTCACCACCTTGTGTGAGTAGGGGTAGAAAACATGCTAGACATAGTACTTTCAAACATACTCTATAAGTTTCAAAAATGTGACCAAAATTAATTAAATGATGAATCAGGGTGCTCCAAATATAGAAAGGATTTTTTTAAAAAGTTCTTACAGGTTAAATTATTTTTAGTTCTTTTTAACTGCTGATGTACCGTTGCTTTAATTGTAAAGGGGAAGCATATGGTTTTGACGCTGATTGGTTGAATGTTTATAATATTTAAAGAGAACATAATTCGGATTTTTAATAAGATAATTTACTAAATTTTCTCCTTAAACGTCGCTTTGAGCTTTGCAATAATTCTTTAGAAGCATTGTTTTTAATAAAATAAAAAAAAACTTGCGAAAATAAGGCTATGAAATTTAGTAATGCTTTCAATACCAGTAAATTATTACGAGTAAATTTCGAAATTTCGAAGTCATCCTATTAATAATATAGATAATAAAAGTATTTAAAAGGTTTTTCCTTTAATCTTTAAACCCTTTCAATTCTGAGCCAAATATAAGTATTACCTAAAGTAAGTCGTTTATTTTTAAACATACACAATATAAGTGTTATATTGACTTACGCCTACACAAATAGGGTAGTAAAGTACCTAGGAGAAAAGTTTTACTCTTGTCTCCTTTAGTAACAATAACTTTATTTACGTTTACAGCATTGAAACAAATTATTGAGAAAATATACTAATAAATCGCTATTCATATGTGATCAATTCCAGAAATTCTCAATGATTCATGTATGGATAAATATATGTATGTACTTTCATGCACTTCCCGGTTATATTATACAAAAAAGTGGAAAAACGCACATTACGTTTTTATAACAAAGTGCGGTTTCCAAAAGCTTAAGTTTTGTGGCCTTATTCAATAGGGCATAGAAAGGTTATGGAAAATTTAATCTTTAATTTTCAAAAGTTCACTCATTGAGAGTCAATAAATTTATTTTCTGCAACATGAAGGCCGTTTTTATGAGTTTTTCTTCATTGCCTTATTAAAAGAAAAAGACAAAATTACGTTATATATTCTATAAAAATTGTTAATTTCGGTAATTCCTCTATAAGGCATGTTTGTTTCCGCCAATCATTGGATGAAAAAAACAATTAAAAAATAACAAACATTTTTAGATTGAAATAAATGTGTGATTAATTAAATAACCAATATTATGAGTAATATATGTTGCACAGTGTATAATAGTTTTTTAACTGTCAATTTTTTATGTTTAACTATATTGGTGTGAAAGAGGATGCATCTAAACTTTTAAGTTTCTTGCTTTCTATAAGTTGCAAAAATAACAAATTACATTTTAATAATCTTAACTCAGAAAGAATATTTGTACGATTACATTTTAATAATCTTAACTCAGAAAGAATATTTGTACGATTATATGCAATTACTAATTTAATGGTTTTCTCTTAAAAATTATTTTTTGTTATGACATTATTAATATTCTATATTTAAACCACAGGCTTATTATGCAATAGAATATATTCTTGGTGTAAACTTTAGTATTGTATAATGCGTAATATTTCTAGAATAATTTTTAATATAATGAATTTTGCTTATCATAAGGTTTCCTTTATTTAAACTAATTCGTAAAAAAATATTTGAAGCGGAGGTGGTGGATAAGCATATATCGTCCCTGAGTTCACAGATCTCACGGGTTAAGAATCTTGTTGAATTCATTTACCTTTTGCACACATATATATGAAAGTATTTATATTAAATTTACCAAATGGCACCGAAAAGCCGAAAGAAAGGAGGAACGTGTGTGTATGTTCGGAAATACATATATATGTACATATGTAATAAAATGCAATCAGCCGACAAAATATACTAAAAATACAATTTCATCGAGAATTGGAAAAAATTATAAATTACTGGTAGGCAGATACAGCAAAAAAAATTAAAGTAAATAAAATAAAATAAAATAAAATAAAACTCGCACTGTGGTTGCTGCGTTCAGGGTTTTTTTTTGTTTTTGTTATTGTTGGTTTTGGTTTGATATCCATACCGTTCGTTGAATACGCGAGGCATAATTTGTATTCACAGAATTTGAAGAAAAAAAATATAATTATATAGCAACAGCGTTGCAAATTAAAGTATGAAACGAAAAGCACACGAATAAAACAAAACGAAACAAAAAATAAAAAAACGAAAAGAAAAATTGTTGGAAAAAAACGCAAAGAAGTGAAAGTATTGTTTGTGCGACGTCGGTGCAGCATTCATAAAGCAATTCGTCTACACATTAAAACTGGCGTCTATCCGTAGATTTGTTGTCAGTGTGTTTTTGCGGTCGTTCGTTTGTTCATTGGAACGTCTGTGCAAGTATGCAATCAGCTCAAAAAAACACAAAAATGTAACAAATTCGACCCAGTCCGAATAACGTGAGTGAATTGCTTGTTCGTCGTTTTGTCAGTCGATTAGTTGGTCTATTTGGTCATACACTTTTAATTGTATGAATTCACATAGATTTTGATTCCGTAGTGGCATTTGACTGCTTTTGTTGTTGGTTTGATTTGCTTGCTCACCTATTTTTCTGTGTGCCTCCATCATCTCCATTTTCGGTCATAAGTGCTTTGCATTGTAATTTTACTCGACGGTCCTCAGCAATACCATTGAGGCACACCTATCGAATTCATTGCAGATCCTTGTGAGGTGTAAAATAAAATAATTTTTATAGACATATATTTATTGGCATTACTGAAATCAACTCTTATTTAATGAATATGCCCCCTGATTAGCACATTTCCTGAAGTTTGGTTTTAGAGAGAAGATAAAAGATAGTTAAGATTTTTTTTAGTAGAGGAATATGTAAAAACTCAATTTCTAACTATTTTCTAGATCTTTCTTTCGAGTCTGTATAAAACATAAGTACTTCCCTATTCATATAAAGTTTTATTTATTTATTTAACATTTCTGAGTCGGAAGATTTAACGACTTTAGCTGTTTTAGAGTATAGAGGGTTTTAGAGTTGCCTTTCTTTAATCGATTCGATTTAATCGAATTTGACGTCTTGGGTCATATCATAAAAATTTCTATATTGGAACAAGTTAAGAACTCATCTGCAAATTGTGTGAAATGCTACCTGAAACAGGTTTGTCCTGTTGTCCGAAAATTTTCTAACGTAATATTTAAAGACATTACATGATTCCAGACAATGTTCGCACAAGTATATGTTACTTTTTTTTTATATGGGAAAAAAATTATATATTTAAGGAAACATTTGAATAAACAACTCTCGCTCATAATTCGCTAGTTTATCAATGTTTGTACATACACTTCGATACGGCAAATTCAGTGGGCTTTAAATAACTCATCTAACTCTGGTTTGAAAGCTGACATGGTGATCTTCAGAGGAGAAGGAAAACAGCGATACATTTGAAATTTGACATATCATCACTTTTGTAAAATACTCTATTTAACTCAAAGTTATTTGATTTAGCAAAAATATATAAATGGGATTGGTCCTACCAACAATAACGGTTGTAGTATTAATGCTCATGCTCTAATTCATCGTTTACGATTGTGGCAAGCAGACCAGTGCGATAGTTGATTATATATTTGTCACTTCCATATAGAGCTATGTACATGTATATATGTATAATCATCCATAGGTATGCTTATACATACATTTTATTACATTTCTATGTGTATCCAAATGGCTCCACTTGTATACAAGTAGTATTCACATACAGATAAAAATGGTCATACATATGCAGCGCAACCTTAAACCAAAACCCCAAAGCCAACGCCAGTCACAATCGCAGTTGCTATACGAATAGAAACTACTTGTATTCACCAGCCATTATACAGTCCATAATATATATATATATATATAAGTATATGTATATGTGTATGTATTTATGTTATTCGCTGGCTGACTGTCAGTTCGTCTGTTTGGCCGTTTGGTAACTGATTTCCTTGTTCAGTTTTTTTTTTTAATTTTATTAAATTGTTTCTTCGTCGAGCTTTGCTTCGAATTGTCTCAGCTTGAAAACTTGTATTTCGTATTTCGTTTTATTGTATTTTTCTCATTCCTACAAGCCAACTCTTTTTCATAAAACTTAAATTATGTTTCGAATGCAGCTTTAGGGTAATTGGTGCAATACTTTTGTAATTGTTATCGTTTTTATCATATATTTTTTTTTTAGTTTTCTTATATCGTATATTTTAGTGAGCGCAATAGATCTTCAAACTAGACGGTATTTGGTGTGCCCGCACCTATTTGCGAGCATGTAACTCAGTATGTACTATATCTCCTTGAGTTAAAAATAGTTTTCTGTGGTTACCGTTTTTATAGCCTTGTTACCCCCTTCCAAAAAATTAAATTAAGTTGGAACGACTATTGTAAGCCATGTGTGCAGTTATGACCGTTAGCAACGATCGGTATGCTGATCGGTCAGTCATAATACTAACGAACGATTATTAGCTCGTTGGTTGTTGTTTGAGTTCTGTCTTCTCTCTTTCTTTGTGTTTTAGTAACTTGCTCCATATCTCCTTTATTTGAATTAACTTACCTTCTACTTTAATGTCTAGTATAACAAGGAAAGAAGGGCTAAGTTCGGTTGTAACTGAACATTTTATACTCTTGCAATTTGCAAAGCTCATTTGCGGTGAAATAATTTCCGGTTAGGGGGCTAGACCAAGGCCTTGATTGATTTCGTTTTCATTTAATGCTAAATCACAATATGGTTAAGAAAATATGTTAATTTCCGAAAATCAGCCGGATAGTCGACAATCACTATGTTGAGGCTAGGTAGCTCTGGACTGAATACATTTAATCTGAGGTATAATTTGTATACGTAATTTTATTAAAATAACTCACTCTTTGATCGATATATTCGGCATAAAAGCCATTACAACAACAAAAGTCATAATATGCAGTATATGGAGGCTGGGTTAATTCATGTTTGGAATTCATCCATTTCCGCAATAAACAAAACTTTGTTTTAAGATATACGTTCACTTCATTTTGTCAAGATATCTCAAATATTGGCCGATATACGCGGTATAAAGCCAACCCGATGTCTGAAAATCCTCATATTGGGTGATAGGTCTTAGGGAATTATTGAGCCGATTTTATCAATTTTTGGCACCAGGGAACGTTATGGTCGGAAAAAAGACGCACTCTGAATTTCATTTGGATTTCCCTTAGATTGACCGATATTTTCGGTATAAAATCAGCTGAGGCGCTGAGATCCTCATGTTGGGTATCGGGAGCTGTAAAAGTTATGGTCCGATTTTGACCTTTGTTTTTGTATAAAGAGGGTGTATCTGGGGGGTTGAAGTCACCAGTTGTACAAAGTTCTATTCCGATATCTTTCTTGGCGCTTGATTTATATAGATATGGTGAAAAAAGCAGATGTTTAAAATTATGTTGTTATGTGGTAACGGTGCTTCGGTAACAACTTTGCTGCCTAATTTAAGGCTTCTAACCTTTTTTATTTAGCAGTTATCCCTCTTTTAGTAGTTTTGAACAAAACGGTTGTATGGGAAATTGGGGGTGGTAATTATCCGCATTCGGTATGATGAAGGCACAAAAGTAAATGTTGGCAGCAAATTTCGTTGATAAAGATTTTGTAGTTTATGAGATATGTACATATTAGCGATACTACGCCCTCATTCCAAAAATATATAAAATTCAAATGCCCTCTCCCATACTTTGATTATCTGTACCGAATTTCAATTTTGTAACTAAATTGGTGGCTTACGTAATTGCACTTTATCATCTTTGATGGTCCGGTTCCGACCATCTGCAAAATCAACCTCCTCAGAGTGCCGAGGTATATGTATACCAAGTGTTACCGATACATCTGAATTTTATTTCAAGTTATCGCTTGCACGGACACAGTCATTTGGAATTCAACTCGTCTCGTCATCTTGATCATTCTAATATATATAACTCTATATCTATCTCGGTTAGTTTTAGATGTTAAAAACAACTGTTATTATACTCTGTGCAATACGTTGCTAGAGTATAAAAATACAAAATTATGTTAACGCCAGTTCTTCGATTATTGGATAAATTCGCAATTATCCCACTAGCACTTTTCATGGGATGATTCATTTAACCTCAACAAAGCCTAAACAGTACATCTTAAAACCAATTACGTTACTATTGGAATGACGTAATGAGTGGACATGCATACTTTTATGTAATTGCATTACTTCGGAAATGTTAATTATTCTGCAATATTTGTACTCACACAGCATGTTGCGTATTCAATACACTCCATCGTAATATTTAGTTGTTTTTTTATACTCGCAACATGTTGCTACAGAGTATATTAGTTTTGTTCATCTAACGGTTGTTTGTAACACCTAGAACTAAACAGGTTAGATATAGACATGTATATATATATATAAACGATTAGGATGAAAAAAGAGTTGAAATCCGAATGACTGTCTGTCCGTCCGTCCGTGCAAGCGATAACTTGAGTAAAAATTAAGATATTTAGAGGAAACTTGGTACCAGTGTTCTGCCACGCTCACAAAATGCCATTAATCGCAAACAGATAATGTGCCAAAACCAAGCAGAAAATTAAGATAGAAACGTGTAATTTGGTATAAAGGATCCCAGTAGGGTGAAGTATCTGTGGGTAAAATTTTTTTAAAAAGAGGGCATGGCCCGCCCCTAATAGGTTTAATATATATATCTCGGAAACCGTTCCAGCTATATCAGTCAAACTTTCTCCGACTAAGTTTTTCTAGCATCTCTTCATATACTGAGAAAATGAGTGGAAGCGGGTGATAACCACGCCCACCTCCCATACAAAAGATGCAGCAAAAGTCTTGCAGCGAATATGATACTTGGATAGGAATCTTGATGATTGCATAGGAATCCGTGTAGAGTTTTAGTAATGGACGTGGTACCGCCCACTTTTAGGAGAAATCCCGTATCTCAAGAACCCCTTAACCGATTTCAACAAAATTTTGTATGTAACATTATATTTGCATTCATCTGCCACGCTGTGAAAATGGACGAAATCAGATGAAAACCACCCCTATTTCTCTTATAACACAATTTTAAATTTCATCTGATCCTTTCACTTTAAAGTAGGTAAATCGAGCGGCAATTAAGACATGAGAATCAAACTTTGTACAAATAGTGCTTTGTAGATATGCCATCTCATGTGTAAAAATAAACGATTCGGCATACCTATGTTATTATAGATATGGAAACTTTTTAATACTTTTTATACTCTCTTAACATTTTGCAACGGAGTATAATAACTTTGTTCACCTAACGGTTGTTTGTAACACCTAAAACTAATCGTTATAGATATAGAATTATATATATATATATCAGAAAAGTATCTACGCCCGCCCCCATTAAAACGGTTATGTTGAACATTACTAAAAGTGCGATAACTCACCAGAAAACCCGTTAGAAACTTTAAATTGTAAAATAATATTTTGTAAGTAAAGATGTTACGGAAGGGCCGCCCCCTTTTAAGAGAAATATCCTGTCTCAATAACTAGACCAAATTCATCCAAATTTAGCGCATAGCATTACTATATTTGCCTCCTTATATTACAGTGTGAAAATGGCGAATTTGGACTACAACTACGCCTACTTCCCATATAACTTTAAATTCCATCTGATTATTTCTCTTTTCAGTATATAAATCAAGCACCAATGAAGATATCAGAATAAAACTTTGCACAAGTGGTGCTTTTAGGTTATATCATTACACTTCCAAAACTGGTCAAAATCAGACTACAGCTTTTCAAACGCCAGATACTGAATATGTGGAGCTCAGTGCCTATGCCTGACTTTTTACCGAAAATATCGGTCAATATATAAAATGTATTATTAAAACTCAGAAAGAATCTTTTCCTGATAAGAATGTGGACTTGTGTCAAAAATGGGTAAAATCGGGTCAATACTTCCCCTAACTTAATATAAAGATTTTCGAACTTCGGATAAACCCTTAATACCGTATATTTTGTTCAATTTGTAAGGTATCTTATTGAAATTCAGAAAGCTTCTTTGCATAATAATATTCTGCCTGCCTGTTAAGAATGGCTAAAGTCTGGTCAGTACTTCTCCTATCTCCCATATGCTTTATATAAGATTTTTAAACATCCGTTTGGCTTTATACCGTATATATCGGGCAATATTTAAGATAAATTAGCAAAATTAACTGATCGTATAATCTTGAATATACTAAAGTTTGGTGGTGAAAATGGGTGAAATCGATACTCCAATTACCCCAACTGTCATAAACTACATATAATATTTTTCGCAATTTTAGCAAACTATGCCGATTATATCGGCCAAAATGTGTACTATTTTAGTAAAAATGAGTGGAAATATGTTCTCGAGCATAGTTTAGTTTAATGCCAAAAGAAAATGTTATCTGCTTAGATCTTTCCTAGCCTAGTATTCAGAATATTGTAACTTTCGACTTTCTAGCTGACTTTAAACCGTTTGCATAGGTCAATATGTGTGATATTTTAATGAAATTGAGTGTTTTCTTAACCATAATGTCGTTTAACGCTGAATATGAGTGAAAACCATATTCACAGTCTAAACTTAGGTCGAAATCTCATATGTGTAATATGATTTACGTCTCTGGTTGATTTTTTCCTCATATACCCTAATGTATTAAATTTCGTTTCTTTGTTTGAGTTTATATCGCATATATTTATCTCAATGGAAGATGTCTCAGCGAAATTAAGCGAGATTATTTCAATTAGTATTGTGTCAATGTCGGTATCAAAAATTATGGCACTAATGTGATGAATAGTGATTTGCGTTAGATTGATTCTAACAAATTCTCGGAGATGAAGCAACAATTACAATGGTAATGAAACTGAATGAATATATGACATATACGTGTCCCAAGTTAATAACGAGTTGACATGGAAAAAATTTTTGTAATCCGTTTAAAATTTGATCGAGTAATGAATGTTGAATACTTACGCAACATTTTTTATTATAAAGTTTTGCCAACACCTGAAAGCATTGCCCCACCTTTGATCCTTGCATTGCGAGAGTATAAAATGTTCGGTTAGACCCTTATAGCCTTCTTTATTTAGAAGGCTTAGAACTTAGCCTTCCTTATTTGTTTATTTCTAAATCATTAAGGCTGATGGATTCATTATAAGAGCGCTCACCAGCTACAAAATTCTGATACTTTTTATTAAAGTATTTTCCCTCTAAACACACAAGAATAAAAAGAATAACTCCTAATAAGACTCTAACTATTGACTTCCTTGGTCCCTTTGTGATTGGATTCAAAATCTTCTTGTTTAACATCATAACAATAAACAACGGCTGTAAATTCGTGTCCGAGAAATTTGATTTATTCTGCAATGTGTTAATGTTGCTCTTGTCACAACATGAAACATTACTTAAAACTACGTTGGGAATGCTGCTGAGGTGAGGTGAGACAGTCCTTAGCCGGATAAAATTCTGGGTCCATACCGCTAACGCAGACCCTACTGTCATGGGAACGGATATTACCTATTTATAAAAAAAACTCTTCTTGAATTTCATTTTTGAGTTATGTCCACGTTCACGAATCATTTTTCGAAATGCACTTCGGAACATAGATTTGTTCCGGCTATCGTACATGCCGAGTGACACTGCTTGATTTCATTTCATAACGACAATTTTCTGCATAAGCTACTTTACGGCCTTTTGCTCGAGATATTTAAGTATGTATAAATCTATATATGTGAGTGCATAAAGCTGCAAATAAGTGTATTCACATTTATTTGTATACAAATTTATTAAAAACCTGAGCATTAGCAGCACTGTATCTCAATTACAATATATAACAAAAATATAAAACTTGTCTTGCTGGATTTTACTTTTCTATCAGCTGTATTGAGTTTGAACCAAATTACTCTTCTCACTTATTTTCGTTCTCCTCCCATCGAAATCATACTAATACTGTCGTACATATTTGCATTTATATATGTACGTACATATATGCACGTGTGTATCTTCTTAGGCACTCTCAGCAATACAAACATTCATACATATGTCTTTCTCTTTATTGAGTTGGCCCCTCTTCACATCTTCTTATAACTATCTTTTTCACACTTTTGGTATTATAAACATTTGCCTTCTCACTCCGAAGGTCACGCGAATCAATCGAATCTCCAACGAAATAATTACTTTAAATTTTGGTTTTCGATTTGGGGTTATGAATGGAACAATTACAAAAAATTATAGTAACATTAAAGAAATTGTTGATATGCATACATTTCAATTAAATGAAAATGTGGTAGTGCTAGAAATGATCTTGTTAGACAAAGAACAAGTTCTTTGTACATATTTATATGTATATGTATGTATGACTATGATTATTTGAAAATGATATGCATTAAGCATTTCGATTGTTCAGTTACCACACATACATTTGTAAAACCGTTGCGACCAATATATATCGCATCGCTGATATAGCATAAATATATAGACATATATAGCGCGCATATATATATTTATAAATATTTATAGGTGTATATATATATATATATTTATATATATATACTTGAATATATATACTACTATAAACTATAAACTATTGTACTATAAATATATATATGCGCGCTATATACATATGTATATTTATGCTATATCAGCGATGCGCTTTTAATGTTATCATGCCATTAAAGTCGAAGAACATTCCCGTTATTTCTTGAACACACCACGTATATACACATATGTTCAGGTATATGTACAACATTGTAATTTTGGTACACGTGTTTGCTAGAATTGTCTTTAATAGACTTTTTCGTGGTATTAAATATTTAACACGAAACTAAATATTATGCAATCATAATACTACCCCTTTTGTTAAGATAATTAACAAATATTCCTCTAAATTTGTGTTACATTCTATAACAGTTGCTTAAGCGACAACAGGTAGCTTCGCGAATTTTCAACGCTTAGAAACTGAAAGAAGACAACAAGAAATATTTTGTTTATGTGGCAAATAATGTAAAACGTGAAAATAGTGCAAAAAATTTATAATCACGACGAATAAACAAACAATAACAACCTCAACGGTTCATTAAGGCATTAAGATAAGAAATTATACGCTCAAACGGTACTGTTTATTAGTGACTATTGCTTTGCATTCAAACAAAAAAAAAATCCGTCTTGACAATCGGTAAAGTGACGTATGGAAACAATGTAAAACATAGAGCAAAAACGGCGAGCGACTTATACATATATGGATATTCGGAGATACAATTGTTTTATATAAATTTTGTATTTTCAAAAAAAAAAAAAAGGACTTTCAAGCCGCAAAACACACGTAGACTAAATCTCTCAAGGAAGAAAAGAGAACATCGGGAAATAATTCAAAATTAGAACGTCAATAGTCCAAATTCACCATCAACACCACCACGCCAACCAGCGAAACATCAACCCAATCGCAACAAATTGACAAACCAGTAACAACAAAAAGTGCATTCACGATAACCGGGCAAAGCAGAGTGTGAGAAGAGAGATAAGACGGCATTGAGTTGAAAAGAGTGCTATTTTGCAGTTCATCAAACATACAGTAAGCAAGTTAATTATCAAATAATGTGTAAAATAATGTTGCTTTAATTCCAACACAAGCAACTCGAAACACTGAAATGTACTTTGTATATACTAATGAAGAAATTTTATAGAAATTTTCGTCATCACGTCGAGAGCCAATTTGTATGCTAACAGCCAAGTTTTCTACATCAATCCAAACATCTTACATTTCCATTTGATTTGGTTCATCCCGAATTGTTCGTCAGTTGCAATTGTACTTTAAACCACAAAACATCAGTGTGGACGTCACGACAGAGTACATAAAGTGAGTTACTCAAATGCTATTTGGACAGTGTAAATTTGAAAAAGCAATGCATTTTTTTTTAAACCGAATTAATTTGTTATAAACCTCATTGATTATATTTTTGTTAGAAGAACAGCAGATTCTTCTTTATCTATTAATGTAATTTGAATTCACAGAATTTTCGACAAGATAGACAGCCAGTTTTTCGGGTAATAAATTTGCACAAATTATTTGACCCTGCATAATTATATTAGATTAAATCTTAACTACTCCTAGAACACTTCAAAGTTGTCATCTTCCAAATCTATTGAATTATCGATTTCTTAATAACATTACAAAAATTTTGATTTCTTTTTTTATCAGAAAATAAATAATGGCAGCCTATTGTGAATGAGTTCTTGAAAATACTACGGTATTTTCGTGTGTATTCCAACAACGTCAATCGACATTTAAAACACAAACAAAATGTTGCTATTGAATATACTATTTTTCATTTTCTGGTTCAACGGAATAATTTGAACTTACAAAATTAATTTCATTCACATCTTCTTGGCTATCCAAGAGACAGAATCTGCAAAATTTACACATCATATTTATTTATATTTAACTTATTTAATCTAATAAACCAAAGAACTCTCAGATTATTTCCAATAAAAACAGCTTATTTATGTTTGTCATCTGAGAAAGGGATTTTTCTTTATCTATTATTAATGTAATAATCCAAAGAAGTTTCGACAAGACAGATTTAGCCAGTTTTTCGGGAAATTTTATCTAAGAAAATTTTTCTAATTCATCCATTTGTCACACGTCTACAAAGAGACGTGACTTTCTGATCATATATTGTATAAATTATAGAGACAACAAACATTAATAATGAGGGCAGCAGTTTAAAAACTTAGTATTAATGATTATAATACCATGAAAACAATGTATGAGGTAGACTTATCATTAAGGGCAAATTAAGACAGTAGTCAAAAAGTCGAATTACACGTTAATATTTCCCGTTATTCTTCAATACAAGTGCAATTGAAATAACCAATATGTGGTAAAGAGCAATTCGGTTTAACATACAAAAATCGCATTTTTCATACTGCTGTCAATAACCCCTACTCAAGTACATTTTTTACAAATAAAACAATTTTTTTTGTAGAACAGTTTCTCGTCGAGCTAATTCCATTCAAAAATTATTTACAAAAACAACAAGGGAATACAGCGACTAGTAGGAGTTGGATGCATTTTTGGCAATCGTCAAAGGAAAATATATATTCAAATATACGTAAACAATACCGTAATATTAGTATAAGTAACAACAACGAAGCAGTGGTGATCTAAAAGTACTCCCTAGAGAGAAGCTGAGAATAAGTTCCAGCGAGTGTTTGCAAAAGTAACTACAACAACTACAACCGAATGGTCGAGTCAATTCGAAAATAGTCATATTTGTACAAAAAGCAAAAGATACATCAACGATTTTTTGTATGTGTTTACGTTTATATACAACACACCCAACGCCGCCCCGCTACACCACATTCATTTTGTTTTGTCATTCGCTCGTTAGTACATAATTCACTCGTCGTTTTTCAAGGAACGTGTTTATTAGCACAACTGGTATAGTTACAGGTAACCAGCGAATTTTGAGAGAAATACTATAAAGAATGAGAGAGTGGCACCAAGCTATAAAATTTAGTAAATGATCGATTTTATGAGAGGATGAATATACATATTCGTATGTTAAATAATACTGTATAAGAAAAAACTGGTTTGTGTTACAAGAAAAAGGAAAGAAAAAAATTAGCTTAACAACAACGAACATTACAATATCTGTTGATCTGAAAAAGGAAATTCTCTCCCAAGACAATCCACAGAGTTGATTATACGTTTGTTGTTCTGTGTTTAAACGTTGTTTGATTAGGGTGCAATTTTTTAGAAAAAAAAAAACAAAAAGTGCCTGTCAAAAAAGGGAGAGAGAGAGAGCAGATCGAAAGAGTATAAAAGGTCGGAGAGTGATCGCGCAGTGAATAGAGCATTGAAGAAATAGAGGGAGCGAGGATAGAGAGTACAAATTGCAAACTTGTTTCATTCGACTTTGTGCTGATATGTCAATATAAAAATAGCAACAACAAGTAGTGACAGCAACGTACAAGCAGTCTGGGAGCAACAACAAGTGATACAAAGCACGTACTAAACTGAAATTAAAGTAGCAGTAACAGCAGCACGAGCACAACAACAACAATAAAAGCAAGGCAAGCAAAGCACTACCTAACCAAATAACCAACAAACTAGCCAGTCAAGCAAGCAACCGCTTTTGAAAAACAACTCGTTTCGATTTCGTTTCACAGATACCTTTCGGACGTCGATAAAGATACCTTTAATTTAAAATGAACTTAAATTAACATATACTATATATGATTGCGTCGCGTACACCATGTAATTGAGTGGAGAGAGTGATAGAAGTGTGATTCAAAAAGTTATTTAGTTTTTTAGAAGCCGAAAAATTCACACAATAGAAAATTGTACAAAATATTGTAATAAGTGCTCCATAAAAAGTGTGACTTCGAAACGTAGATTATGTGCTGAAACTGATCAAAATTTTGCAAGAATAAAATTAATATACGTTTTTTAATCAAAAGCTAAAGCAGTAGGACAGTAGATACATTAAAAATATTTCAAAAAGAGCAAAAGAAGCAAAAATTCATAAAAATCATAAAGTCCCCAGAGCACCAAGAGCAAAAAACAACAATAACTAATTGAAGAAACGAGCAAAAATTCCGCTTATATTAAATGAAACGTTGACAAAAACAACAGGAAGGAGGTATAGAAGAAATAAAAAAAAACGCAACGCTATTGTTTTTCTTGTATTTTTTCTTTCATTTTGACATTCTACAAGTGTGTGCATATTGAATTAAATATATATTGTAAAAGCCATACACAAATGACTTTTAGCAATAACAACAATAACAGCTGAAATTCAAAGAAAACGTCGCCACATATCTATATACTACATAGAAACAAAACGAAAATACTACCAAAGCCAAGTATATACTGTTGTCTTGCTTTAACACACTAAATGTAGGCAGTGACAAATGGAGATACGTACAACGTATCTTGCAGATACCACAACTGTTTGTACTTTCATCAACAGTAGTAGTAGTAGCAGCAATCACAGCCACAGCTATAACTACAAATATAATAGTAGTGGCAGTAAATACCAACAAAAACAACGATAAAACCTACAATTAATAAAAACATAAAAAAAAACAATAGCCAATACAATTACACAAATATAAAACCAGAAACAGTAATAACAACCGGAGTGGCAGAAGCAGCAGTAGCAAAATCCATGCCTACCTTAACCCAATTAAATAATTTCATCATTATTTAACAAGAAAATTGCTATTACTTTGTGTACCAAACATACCAAAATTCAAATGTCCAAGTGTAATTACATGTAAAGTAGATTTTACCCGTGAAAAATAAAAGAAAGACATTATCACTTCGAACGACGGTGAGCGACGACCAACAGAGCCAACAAGGGCATAACCAATACACACAAATAGGCCACACATAAGACGGCGAACAGCGGCTGCGAAAAAACCCCCCTAATACAGACATTAAACAGATCAGCAGGCGTGCGGTTGGCTGTGACTATTTTTTATTGCACACCGAGTACGCACACATTAACAAAGCGTAATCCACTGTCGAATTAATTGGAAAAAGAAAGAAAGAATGTAATTTTTTTCGTCGCAGTATTGCTTATAGTATCTAAAAACTTATAAGAATACTATATATATAACGAAAGAAACATTTTAAAATTCTAATCAAAAGCATACGATATACATACATACGATCAAGACTCGCCAATAATTTTCGGCGCAATCGCTGATCATAACCAATGAAAATCACGCGTAATCATCATCCACAGTGGATACGGAAGTGAAAAAAACACAAAAATAGTGTCTAAGAAAAGTTACTGTTATTCGTGAAATCAAAAATTTACAACAACAAAGCCAAAAACAAGACCGCACCAACAAAGACAAAAAATTTAGTGGTGCATTTACGACTAAAAAACCTGTCGTCACAAAAATTATAAAATAAATAAAAACGCCTCATAACTAAACTAAAGAATTATCCGAAACGATTCTTCCTCCAAACAATACTAGAGCAGATGTTAACAAAATGCACGTGGAATCATTGATTCCGCAACAGTAACAGCTAATTACTGAACGTATTTTATTACTTGGCACTTTTAAAAAGTTCCACAAAAAACTACTCAACTGAAATCGACTAAAACTCTTAAAAATTTTTAAAATCAATAATCAAAAAAAATACAACTTAAAAGGTTAAACAAAAACCACTACAATACAACCACGTCCTAAGAGTTTGTATTGTTAAAAATCTACTACAGCGGCCAACAACAACTCTTCCACGGTTGATGCTTCCTACAGAAAAAAAGAGAATTAATTGAATTCATAACTCGAACAAATATAATACTTCCACAGTCGCAAATCAAACTCCAAGCACTACTTAGAAGCAGATATAAGTATCAAAGAAAAAAGTAAGTCACTTGCGCCAAAAGTTTATCTATATCAATATAAACTTATCTTAACTCTACCATTAATTGTCAGTGAGTTGGTAATCCCACGTCATTTAACAGAAAAGGATAACATAAACACCTTAAGACCTGCAAGTGTTAAAGTCTGTGAATTATCTATCGAATTAAACACAACCAATAACCCCCACGCAGTTTGATTGTATTGCGTTATGACAAATTCGATCGCCACTGCAAAATGCCCATCAGCACTCACGTCCGGCAACTATGGCATGTCACAAAATCGTTACTCCGACGAATCCAAGGACTATTTTTTTGTTAAACTCACAGATTCTGCATATCGCGCTATCGAGGAATATCAACACAATGAGAATAGCAAACGCTTCACAAATGGTCAACGTCCCAAAATTCAAGTCAATGGCAATTCCGGTGTCATCTATTTTCCCACATTGGACAACAATGAAGGTCGTAAATTTGGTTTTACTATCGATGATATTGAGGGCTCCCTTGAGTGCATTCAACAGACCTCTGAAGGTCTCGATGTGCTTGGTTCAATACCCTATCGCATGCGTATCCATGCCAACGATGATATCTATGACACGACCCGTACTAAAATGGCAATTGCCGAAGAGACGGAGAAGAGCAAGTGTATACGGGAAATTAAACCAAATCAAACTGATATTGGACGTAAGGTGAAGAAATCTGTTCCATCATCAACAGTCTATCCGCATTTGAGCCACAGTGGAAATAACAATGGCAACAACAACAATAGCAGTAGTAATTATTTAAGTAGCCTTAGTCGTAGTAAATTAACAACATCGCTAAATAGCAATTCGCCACCAGCTACGCAGCATACGTTAAATAGTGGTAGTGTGACAAATGAACGCATGCACAATAAACTTGGTGGAGCGAATTTGTCCTCATCATCCTCATCCTCACGTTCACCTAATCCCACGCTGTTAGGCGGTTCGGGTACAATTGTCAGCGGCAGTAGTGGCGCCAACAATCGTTATGGTAATGGTAGTGCGAGCAATATATATTCTCAGAACAATGTATCACCGTCACTACCATCGTTAACGTCCGCCTCATCGCTCTCCTCCACTTTGGCGGGTGGCATCGCCAACGGGTATGCGTCAGCTACTCAGCATAATTCACCGAACGAATCCGCCACATCTACGTTAGTTAATAGCGGTGTTAATAGCAAACAATCACGGTTGAACAGCAATGTAGTTGGAGGCAATGGTAATTTCTCACGCGGTGGAGGCGGGGGGTCGTTCTCTAGTAACGGTTCGAAGGCGGGCGGTAGCACTAAGGGTGGCGCTGCATCAAATGCAAGTGGTGGAGGCGGCAAGTTACCTGATATATCGCGTCGTAAAATACGCGAACGCCTCATCCATTTACTTGCCTTACGACCTTTCAAGAAGCCTGAACTATATGCGCGTTTACAGAACGAAGGATTACGTGATCGTGAACGCTCACTTATAAGTAATATACTCAAGGACATTGCTCTTTCACGCGACAACACGTACAATTTACGGCGTCAGTTGTGGAATGACGTAAACGAAAATTGGCCATACTACACTGAGCAGGAATTGCAGCAGCTGAAACGGCGCAAGCCTCAGAATCTAACTCCACCACTTAGCTCAGACGCTGGCAGCTCAACGTCGGGCCAGAGTCCGACCTCAACACACACGGGTAGCCCTCCGCCACTCGCTGGTGGTGGAGGTATGAACGGCGGCAACAGTTTGAAACGCACTAGTCTAGAGTACGATGAGCCATTTCCGCCGAAGAAGCAACGTATTAGTCATATGGCGGCCACAGGAGTTGGTGTTAATCGCATGAATGTGGCGAACAATAATAGCGCTGGGAGTAGCGGTGCACGTACCGGCGCCAATTTTGGTACTATGGGCAACAACAAGAATAATAGTAACAGCAACTTCTCAATGCAGCGCAGCAAACATGCGACGACTGCAGCGTCTACCTGTTCCCCACAAGGTCCTAGGAACGCTATGCAAAGTGGTGAGAATTCTGGCAATAGCGATCTAAGCTACAATGTGCTCAATAATATGGACGATTTTATGCTGAATATAGAAAATCCTCAAGGTAGTGGTTATGCAGCTCATGGCAGCGGTTGTAGCGGCAACGGCAACAACAATAATGCACGCAAGTCCAATAGTGGCGGCAATAGTAAATCCGCTGGCAGCAATCCGAAAGAAAATCGTCATTCTGCAAGCAACAGCGTTGCGTCCAGCGCAACAACAAACATTTCACCGAAATATAATACCAACAGTGGAAACGGGAACAACAGCAATTATAATGTACAAGAGAACGAAAGTAGCAGTAATAATTTGAAGCATGCACTGAAACGTGGTCCATTAGCAGGCTCGCCGAAGAGTTCCTTGCCATACGGTGTTAATTTTGTTCCAGGGTCTAGTAGTAGTAGTAATAATAGATCGGCGGGACGCGATAATAGCAATCGGAGTGGCAGTGGCAGTGTGAACTATCGCCACCAATCGCCCAACTATGCGCAGCAGCCACAACAACAAAAGTCAAGTAATAGTGTCATATACTCGCCAAAAATGCACGCAACTACGAACGCCGCTAAAAATGAGCGCGAAGAGCATGTGCCGGCGGGGAGAAGTAGTAGCAGCAACAACAAAAGTCAAGAAACGTCCCGTTCAATGGGCTCATCGGCGACGACATCAGGAAGTAGTAAACAACAATTGCGTGGAGTTGGTGTACGCACACCTACACCACCTGTACAAGAACAACAACGGCACTTGCAACAGGGTACAAATTACCAATCGCAACAAACGCATTCCGCCAGCACAAACTCTCCAGTGCAACGGCACAACAACCAACCCCAAAATCTTCATCAACAGCCGCAACAGCAACAGCCACAGTTCGAAAGAAATTCTCAACTGCCGGTAACGCAGCATTCCGCCATCAATAATGCAGTTGACGTAGACGCCGCAGAAACGCCCAACTATGATTTTGCCAGCTACACAGCTATTACAAGCATCGAACAGCGACGCCAATACAAGACTGAATTCGAACGGGATTACGATGAGTATCGCCAGCTGTTGGAACGCATCGAAGATGTACGCCGCAACTTCCAGGTACTTGCTGATCAACTGCAACGTGCCCCACAAGGTTGTTCTGACTATGAGCATATTAAGGAGCAAATTGTGACTGAATATGAGCGTATAAATAATGAGGAAGAGTTGAAGCGCGACAAACAACGTTTTGATTACTTGCATGCCAAGTTGGCGCACATAAAGCAGCTTGTGACCGATTATGATAAAACATTGACATCAATGGCGGCGGCTGCTGCTGCGGTGGCGGCAGCACAACAACATCAGCAGCAACATCAGCAGCAACAACAGCAGCAACAAGAGCAACAACTATTGCAGCATGCTTCCACAACAGCGGCTATGCATATGGCAGCTGGTGCAACATCACACTTTGTAGATGGTAGTACCAATGTGTTGACTGCTGCGACTGCGCGTAATGCGCGTGTCTCACCGATGGTTAGCGGCAGCGAAAGCAATCATTCACCACCAAGTGGTTATCAAAATCCAACGCAATACTATATTCAACAACACCTACAACAACAACCAAATCAAATAACACAACATCAACTAGATCAACATCAAAGCAATGATGAGACCTTACATAGAAAGAAAAAGCATACACACAACATACAACGGCACCACAACCAACAACAACACCAACAGTACTATTTGTCGCCGGAAAATCAAACACATGCGTCATCTTTGGATGAACAACATAGCGCACAGCAGCACCAACAACAGGAACAATTCAATGGTCAGCATCATTATCAGGGCAATAATAATAACAATAATGATGATTCCGATTCAGATGATTCTTCCGACTCAAATGATGAAGATTCTAACGATGATGATTCAAATGATGACGACGACGATAACGGTTCGGATCGCGACTCAAACAATGATGATGACATCAATGAACACTTCTGATTTTGTGCTTATTGCAGTGAGACTTCTTTAATATAATAGTAAAATAAAAAGGCATAAGTAACTGAAAAGAAGAAGGGTGATTGTATGAATTTGCAATCGAGGCGTATTTTGCTAATAGTGATTGTTCCTAGTTTTATATTTGAATTTAGTTAAAGGTTTTCGTTTGTTGGTATTTTTTGCTATCATTGAATTTTTGAACGTGAGACCGCCGACACATCTAAAGCAAAAACACACAAGTGCATATACATGTACATAAATACTTACTCTATAGTAAATATATTGCTTTTGTAAATATGATTTTTTTTTTATAATAAAAAGGATTATTTACTGATTATTCTAAATACGCCCTGATTGCAAAATTTCCGCAGAGTTAGAAATTTGTAATAAAAGAAAACAAAAAGAAAATGAATGTGAAAGTGAAAGTGAATTTGAAAGTGTAAAGAGAGTAAAATATCCTGAAAAGAAAAAAAATTTAAAAAATTTTATCATGAAAAAAGAAACGCATATGTATATCGTAAAAATTTACTTACATTTAAAAATAGTATACACATACATAATTAAATATATTTTTAAATCAATTGAAAAACAAAACTAGAGCAAGCAGAAATTTTAAGGAAAGAAGTAATTGTGTAATAATTAGTTTTAAGTGGCTAATGCCCATATTTGTTTTAGTTTTATGCTTTTTTTTTGCCGTCTTACTACCTGTATAATACATAATTTGGAAATGTTTATTGCAACCGTTTATGTGGGAAGGCACAGCTGTAATAAATAAATAATTTACAGGCAATTGTTGAATTTGAAGTTAAAAAAAATAAAAGTTAAAAATATTAGTTAAATTTGGTATAAATAGTTTTTATTTGTTACAATTTGTTCAAAGGGCAGGTGTGCTAAAATTGTATTTAGAATACATCCCACACATGCGACAAAAATGCAGTTGAATTCGCGTATTCAAAATTTAAATATTTGATTATACTTATGCATATATGTACATAAGTATAATAACTAAAAATAAACAACAACACCAAAAATCGTAATAAAAGTGCACAGTTGAAAAAAGAAATTAAAAAACGAGCTCAATTCATCCTAAGTACTTTGCTTGTAAAAATAGGAAAGCTTAACAAACAATGCATGTAACATATGCATACACACTCACTTCCATACATATGCATACCATGCAAGAAATATGAATGACGGAATTTCAGAGTTGGTTTTTTTTTATATTAATTCTGCAGACGCATTATTGCGATGCATTATTAGATGCATTTTGCCTTATTTTCTCATTTAATTATTTCTTGCTTTTTAGTCTTTAATAGCGTACATATATATGTAGGTGTATAAAAAGAATGCTAATTGTGCAATTTTTTGGAAACTTGTGAAAGTAAATTTTTTAATTGTTCTTGTTTTGGCAAATTAGTATGCTCCCTTTTTTTAGCTGCTATATACCCACATGTTTGTAAGTATGTGTCAATATGTTAGGTTGTCAAACTAAAAAGATTTAAAGTCATGTATTCGAAAAACAAAATTGATTCCAAAGAGTCCCAAGTATTTGTGTTAATAATTGTTGTCGTCTAGGCAAAAGACAGTACTTTGATAAAGATAGCACTTCAACATGAGTCTTTGAAAGTCAATTTGTTCTTTATGAGCAATTTCTCCTTAACATATAAAATGTGTATTTTATTTGGTATACTCATGAAAATTTAACGTTTAATTTAATTTAGTTCATTCGTTGAAATACTTCACTAAACTTGTTTTCTATTGTCTAGATAATGTACGTATCTATGTATATATATATTTTGTCATGGCAACTAAACGGCTAATTAAGAATTGAATATTGAAACATACAGAAACAACAACCATGGAAAGATAATTTCAAAACACATCCTAGCTGCAAAGAGCAGTAGAACATTTTTTAGTGAAACTGGTATAAATTACGTTATGCCTGTTTATTTGTTATACATTTAAAAAATTAAAAAAGTTGCAACATTTATATATAAATATACAGTAGTAGTAGATGTGAGAACGATGAATGATTGATATATACATATGCATTAAGCAAAAAAAAACGCAAACACTTATTTAAATTTCAATGTTGAAGTGACCACACAAATTGTTTGCACACTATTAATATTAAGTTTATTTTTTTCAACATACTTGCTGGCAGTTGTTAATATCGTTTTTGGAAAGTTCAAAATTTTCTTAAATAAACCTTTAGGTTTTTTGTGTGTTTAATTATATTGTTAATAACTAACTGAGTAATTGAGATTAACTTAAAGTACATAATTTATATACTTAACGGAATAAACAAAAAAAATTTTTTAATAAAAACAATAAATTTGTGTTGTCACCGAACAACATTTTCAATTTGCTTCAAAACTAAAAACGAAACTAAGTGGCAAGTTTACATACATTCTTATGTAAAGGAAAATGGTGGAATAGTGGAAATAGCAAAACTTGATAATGCACATAAAGCAAATAAAAAAACTTAAGAAATAAATTTGATATATTTCATATAATTATTATTATTTAGTATATAGTACATACAAACACACGCAATTTTGCATAATTATTGTAATTTTGCAAAACAAAATTATGAAAATGATAACGACAATGATGACGATTGCAGTTATGATTAATATGAGGTCATGATTATAATGAAAATTTATTGATAAACTTTAAATATACATATTATATAAATATATACCTATATACATAAAATATTAAGTGCAGAACTGCTGACAAAACCAGCAAAAAATCAATTGAAAAAAAAGATATTGTTATATTCTTAGTGTGTAAATGCAAATGAAATGGAAACTGACGAAAAAACAAACACAAACATTAAAAAAACTACAAAAAATATAAATATAATTTGAAACAAAATATTGTTTTATTATTAAAATATGTTGCGTAGGGCATACGGACAATAATATAATAGTTGACAAATTTTTTAATGGATATAAAGAGTTCCTGATATTAAAAATGCCATAACTCTGCCCTATACACAGTTTTGAAGGAAAGTTAAATATCTACGTACTTGAGTACTACTAAATTGTATGTATGTCGATTTCGTATTGTTTGATGCTAAATATTTGTGTAAGTATTGATTTATAGCAATTAAAAAAAAAAATAAACATTGAAACTTACCACGCTGGACCACAAAACACAGAAACTACAATTTTTCTCAAATATTCTACTTCTTTTTATATGCACAAAATATTAATGACATTTATTATATCATATACAGAAGAGGAAGAAGCACTCGATGAGTCTGCGCAAGTAGCCGAACTGTCAAATGATTCCGATGCACCATTAAAGCCGAATGTAAATAATAATTGATTTGTTTTGTTATTTTTTTATACTGAAATGTTTGAAACATATAAATTAAACTATTCAATAAAGAATGACGAAGATGATGATTATGATCCCGACGATAATCGAAAAAAGAAGAAGGGCAAAAAACGTAAAACTAAAAAGGGCGAGGAGAAAGGACGCAAGAAGAAGAAGCGTAAGAAGAATGATAGCGAAGATGATAGTGATTGTATGCAGCATGACGAAGAGGTCGATTATAGTACAACAAAACGTGGACGCAAGCGTAAGGAAGCGGAAAAATCCACAACTAAAGAAAAGGAGTCAACATCTTCAGGTGGGTTTATTTTCATTACAGTTCTATAAAAAACAAGTAAAGAAGGGCTAAGTTCAACATTTTATACTCTCGCAATTTTCAAAGATCAAACCCGAAGGCATATTTCCAGATGTTGACAAAACAATATATTAAAAAATTTTGCGTAAGAATTCAACATTCATTATTCGGCGAAATTATGATTGGATTACAATCATATTTGGTATCTTGCTAACTTATATTATAGGTTATAGTTACTTTGTTTCATTACTTCATTTGACTGCGTGTCAGAAATATTTTTACTAAAACCAACCCAATTAATTCATAAGATATATGTGATATGAACTCAATCAAAAGAGCTAAACTTCACAATATATATTGGGTATATTACAAAAAGGTCAACTAGAAAATCGGAAATCGGTATATTAGGGATATGGGTTTTGACCCCATTTCATGTTTAAGAAAGCATGTCCACTTAATATCATTAAAATATCACACATATTGTCCAACTTAAACGGTTTAAAATCAGGTGGAAAGTCGGAAATCACCGCATTGGGTTTATAGTCAGCTTGAAAATCGGAAATCCCTATATCGGTTGTATCGGACTGGTCTGGTCTGGACTGATTGCAGCAACTTTTGACATTACATAAGTATACTCGAGAATATGTTTCCACGCAATTTTATGAAACTAAATCCCACATTGACCGACATATTCGGCATAAAGTCGTGTTATGTTAAGGAAAATCATGATATGTAGTATATGGGAACTGGTGTAATTCGTTGACCGATTTTACACATTTTCGGAATTAAACTATAGCATATCCAATATTATACGGTTATACGGTATTAAAATTCTAATATTAGGTATATGGGTGCTAGGGGTAGCATTGATCCGATTTTATTCATGTTTGGCTTCACGGCATATTGTTACAAGTAAAAATTGTTGTCTGAGTTTCATTAAAATGCCTCACATATTAACCGAAATATATGGTATAAAGTCAACCGGAAGTTTGAAAATCCGTACATTGGGTGTACATTAGCTAGGGGAAGTACTTACCCGATTTTACTCATTGTTGACACAAGTGCACAATATTTTCGAACAAAGCATTGAATTTCAATTTTGCAATTGCAAAAGCAATGAATTTCAGTAATATATCTCACAGATTGACCGGCATTTTCGGTCCACATATTCTCGGTACCTAGGGACTTGGGGAAAAGTCATAGTCCAATTTCGACATTTTTAGACGTGAGATTGCATACCCTAAAGGCACTCTTTGTGCAAAGTTTTTCTCCGATATCTTTATTGATAATTGATTTATGTACTGTGAAGTGAAATAATCATATGAAATTTGAAATTTTGCTACATGGGAAGCACGCATGGTTGTATTACAATTTCGCCCATTTTCACATTGTAACATAAGGATGCAAATACAATGCCACATATCGAATTTGAATGAAATCGGTAAAATAGTTCCCGAGATAGAGGTTTTCCAATTGTTTTCCATTGTCCAGTTTTTACACCGATTCCTTTGAAGCCTTGAAGTACCATCCTGATTGTGAAATTTAATGCTTTTGGCATGTTTCTTCAGCGAGTTAACGCACTTTTAGTACTTTTTTTTAACTACATTTAACTGTTTTCAATATAATCGTTATATGGGGAGTGGGCGTGATTGTAATCCGATGTCACCCATTTTCACACCTTCTAAGGAGGTGCCAGAGAAATTTGTCCTCAGCAAGTTTGGTTGATATAGCTTTAGTAGTTTGTGAGATATATACATTAAACCTATTAAGGGGCGGTCAAATCAAATATTTAAATATTTTCACAAAATCACAAAATACCATTAAACGAAAACTTATAAAGTGGTAGAATTAAGCAACAAATTAAGATACAAAACTTTAATTTGCTACATTTATACAATTTACAGTAGGGAAGGGCATCTGCGGTTTAAAAATTAAAAAAAAAATATTCTATTAAATTTCGTACCCTAGGTTGAGTTTATATCACATATATCTCAATGGAAGATGTCTCAACAAAATTAAGGCATAATATTTGAATTAGTATTATGTCATTTGGTAGTAAAATCTATGGCATTAATGTGAAGAATATAGTGATTTGTGTTAGTTAGATTGATTTTTATTTTTGATCTCGAACATGATTAGTAATGACGCTAAGTGAGTATATGACCTATAATCTTAAGTTAATAACATGAAAAATATGACGGTAGTCCATTTAAAATTTGGTCGAATAATGAATGTTGAATTCTTACCCAAAATTTTTTAGTGTATATATTTACCCACACCTGAAAGTATTGTCCCGCTTTTGATACTTTAGAATTTCGAGAGTATAAAATGCTCGTTACCCCCGAAGTTAGTAAGTACAATGTTTTTTTTTTTGAGGTTTTGCAAATTTTTAACAATGTGTCCTCATATATTAATAGGTAACAGTTAAAAATAATGTAGTGATTTCATAATTGAGGCACAAATTTTAAGTTTAACTGATTTCGATAAAAAGTTTATCTTCCGTAGCACCGTACTTGATTACTAAAGAATAATTATATTCTTAAAACCTTCCTCAAAAATATCTGTATGATCATAAATTTTACTAATTCATAAATGTTACGATTATGCAATCAAGCATATCCAATAAAATTGAGGTTCAACTGTCTTTATCCGAGTTAAAAAATTGACAATTGAATGTCATATTATCTTCTTAAAGGCATGCCATCTGTCGAAGACGTATGCTTCGCTTTCAATGTCACCGATGTGGAAATCAATTACAGCGAATCTGATATGCAAAATTTAACATCGTACAAATCATTTACACAACACGTTCGCCCCATATTGCAAAAGGAGAATCCAAAAATACCAGCACCCAAACTAATGATGTTAGTTGCAGCCAAATGGCGCGAATTTTGCGAGGTAAATCCAAATTTGCAGTCGGAGCAGGGTCGTAGCACAGGCGGTGAGGAAGCTGAGGAGCCACGATCGTCACGTTCTTCACGTAATGAAAAGGTAGGCATCACAACTGGCTATTATAAAATGATAATGCAATTTCGAAGTTTTATACAATCTTCGATTAATTACTTTAATAAATTTCACGTAACACATTTGGTTATTTAATTTACTATATTTATGTATTATATCGCTTAATAATAGTTACAAAAAACTTACCCATTTTTGTGCCTTCAAAAGTAGTTTGACATTCAAGGTATCATAATCGTTAATCCGATCCGGAAAATATTAAAATCAACAATTCGCATTTTACGTCCATCTAATTTAACAAATTTGCAATGAAGTATATATATCTAAATACTATATACTCCCATTATCGTTGAACAAATAAGATTTGATAATTTAAAACAATTACATATATATACATATATATATATATATATATATATGTATTATTTCCCTTCAAATAGCCGGACGATATATATGAAGAAGAAGAAGATGAGGAAGATGAGGAGGAGGAAAAAGAAGCATCACGTTCTCGCCGTAAACGGGGTGGTCGTTCAAGCAGCAAGAAGGGCCGACGAGCCGGCAAAGTGCCAACGTTAAAGATTAAATTCGGTAAACGTAAGCGTGGCAGTTCCGATGAAGATCAAGATGCTAGTGGCGCTTCCGAACGTGATTCCGATTTAGAATTTGAGAAAATGTTACAAAAATCCGATGATAGTGCCGATGAGAAAGAAGTAGTCGCACCTGCCGAAAAAGTGGAAGAACCTGCCGATGATGCTAATACTGCACCCGTTGTTCGAAAAAAAGCAAAAACCAAAATCGGCAATAAGTTTAAGAAGAAGAAGAAGTTGAAAACTACCAGTCGTTTCCCAGATGGTGAAGAGGGTGAACACGAACATCAAGACTATTGTGAAGTATGCCAACAGGGCGGTGAAATTATACTTTGCGATACATGTCCACGTGCTTATCATTTGGTTTGTTTGGAACCAGAATTGGATGAAGCACCCGAAGGCAAATGGTCGTGTCCGCATTGTGAGGCTGATGGTGGTGCTGCTGAAGAGGAAGACGATGATGAGCATCAGGAATTTTGTCGCGTGTGCAAAGACGGTGGCGAACTGCTGTGCTGTGATTCTTGTCCGTCAGCCTATCACACATTCTGTCTCAATCCACCATTAGACACAATACCAGATGGTGATTGGAAGTGTCCACGCTGTAGCTGTCCACCACTGTCGGGTAAGGCAGAGAAAATTATTACATGGCG
Source organism: Bactrocera minax (assembly GCA_021498325.1). Taxonomy (NCBI): domain Eukaryota; kingdom Metazoa; phylum Arthropoda; class Insecta; order Diptera; family Tephritidae; genus Bactrocera; species Bactrocera minax. Next base: position 2,299,083 of record JAKEEE010000038.1, on the reverse strand, counting down.
TTGGATTGAATCAAATGAGCCTTCAACATCGAAAAAACCCAAAACTCGTATGCGTGAATACTTTTTGAAATGGCACAACATGTCGTATTGGCATTGCGAATGGGTTTCTGAGGTACATATGGATGTGCACCATCCACTAATGATACGTTCATTCCAACGTAAATATGATATGGAAGAACCACCTAAGTTCGAGGAATCATTAGACGAAGCGGATTCACGTTATCAACGCATACAACGTCACAAAGCAAAGGGTGGCATTCATGTCGATGATGAGAATGAAGAATACAAGAAAGACTTGGAGGAGCGTTTCTATCGCAACGGCGTGAAGCCCGAGTGGTTGATTGTGCAACGCGTTATTAACCATCGTACTACCCGTGACGGTACTACCATGTATTTGGTGAAATGGCGTGACTTGCCTTACGATAAGTCTACATGGGAGGATGAAACTGATGATATCCCTGGTCTAAAGCAGGCTATTGATTATTATCAAGATTTACGTGCGGCTTGTACTTCAGAGTCAACGACTTCACGTGTTGGCAAGAAGGGTAAGAAGGGTCGCAAATCGAAGCTCAAAGAACTTGAAGATGAAGAGCGGGTACAACGTCGATTCACACCACCACCAGAAAAGCCAACTACAGACTTAAAAAAGAAATACGAGGGCCAACCACAATTTTTGGAAGAAACAGGTATGCAACTGCATCCCTATCAGATCGAAGGTATAAACTGGTTGCGCTATTCTTGGGGTCAAAGCATCGACACCATATTAGCCGATGAGATGGGTCTAGGCAAAACTATACAAACGGTCACTTTCCTATATTCCTTATATAAAGAAGGTCACTGCAAAGGTCCATTCTTGGTGGCAGTGCCCCTATCAACCATCATTAATTGGGAACGTGAATTCGAATTGTGGGCGCCAGATTTTTACTGCATTACCTATGTGGGCGACAAGGATTCCCGTGCCGTAATACGCGAGAATGAGTTATCGTTTGAAGAGGGTGCCATACGTGGCGGCAAAGCATCACGTCTACGCACCACCCAGTTTAAGTTTAATGTTTTGTTAACCAGCTATGAGTTAATTTCTATGGATGCTGCTTGTCTGGGTTCAATAGATTGGGCGGTGTTGGTCGTAGATGAGGCACATCGTTTGAAGAGCAATCAAAGTAAATTTTTCCGTATTTTAAACAGTTACAATATTGCATATAGAATGCTACTGACTGGCACACCTTTGCAAAATAATCTGGAGGAACTGTTTCACTTACTGAATTTTTTAAGTCGCGATAAATTTAGCGATTTAAATGCTTTCCAAAACGAATTCGCCGATGTATCGAAGGAAGAGCAAGTAAAACGTTTACATGAAATGCTAGGACCGCACATGTTGCGTCGTCTCAAAGCTGACGTGTTGAAGAATATGCCCTCGAAATCGGAATTTATTGTGCGTGTGGAACTTTCGGCTATGCAAAAGAAATTCTACAAATTTATTTTAACCAAGAATTACGAAGCCTTGAATTCGAAGAGTGGCGGTAATTCCTGCTCCCTAATCAATGTTATGATGGATCTGAAAAAATGTTGTAACCATCCTTATTTATTCCCTTCGGCATCCGAAGAGGCACCAACCACAGCTGGCGGCATGTACGAAATAAATGCACTGACCAAGGCAGCCGGCAAACTGGTTTTACTTTCTAAAATGTTAAAACAACTTAAAGAGCAAGGACATCGTGTACTAATTTTCTCACAGATGACGAAAATGTTAGATATATTGGAAGATTTCCTCGAAGGTGAAGGTTACAAGTATGAGCGCATTGATGGTGGCATCACAGGCAATTTGCGTCAAGAGGCGATTGATCGTTTTAACGCACCTGGCGCACAACAATTCGTTTTCTTGCTCAGTACACGCGCTGGAGGTTTGGGTATCAATTTAGCTACAGCTGACACAGTTATCATTTATGATTCCGATTGGAATCCGCACAACGACATTCAGGCTTTTTCGCGTGCCCATCGTATTGGACAGGCGAATAAGGTCATGATTTATCGTTTTGTGACACGCAATTCTGTGGAAGAACGTGTCACACAGGTGGCGAAGCGCAAAATGATGTTGACTCATTTGGTGGTACGGCCCGGCATGGGGGGTAAAGGCGCGAATTTCACCAAACAAGAGTTGGACGATATTTTACGTTTCGGCACTGAGGAACTCTTCAAAGAGGATGGTGATAAGGAGGAAGCAATTCACTACGACGATAAAGCAGTAGCTGAGTTGCTCGATCGCTCGAATCGTGGTATCGAAGAGAAAGAATCCTGGGCTAATGAGTACTTGTCCTCATTTAAAGTGGCCTCCTATGCCACCAAAGAAGAGGATGAAGAAGAAGAAACGGAAATTATTAAACAAGAAGCTGAGAACTCTGATCCGGCATATTGGGTAAAATTGCTGCGTCATCACTACGAGCAGCATCAAGAAGATGTCAGTCGCACCCTTGGCAAAGGTAAACGTGTACGTAAACAGGTGAATTACACGGATGGAGGTGTGGTGCCGGCGGACACAACGCGCGACGATGGTAACTGGCAGGACAATGCATCTGAATACAATTCGGATTACTCGGCCGGCTCCGATGAAGATGGAGGCGATGATGATTTCGATGAGCAGAATGGTGCAGGAGAAGGTCGCAAAGCGAAACGTCGTGTTGAGCGTCGTGATGATCGTCCATTGCCACCATTATTGGCACGTGTCGGCGGCAACATCGAAGTATTAGGTTTTAATGCGCGCCAACGCAAGAGTTTTCTAAATGCAATTATGCGATTCGGAATGCCGCCACAGGACGCCTTCAATTCACAATGGTTGGTGCGTGATTTGCGCGGAAAATCTGAGCGTAATTTCAAGGCTTATGTTTCGTTATTTATGCGTCATCTTTGTGAACCGGGCGCTGATAATGCTGAAGCCTTTGCAGACGGTGTACCGCGTGAAGGTTTGTCTCGCCAACATGTGTTGACACGTATTGGTGTTATGTCGTTAATTCGCAAGAAAGTGCAGGAATTCGAACACATAAACGGCTACTACAGTATGCCTGAACTAATATTAAAGCCGTGCGAACCAGTACGTGGGCAAATAGGTGGACTGCCTAAGCTGGCGGATGGTCAAACAACGGCAATTGTTGCTGAGACTGAAGCGTGTAAAGTGATTGAGGACAAGAGTGCGACGACCAGTACAAGCGCCACGCCAGCTACCAGTGCGGCTCCAAGTCCAGCACCTGCATCCGAAAAGGGCGATGATAAATTGGGCACGGCAGGTACAGCTGCTAGTGATGAAATCAAGAAAGAGAGTGAAATGAGTACTACTTCAAGCGGCGACAAGGAACAAAAGCCAGATGTGATTAGTGAGGCAAAAGATGAACAAAAAGTCGAAGTGTCGTCATCTAGCGGTGAAATGAAATTAGAAAAAAGTGACGAGAAAGATAAAACTGGTGTTGAAATTGGCAAAGATGTTAAAATGGAGACGACCGACGGCGGTGATGTGAAAAAAGAGGGAGACTGTGCTTCCACGCCAAAGGACCCAAAGGATTCTAAAGAAGACGCTAATAAAACGGTAAAAGATGAAAATAAATCAGAACATAAGCCTAAAGATGAACCAACCACGACAATCATTGATGATGATGACGATGACGTGATGATTGTAAAGGAAGATGGAGAGTTGGAGAAACCAACAGCCAACACCTCGAATAGTATAGCTAACGCCGGCAACAACAATACAAAGGAGCAAAAGCCGAAGATTGAAGAGAGTCTCGAGGTGTTGAAACGTAAATTTATGTTCAACATTGCTGATGGCGGTTTTACCGAATTGCACACACTCTGGTTAAATGAAGAGAAAGCGGCAGTGCCTGGACGTGAATATGAAATTTGGCATCGTCGTCACGACTACTGGCTACTAGCGGGTATAGTGACACATGGCTATGGCCGTTGGCAAGACATACAAAACGACATACGTTTTGCCATCATCAATGAACCCTTCAAAATGGATGTTGGCAAAGGCAATTTTTTGGAGATTAAAAATAAATTTTTAGCGCGTCGTTTCAAGTTGCTCGAACAAGCGTTGGTTATCGAGGAGCAATTGCGACGTGCCGCTTTCCTTAACTTGGCGCAAGACCCCAATCATCCGGCAATGTCGCTGAATGCACGTTTCGCAGAAGTCGAATGCCTTGCCGAGTCGCATCAGCACTTAAGCAAAGAATCATTAGCCGGCAATAAACCAGCTAACGCAGTACTGCACAAAGTGTTGAACCAACTCGAAGAGTTGCTGTCCGATATGAAGAGTGATGTTTCGCGCCTACCAGCCACACTGGCACGTATACCGCCTGTGGCGCAACGTTTACAAATGTCTGAGCGTTCGATACTTTCACGTTTGGCCGCAACTGCAGGCAACTCCTCCAATGCGGGTATGTATTTATAAATATTATCACTGTACATGAATTTTCATTTGAATATATTACATATATATATATTTTTTTTCCAATAGCCCAATTGATGGCTCAGTTCCCAGTCGGTTTCCAAGGCACTACTTTGCCGGCTTTTGCTGGTGGTCCAGCAGGCAATTTCGCTGCATTCAGACCGCAATTCTCTGTGCCCGGACAGTTGTCGAACACTTCTGGCAGCAGCGCGTCAAACAATTAAATATATACATAATTCCTTTGTGTTGTTGTTAATTTACATACTTACATATTTTTCCTACTATTTAATTTTAAAATTTTATCTCATGTCTTATCTAGATAAACAAGCAAATGAGATGTGTGTTTATGCATACATACTATGATTAGTGGTAACCTATCGAAATACAGACCTTAACTATTAAAACTTATTTTTACAGCTAAAACTTTATTTGTAGCATTTAAGTAATAGACAGGTAATAATCACATGCATACAAAACTGACAACATATTGCCAATTTACGTGCTCTACAACATCCATGCTAAGTTTCTGGGTACATAACACAACAGTTGCAGACATCAAAATAATACTTAATACCATTTATCAACTTTATATAAATTTTTTAACTTAAAATTAAAATTAATTCGTGGAACTCATATGATAGTAAAAATCAACATTTGTTCTGGAAAATTAAAAGCAAGAGTAAAATGAATGGATACATTCACACTCATGTTCAATATATAATAAACCCTCTAAAACATCCCCAGATAGTCATCTCACATGTAATAAAATATAAAAACACGATTATGGTTATTTTCGATTGTAAAGGTAAAAAAGCTTTTAATGAAATATGGAATATGAACTGAAAATAAAATCGTACTGCATTATATAATAATAAACATGTTCGAGATAATTTCAACGTTTGTGCCTACGATTATTTATGCGACTGCGTAGAAAAAGTTGTAGAGCGCATGAAATTATGATAATTCAGAAAACACCCATCTTGTTCAGCAATAACAATAGTCTTCAATTATAAACACATTCTAATAGTAATCATCCATGATATCCATAAACATGCACACAACAAATATCAATATACATTTTAAAATATTAAATCTCAATGTCAACTTATTCAAACAATAGTTATGCAAACATAATAAAATGATAATTTTTAGTATGTGTTTTAGGAGGTATTCATCCAAGCTACTAGTATTCGATTCCAAAAGACACGTATGATTACAATACAATAAATATTCGATTAATAACGAACATTCATCTGTGTGTGTAATAAATGGCAGAAATGGAAAATGTTTACACTTTTCGGTATTTTGAATATTTTACATGCATTTAAGAATTAACGCACGTCATTATTGTTTATTGATTGTTTTACTAACGAAGTATTCGTGTTCCATCCATATTCACAAATCCGCGCAGAAATTCGCTCTTATTGCGTTCGATCAGTGGCAGATTGACATTTGAAACTCAAACATATTTTCTGTTTTTGTTGTTGTAGTAGCAGAGGAAATTACACAAAGCTTTCAGGAATGCTGCCGGGTTAATAGTACTTCATTCCAGGTGCGTTAGGGTTACTTAGGGATCCGTGGGTCTTTTCGCAGCCATCGCTCATAAAGTTTTTTTGAGATGTCAATGATGCTGACTAACTCACAATTTCATTTTATGGTCACCCAACAAATTTTCGCCATGTTTTCTGGTCTTTCTGTCCTTTATGGTAGCGTCAATTTGAGACCAAAAACTTGAGAAGGCCTGAATGAAATATCCCGATACTTTGGCAGTATTATAGTTATAGTTAGTACTCTTTGCCAAAGATTGAAATTTTTTGTTTGTAGCGCTATCTCTCGATCTGGTCAAAGACTTCAGCCCATGTAGTACAACCTGCAAAAACGTTTCGTGGAATCCAGAATTTTTTTTTTTTTTTTGAGGTTTGATCCAATCTTGCAAAACAAGCTTTTGTTTTCGAAATAGTGATAGCTTTTTAACTTTTTCCGTTCAGAAGAATTTTTATTCTGATCCCATTTGAAGTTATACCAAGTTTTTAATAAAAAGAGACCCTGATAAAAAACCGACAACTGAAACAGGGACCTAACACTAAAACCAGTTAAAATTAATTTTGTTGCTAGGTGAAGATGAGTCAATATTTATCTAGCTTTTTGACTCATACATATGTATGTTCACATGCAGCTGTATAAGTCTGTAGCACAAAAAATTTAGTCTCGGTTTTTATTTCAACATGTGTGTATACGAAATCCCTACATCGACGTAAATTTTGATGACAAAACAGCTATTTTGTAAAGTCTTTTAAAAAATAAAGTCTCCCAATACAATCCGCGAAGGGTTCAGGTCAGTTAGCTCAGCACTGAAAACTTAAATGCGCTTTTCTCGGAACTGCATTTTTCAAATTCAGGATAGTACGTATCCACATGAAATTTGTAGCTTCGCAGTCACATCTAGTAAATCGTACGTAGATTTTTGGTTATTATTTTAATTCTTTTATAAAGAATTCACTGATTAGTTCTGCGGTAAAAAAAAGTTAACATTTTTTACAACTCCGCCATTTGCGAAAAATGTATGTAAAATTAAAAACATACATTTTACCAGCAAGTCATGTAGATTAAATTTCGGTTTTTTTTCTTTTGTTTCTGATAGCATGAGTTCCCAGAATGACCGTCGCGCATATAGACCCTCTTGAAAATGGTGATTCCGAAGATTGGTCCAATAGCCACCACTCAAATACATTTTTAATAAAGCCTCAAAGAGAGAAAGTTAGATCTTTCTTAGACTAGTCTAACTCCTTAAAAACTTCAATAACGTATAAATGGAATCTTAAACGCATAAGAAAACATTAAAACCAAATTTACTCTTACTGGTTTAAGCTGTTATATGAGATAACCCGGACACGCAGCAATTTCTTCCGAAAATGTATGAAACCAATGCATATCTTTCCCTAACCGCCATATAACAGGTTTTTTGTTTCACAGTATTTCACATGACATTTATTCAGTTTTCAAAATGTTCTTGAATAACTATTGTTTTGTTAATTTATAGCTGTTATTTATTACAGAGACTATTTTTAAGTCGTCGATGTAAATTTTTTTCAACTCCTTATACATGTACATATGTGCAATAATCGTCCATAACTGTATACATAGCTCGATGATAAGGACATATCGTATTTTCCAAAATAATTCAAAAATTCTTTTCTTTAACCTTATTTGTCAACTTTCAAAATTAAATGAAAAGGTGATTCTTTATTGTCTTTACATAATCTTAGTTTTACAATTAATAAAACATATTACATACATAATAAAACTTCTTACAAGTTTTTATAGAACATGTTTAGCACATGTTACTATTTCCCTACACCCACTTTAGTAATAACAAATCATAAATAAGCAAATAATCCAAGGAAAGCCCATAAACAAGATACATATATACAATTTTTTAGATAATTTTTTAATTTTTATTATTTACCTTTCATAACTTATTAAAGAACGATCAATTTTTGTGCACCCTCAAGCGTATTGCCATAAAAATCACTCAAGATCATAATTTTATTGCTTTATTGCAATTTAAATTCGTCCTTGTAAGGTGGTAGCGTTTGTAATAGGCATTAATTTAATCAACAAGACAATAATTCGTACGCGGCTTTTTAAGTAGTATAAAAAATATGTTTTCGAATCATTCGAATTGAATATAATTAATATAAACCAATTCGTCTGCGATTTCACTGCTTGCTTCCAAGTGTGTATAATTATTCTTTGAAATCAGGTATACCATCGAAAGTGCAGCCACTACGCTGGATAATTTGTCTTGCTGCCCATATGCCTGAGCGTATACAAACACTCAGTGGCTTCTTTTGTATGTACTGTGCCAAAAAGCCACCAACGAATGCGTCACCAGCACCATTTGTGTCGACGATTTCGTTGGGTTCCAATCGTTGTACAGGAAATTCTTTAATGGAATTCTCTTGTATAAGCAATACAGGTAAATGACCTTGTGTCAACACCACTATACGTGGTCTATTGGAATTCTGTTTAGGTAAAGCCAACATTTTCTTTCCAATTTCCTTCATTTCCTTGTCATCCCAACCTTGAGCAGCTGCGAATGCCTCCGCTTCCTGTAGAATCAAAACAATCAAAATACATTTTAATCTTGTACAACAGTAGCTACCAATTCATTTCCAAATAGTATATCCACATACGATAATGCAGCCATTAATGGATCCTTGAAAAATTGCGATATGAATGGTGCACTCAGGTTCATGAGGAAAGTGCGTTTATGTTTGTGCGCATGTTGGGCAATATGCTGAATGCTTGGTGGACTAACCGTAAGGAAGAAACCCTGCAAAATCGAATTAATATGAATTTAAGCACATAAATATAAAGGGAATTAAGACAATACACCTACAGATATATAAAAATATTCGGCATTGTCTATGAGTTTCTGTTTTTCTGGTTTAAGCAAATGGTCTATAGTAAAATGATTGGCCGCTGCCAAGTTGGCACATAACGAACGTTGTGTGCCGGTAATAAGAACACCACAAGTACCAGTGGGCGCGTCATGGGTGCGTTGATAATGTACATCTACACCGTTAGATCGTGCCCGCTCATCTAGAATATCGCCATAACTATCATGACCAATGCAACCGAAGAATACAGCCGTATTAGGCCTCTGCAACATCCACTGACATACTCGTAATGAATTCTGCACAGAACCACCAGCTATAAATTCGGCATTATACTTCTCCACTAACTCTTTGTATAGCGGCATATGCTTTTCTGCAGCCAATATCGCATCATTTGGTTTCAAATCATACTTTTGCAGAAAATTGTCATCCACAGTTGCCGATATATCGAGCAATGGGTTTCCGCATCCGACCAAAATTCCTTGCCTGGAAAAATAAGCATTCAAATAATTAGAAAACGAAAACATTTATGAAAACACTCAAATATTTACATTTGTGTGTACTTATGTAGTATGCAAAATTTTCAAAATTTGAAAAGTTTTCCCAAAAGCACGTTTGATCTAACGTAAGAAAAGCGTATAACTAAATTCGAACGTATTGAAAACTCAATTTGAGCAAAGGAAAAGGAAAATCAAATGCAGCTTGCAGGGTTGATATACACACATATATTTACATATGTATTATCGGATATGGTGTTCATTAGTAGATGTGATAATTTCCGGTCGAGTTTTACAAACAAAATCAATTATCAGTCAGTAATCAGCGTAATGACGTCAATCTTATATCCGAAATCGGGCTGAGCATCTTTTGAACCAACATCAAATAAAGCGGTACGTCAACTATACACAATAATGACAAAACAGAAGCCAAATATCATAATATATAAAAGCGTAAGTTTTAATTTTAAACAGGGCAGATCATATACATGCAGATGTGTACATATAATTATTTATGTTTATGAGCCTATGAGCTCTTTTGCATTAAGCGAATCGTACTTATCAGTTCACACACGTCACTGTAAAGGGTATCGAAAATGTTTAACCTTCCAGCGGAAGCATACAGTAATATTTAAGAGTTATGATGGCTTTTATTTTTGTATTCCGTTAGTCATTTTACTATATTTATTGGACATACCTTAACTGTTCGCTCATTATGTAAATAGTAGCAACTAGTAGCAAATAGTAGCAACTGTCAACCCTTTTCTATAGTTCCACCAGAATCACAACCAAAGTGAACAATCTTTACACACAAAATTTGATTCACAAGCTAGAAAAATGATAAGCGAAGTGCAAGTAAACTGACCACATTAACTACACGTTTACCCATGGAAGCAAGAAAGCAATTAGAAGGAGCCGCTAAAAACACATGGCACTTGATACTGCTGTGGTGCCCTATCGTGGCAAAAACACAATCTTCATACCTATACATATGAATAAATAAACATGTGGATAGGGAAATGTACTAGCGTTCAATAGGTCTAGATGTTATCTGTGGTTCCAACTATACACAATATACAATATATACAATATATATACAACTATGTACACTTTATATAATAACAATTTGCTAATTTTACTTAATTTTGTTCAGAGGTCGATTCCTTTTTATACTAATTGCATTTCCATAAAAAGATTTTTTCGATTTAAATATTGGCACAATAAAATCTTTCAAAATCTACCAATGACTGACAAATGGCAAACAGATGGCATGTTTGGTGTAGAATCAGCTGTTATCAAATATCTCATTTGGCTCTAATATGGACGATACACGATCGAATTTGTGGGAAGGTCGAAAGAGGATTCGATAATTAAATAATAATTGAATCGAGATCATTAAATCTTAACATATGGATTCATAGCTTTAGCTGAGTACTCTTTCTTCTTCTTAATATGGTCGTCTCTATCACATATACGGTATTTAAAAATAGATAATAGATAATAGAATAGAAATCATTAAATATTTTATTATTTCTTAGTTTTATAATAATTCAAGTTATTAATTGAAATAATAGTTAAAAATAATAGGTAAGATAAACGATGATTATCTTTTTTATTTTGTAAATGCGTGACATGTTAATAAGGTCACTATAATTGTTAGACACAATCCGTTTAGTATTCACTATACGCAGTATGGCAACAAGGTCATTAAAACCCTTGTTCGAAAAACGCCACTGAAGTGTAATTTGACATTTCGGTTTGTTGAAGTTGGTTGATATTTTGACGCACCCTTTCCTTCCGGTTGTCAAAAAGGTATGGAAGGAATAAATTCTTTTAGCCGAAAAAAATAGCGATTTCTATTGGGTTTAATGAAGTACATCATACTTATAAAACACTTTTTTGTTCTATTATTTCAGTGCAGGGACGACATATTTAGTTAAAAATGGCCGACGTCGATGCGTAAGTTGAAAATTCATTTGTTTTTTTAAATTAGTAATCCGTAGTTGAAGAATAAAGGCAAGCAGTAGTTTAGCCAATGGTGTTATTATTACTATTTAATAAAATTGTTTTCTAAAACTATGCTACTTATAAAGTTTTCTTATGTTTTACACGTTCTGCTGTGCTCATTAATGTCAATATTGTTACAGTGATGTGCCCTCCGCTGCTCCAGTCATTGGAGACAAAATGGACATTAATACCGCCTTACAAGAGGTGCTAAAGAAGTCTCTCATCGCTGATGGTTTGGTGCACGGTATTCACCAAGCTTGCAAAGCTTTGGACAAGTAAGTTTTTGCAGTGTTTTTGGTTTTCGAAATTTGTAATTAGATTTGTTGTGTTTTCAGGCGCCAGGCGGTTTTGTGTATCCTTGCTGATTCAATGGATGTAGATCTGTACAAGAGACTTGTTACCGCACTCTGCCACGAACATCAAATCCCACTTATTCGTGTTGATTCACACAAGAAATTGGGTGAATGGTCTGGTCTGTGTAAGATCGACAAAGAAGGCAAACCACGTAAGGTCAGCGGATGCGCTGTTGTGGTTATTAAGGATTTCGGTGAGGAGACACCTGCTTTGGATGTTGTGAAAGAACATTTGCGTCAAAATAGCTAAACGCATTGTGTTTGTTCTATTTTTAAAAAACTTGCAACAAATATAGTGATTTATGACAGTAGATGAACACGAAATGCAAAAATCGTGTTTATTTGAGCAGTAAAGTTCTTTTATAAATAAAAAATACTACAAAGTGAAACATTATCGGGATTTTCATAATGAATTACGATTTAGCAAAATTGGTTCTTGATTAACGCGTAGTGATTTGTTTACACTTTAATGCAGTTCTTTTTGTGTTGTGGCCAATCATCCTGTTGACATTTCCTGCAAAAAAAAAAAATGAATTATACGTGAAAGTCACATCAAAATTAGTTTTACTTTGAACAGTAGTAAATATCTTTACAAATGGCGCATTTTTTCACTGCATTACTGGTACATTTTCCACATTTTCTTGTGCCTATGCTTTCATTATCAACTCTACGGCTGGCTTGCACTATTTTTGAAGTTTTCTCTTCAATCTCGGCCAGCAAATCTGTATTATAAGCAGTGTTCAAACGTTTAGCTATTTCAAAAATTTTTTCTTTATCAGTGCACAGAAATATTTCTTCTTGCTTTTGTGCTACGACGGGAAATCCACCAATACGTTCTGCTTCAGCAATGAGCTTCTCTCGTATTTCCGGTAATTCTTCAAGTACTAAATTTGTTTTACGTTTCTGGTTCTCACTGGGATTTCCAGAAACACTTAAACTACAAAGGTACTGCTTTAACTCAACTAACGGTGGAATTTGGTCTAATAGAGTTTCTTGAAGGAGACCCTGACACTGAAAGCACATTCACAAACATAGGATGTATGATTTTTATAAAAATTTTGACAAGATTAGTTCATGTTGCGTATGTCACCTTTGACAAATGTTTCCTGCGTTCCTCATTTAATTCATACAACGCAATTAAAGATGAGTTAAATAGCAATTGTCGCATGCAGAACCAACTCTGCGCCTCTTGCTTAGATATCTTCGATACATTGGCGCCCTCGACTGTTATCCATTTTTCATCTGTAATAATAATTATTTTAATACGAATTGTATGATAATAATAATAAAAAATTAAAACCCATAAATCGCTCAATGCCTCTGTTGGTGCGTCTTTGCCATGGTCGGAACAGCAGCAAGTCTGCCATTAGCCAAGGTACATCATGAGTAACTACCATACGACGTGAAGCGCTTAAAGGTATTGCATCTGCATGTTCTGCAAGGTAACACAAAATCGATATGCAACGCATGCCAATCTTATAAATCAGATCGCGTTTTTGCCGTTCCAATTCTGATAATACAGCTTCATCAACATCAAGTTTCGATTGATTTTCATGATAGCCCATGCTAATTTTTTTTAATGTTTTAAAATCATTTTTGAGATTAGTGGAATAAAGTGATTTTTATACCTGACTAAGCCTATCACTTGTGCCACCGCCAGCGCGCAATAGTCTACTAAATCAATAGCTGCATCCTGCAATGCTTCACATGCACTAACATGGAATAGTGCTGTATCCAATAGGGAAATTACTGCGCCTTCATGAAAAAGTACTGTATAGATGAGGAAAGTCGCTTGAGGATTGGGGTCAATCTCAATCAAGTGTGGTAATACACGTGTCTTCCACAAGAACACACTGTAGGCTTCATGTATGAGTATCTGTCACGATTAATCAAAAACTTGAGTAGTGCAAGTATTTAATAAAACACAAACCTTCAACTTGTCACGTGAAATAAGAAACTCTTTGACTTCTTCCTCACGATGCTCGCTTGCTTCGAGAATTGCTTGTTGACTCAATTTTATAATCATCTCATGAACATCCAACCATTTTGAGCTGCCTATATCGACCAATTGAAATGGGTGAATACTCTCGATAAAATAAGAAATTTCTTCGGGGAAAACGAAATTAGCCATATTGTAAGCACGTTGTCTATTCCTCAGTCAAGTTTTTCTATTGTAAATTTTAACAAATGAAACTTTGTTTCCCTTGTTGTTTGATCGTTTGAGTTTATTATAATTATTTTCTCCAGGTTGCTAAGGTGATTATGAAATTAATATGTTCCAGCGAACAAAAGTGGTGTAGTGTATGTACTTATAAAAGCGTAAAACCTTCTTAGGTCCCCATGAGAGTTGGGGGAATGTATTTAAAAAAATTCAACTCTTATATTATAAAATCAATCTGCTGAATAAAACTACACTATTACATATTTTGTGGATACATACATAGTTATTCTATTTAGCAATCAATATATTTTTCAAGATTTCGTATCTATTTTGCACACTGTCATTTACATATACAAATTTAATAACTCGTCTTTAATATAATATTATATTACTAAATCATTCTGTCAAATCGACTGTAATTGTTGTAGCCCTTTATAAATAATAAGCGAAAGCATAAAACATATACATACATATATAAAAGCAAAAAGTTTAGTATAAAGAAGATAAAAGTTGATATATTTGCATAAGGTTCCTTGTATTAAACTAATTAGTAAACGTCTGTTGAATAGCCTGCATGTGAGGCACGTTTGCTGTTGGAACATTTGCAGGCGGCTGAGGTGTGCCGTTAACGGTTGCATTCGATTCCGACTGCTGTGCATACATTTGTGGCGGCATAGGTGTTGGCTGTGTCGAATAAAGATCAGCTGTTGGTTGCACTTGTGGATAAGTGGGTACTGTTTGGGCAGCTGGATACGATAATGCCATTGGTGCAGTCATATATTGTTGTTGTTGTTGAGTTGCCATTGAATACATTGGTATCGTTGCCGTGGAAACGTACGGTGCAGGTGGTGGTAATGTGGCCTGTGGATACGGCAACTGTGGTGCTCCAACGTATGCAGCCGATGTTTTTTGTTCACTAGATCCTGGTATAAACAAGCTCGCCGGTGGAGGAACGTTAGAAACGTAGAATTGTGACGCTTGTGGATTGGGAGCAGCAGCAGGGAACTGGGTGCCAATGGTAGGTGCAATAATGGACGCGTTGGCTTCGCCACCACTCTGCTGAGTCATGGTTGTGGTTGTGTTATGTATTGTGTCGAAACCACTACTGGCTGCTGTCGTTATCGCATCTGGATTGAAATATGTTTGAAAAACACTTGGCTGTTGCGAAGTTGTTGTTGCTGTTGAAACCGTAATGTTGTCAGATCCATCAATTGTTTTTGAAACATCCGTTGGCGTATTAGTTTGAGGTTGTTTAAATGTGTTTGCTAAAGGAGGAACATAAGGTAGCGTAGGAGCTATAACTGGTGTTGCTGTTGTTGAAATCTGTGGTATGGTGTTCGCCACATTTGTTGGTGTGTTTACCGGTTCAATTGTAGTGGGAGCTTTGATAACAGAGGCCACTGCTTGTACTGGAATACGATGTAAATATCCATAACCTATTCCACAACCCAACGCTCCCTCACCTCCCCAATTAGAATTTGGTTTAATCGTTACCTCACGACATGCATCATCATCAATATTATAGACGTACATTTTGAGCGGTTGTTGCTCATGTGATTCAATCAAAGTAAACAAATCATCATTTTCATGTCGTATAGCATCTGCACCAATAACGTAATCCGAATATGAACGTAAACCAGCTATTTCAGCTGGTGAATTGGGATGTACTTCGAGAATGTGCCATACGTTTTCATTTGCACCTTCAAATGAACAAAAACGTATACTCACACCTAACAAACCCTGGCCACCCCAATTTTTACTTGGAGTTAACGTAAGTTCTCGCACTGTTTGTGTTTTACTTGAGTACACCGTTAATCTTACAGGTTTGTCAACATTTTGACGCAGTAATTCCTTTAACATGTCGTTATCCTGATCAAGGCGTGTACCAGCTATGGCGACAATAAAATCGAAAAAAGCTTCTAATCCTGCCTTTTGGCCAGGAGAATTATCCTGTACCTTCAGTACATGGTATCCCTCAGTGCCACCACCCGGAACCTCTACGCTATGGCTTGAACCCATTTTGCTTGATGGACGACTGTGTAACTTTCTCAAGTACTCTCACTACTTGGTGTTAAGAAATTCAGAAGATATTTTTATATTTTTGTTTTTTGGAATTTTGGACAGATTTATGCGAAATTTTACAACTTTATGAACACTGTTGAGAAGTCTTTGCGTGGCACAATCAAATAATATCAAAGAATTCTAAAAATGTCTCTTGGCTGTCAAGATCAAATCTTGCCATACAATATAAATCGCTATTAAAAATTTTAAATAAAAGAATTAATAAAATGCTTAACGTTATACACATTAGGTTTTATAAAAGACTTGTATTTAAAGTAAAAATTAATTCCGAGATATAATTATTAAAACTTCCGAATTAGTAGGTAAGAATTAAAATTCTTGATATGTATTAATAAACTGCATCTATCAGTATTCTTCTACTTAAAGAGGTAGTTAACCTTGTGATTTAAATATTACTTACTTTTGAAACTAAAAAAGTATAATAAAACGATTAACAAATACAAATCATAAATATTAAAACGCATATTACCATTTTTTTTTATCAGTGGTACCACCAAATTTTTGACAATCATTTGCAAATGACGTGTACTCGTTCAAAACACATGAGCAAACAATTATTTGCAGTAAATTGTTGTTGCACTGTAAATTTGGTTAATATTGCTACTATGCGTTGTGTATAATTATATTATTGCCAATGAGCTTTTCGGATTTTTCATTTTTCGGAAATTTCGGAATAACCAAATGAAAATTCTTGTATAAAAACATTATATTGGGATAATTTTCTACCTTTTTAATATTTCAAAAACAAACTCGAGTTATTTTTTTTAAGATTAAATAAAGTACTTAAATAAAATTACGGATCAAATGCTGACAACCATTAATCTTTATGAGCTATGTATTTCTCTTAGATCCTCTGAAGTTGTATTTATAAATAGTGGTGGACTCTACTTATTATTTCATTGCTGCTGCAACTTGATATTGTTGTTGTAACTTTTGTACTGTCTCACGATGCTTCGTCATATCTTTTTCCATATTTTCCAATGTATCGCTTGAACTTTTCAATTCTTTCGAAATATATTCTATGCGCTTGCCAACATTTTGACGTGATTCCTCCAGATCCTGCTTAACTAAAACGGGACCATACAACTTGAACACTTTATTATCAGGACCGAGCAGATTTAATTCGTCCAGCACACATTTATTTTCATTTAATTGAGATTCAAGAAGTGTACGTTGTTTTACCAGTTTGACACAGGCTGAAATAAAAAAATTATTTTTAAACATTTATAAGCATAATATATAAAAATGCATACATATATGTATGTTTATATGTTGCTGCGAATGTGTTACCCCGATTTGACCGGCTAAAACTTACTTTTCTGTAGATTTTGATAAGCTTCTAGCTCTGATTGTAATTTCTTCACTAACGCCGCGCTGCTTTTATCCATTTTTAAGAACTTTTCAATAAATATTGTATTCAAATTGATATTTTTTTAAACAGTTGCCGATGAAATATCAAATACTAGGATCACACGAGTTTATAGAGCAGCGAATTCTAATACAGCTGCCAAAAACAAAGCGAATGCAATGAAGGGTAAGAAATTATAGAATTGCCAGGCCTTTTAAATATTAGATAAAACATGATAAAACATAAAACATAAAACATTTTGAATACGCCAATTCACAATTTTCGTTTTGATTCAGGTACTATTCAACAAATTTTTTAATAGTTTTTATATATACTTTCAATTTAAAAATAATTATACATACTTTTATATTTTTTTTCTTGTATTATTTATATATTTATATATACAATAAACATATTGCTTTCTTTTTTCACTGTGAATGGAAGAGGAGGAGGAGAGAAGGAGAAGAAAAGTTGTTGAAGAGGAAGAGTTTGTACGCCTTGTGTGTGAAAATTTCGCGCCGATACCCTTTCATTTACAATAGGCAACTGTGAAAAACTCTAGCACATTAAAATTTTTATATTTTCACAGGAAATTAGTACAAATTTGTAGCTTTAATGCTTATAAATAAAATAAATTGAGTGTATATATAAAGAGCTGCAAAAGTGAAAGTGTGTATTGGCGTCTTCAGCTACCAGAAGTGTAGCGTCGAAAAAGACGGGACAGTGAAGCAGCAGAAAATTAACAAATTGTGATTCAACACACCGTGCTCATATTAGAAAAGGCGACAGTGATTATTCGGTAAATATTTCAATAAACATATAATGGCTCCGGCGAAAAAACGCGAAAAGGATAATCCATCAGCAACGCCGGCAGCTGCTGTAAGTAATGGTGCTAACGGAAGTGTTAACTCTGGTAATGGGGGTGGAGTATCTTCGGCAACAGCTGCTGCTGCTGCATCTGCAGTCACAGCAAGTACTGCAATTACAAGCGTTGATAATGCGAAACTCAATGGGCATCAACAAGAGCAGGAACTTTTTCTACAAGCTTTTGAAAGTAAGTTAACTTTACTCAATTAAAAAAATATTCCTTAAATTTAAACTTGATATTTCTGTTTAGAACCTACCCAAATATATAGGTTTTTACGCAATCGTCATGGCACAAGTGTATGTATCAATTTTATTGTCGTTCATTGTGTGCGTCAACAACTAGTATTTTTTATAATTTTAGCCTATATTTTTGAATCGAACACTTAGTTACATGAAGGACCGCATGTCTCGAAACAATAAAAAACGCGCGACATTCAAAGTTAATTCAATATTGCAGCACATAACACAAAAAACAGAGTCTATATCAAATAAATATTTGAATATCATTTACAATGGGTTATTTGATAAAAGTGGTTGTAGCGATCAGTGGTGGAATGCGGGAGACTCGGTTAGTATCGAAGCTACTCTTTACAAAATAACAAAAAACAAGCGAAAAGATAGCACATCAGACTTTCAGGAAATGATGGTAACTTTGTTTTCTTCAAGATATAAATATATTTGATTATTTAATGAGTTTCAATGTCTATATTTAACACTAGAGTTACAGTTCCGATGTTGTATACAATGCAGATGATGATATTAGTTGCTTCTCAACTATCAGTATTCCGGTACAATCAATGCGTCCATTGGGCGATCAACATACAATATATAAGTTATTGTTTCGTATTAAAATCTTACCAAAATGTGATAGCAAGACAATTGATGAAAACAGTGAGAATGGTGGTAAGTGAAATAAGTTTCCTAGTAATATTCAATTAAAGAAACCTAATCTAATAGTCTAATTTTAAGACTATGATATAATAAAAAAAATATATAATTTTTATTGTAATTTTGTGCATACATTTTTTTAATCAATTCAATTCAGAAACACCTTGCAAACGCGGAAAATTGAGTACGAAAATCTATGGGTGCGAATTGATAGTATTTGAGAAGAATATATGCTTTATTCCTGAGGGTGATTATGAGGCAGCGATGCAAGAGCTCAATTCGATGAGCATAAAATCTTTCTCTCCAAAGAAACGCACATGGGAGACATTGCCTGACAATTACATTCCACTCTCGTTGAAATTCGACGTTTTCAATCAATTTCCAACTCTTAAGTTTCGTCTAACTTGGTCGGCCAATGAAGTGCCTAGCATCATTGATGCAAAAGATCTTAACCTTTATGGCGACTTTGCTGGTATAAAAAATGAGGCAAATGATAAAACGCAAAGCATAACAAATGGCATCGAAATGCCATTGAATGGCAATGTAAATCAAAATACTGACATAGACGCGCATGTCAATCATAATAATAATTGTGTTAAAGCCAACGGGGGCAATAGTGGCAAAAGTGGTATTGTGCCAGTTTCAGCAAAAGTAGAAAAAATACAAATAGTTTATAATTTTTTATATAGCAACAACACACGACAACAAACGGAATACACACAGGAGGTAATATGTCCATGGTGTGGCCTGGATTGCTTGCGTTTGTATGCGTTGCTTAAACATTTGAAGTTGTGCCATGCGCGCTTCAATTTCACATATCAACCGGCAGGAAATGGCGCACGTATTGACGTGACTATAAACGATTCTTATGATGGTTCGTATGCGGGTTCACCATATGATTTGGCTGGTCCGTCAGGTTGTTCCTTTGCACGAACTTGTGGTCCAGTACGGCGTACAACTGTGACAAATTTATTGGTCTGCCGTCCGCGTAGACAGAAAACGTGTCTAGATGAGTTTCTAGTGCTGGATGAAGACGATTTAAGCAATCAGCGTCCTTACATTACAGGCCATAATAGGTGGGATATTGCGTTTTTTTCTTTCAATACTTAACTACAATGATTATATTGTTATTTTTTATTTTTTTATTTTTTTATTTTTTTATTTTTTTTTTTTTATTTTTTTTTTTTTTATAGACTATATCACCACACGGAGACTTGCTTGCCTGTACATCCGAAGGAACTTGATATCGATTCGGAAGGGGAAAGTGATCCACTGTGGTTACGGCAGAAAACTATACAAATGATTGATGAATTCTCCGATGTAAATGAGGGTGAAAAAGAGTTGATGAAACTTTGGAATTTACATGTAATGAAACATGGTTATGTAGGGGACTGTCAATTGCCACTGGCTTGCGAAATGTTTTTAGACTCGAACGGTTATGAGATTATACGTAAAAATCTTTATCGGAACTTCATCTTACATATGTGTTCACTATTCGATTATGGACTAGTTTCACCAGAGACTGTTTATAAAACTGTACAGAAGCTACAGGGTATGTTAAGTAAATATCCAGAGGGTCAAGAGATGATGTCCAGACAACGTGAATCACAATTAAAATATTGGCTTGATGTGGGTATACATAAACAAGATGAGCAGAAGCTTAAATCACCACAAAAGCAAGTTCCAAAACTCACGAATATTTCTGAAGCGTTAGGGACAGGTGATGCTGTCTGTGGCCCAAGCAGTCTCAGTAAAACTACAGAAAACAAACAAATGCAACCGCCTACAAAGCGTTCAGCTACAGCTGTTAAACGTGCCAGTCTGCATCTACAAAACTGTCTAAATGGTAACGGCAACAGCACTTCTGATAAATTGATAATTGGTGGCGGTAGCAAAGGTGTTGCCAAAAAGACTGCATCTCAAGCTGTTGACGATCAAGAGCCTCCCGCCAATGTCAGCGCAAATAGTAGCAGCACTAAGGCGGCCAGCGATAAACGTGAACGTCGTGGTGAGGCTAGTAGTAGTAGCGGTAGTAGAAGAGGCAGCACAGCATCAGCGACGGTGACGTCAACCACAAATGACCGCGATGTAAATAATGAACGCAAAGATGCGCTGCAAAGTATCGAACGTCCACACCGTGGTGGAGGCGTATCAACAAATAGTGCCACAAATGTAGAATCGCGCACACAAACGAGTAAAAGACGATTGTCCATAAAAGGTGAGTGTAAATTTTACCTAAAAATGTTTATATATATACAATTGCGTTAGTTCGTTGTATTGTATATACAACAGAAAAATGCGACACATTTTTTTTTTGCTAGCTAGTTGTCGCAATATAGTCCAAATAACAATTTCCAACAATTTTCATTTTTATAAAAAAAAACATGTATTGATAGATAAACCTTTGTTTTATTTGAATTTAAAATAACAAAAGTAATTTTTTTTTCTTAGAAATTACCTAAAAATCGAAACCACACTATTAATATTATATACAATATTAAGCACGTATCTATTTTCATATGGCTATAACGAATATATTTTGAAAGAAAAGTAGTGGTGCGCATTTTTTTGTTATACATCTTTTTAAGCTATTTTTATTATAAACATATATTAATTATTACTTTTAATTAACATTTATTATCATATATACGCAAACTCATTGTGGTTACATCGCATCATATCACATCATTCGCATCGAGTTTATCCGTTAATTAAGCATCAGTCCTAATTCGAATATCAAAATGGATATCATACGATCGAAGCATTTTCAAACATTTAAAATTCCACCCCTACTCTCATCTTCATCAATATAATGGAACATCTTCATAAAACAATATATATATTATTTGCACTCATATGAATGTATGTAAATGTATTTATGCTATTTAAAATATTTTAATTTCAACTCTTTATAATCTATTTTGCTGGTGATTACTTGTTCTGCTATTGTGTATAATCATAAATTCTGATTATATTATGACTCTAACTCTTAATATAAATAAAACAACAGATCACATTACGCTCATTTTCTATCGGTCAATCACCACTTCACACCATGCCACATAAGTCCATATAACATTCGCCACTCACCACTTAGCGCTGCCGCCTTAAAAGAAAATAAACAAAAAAAAATAAAAAATTAAAGAAATTAAAAAATTAAAAAAATAAAAAAATAAAAGAATAAAAGAAATGAAATATCTAAATTATCAAAAAATTTTAAAACGAAATCGTGCGCGTTTCTTTCTTTTGCTTTCTTTTGGTCTTTTTCTCTTTCTCTCTCTTTTATAAAATGTTTGCTGCTTTTGAAGATGTGGAAGAAGGAGGCGATGGCGGTGAATGTGGATGTGTTGGCGCAGATAGTAATAGTGAAGCGTTCAAAGCGAGTAATAACGCTAGCGATGTCTGCAATGTTGCTACTGTTAGCAACATACTGCAAACTATCTCACAAAATGAATTGACACAAATCCCTGTTAAATGCGAAATAAATAATTTATCACATAATGATGATAATAATTATGGTGATGATGATGAGGTTGCTGACGATGCAAGTCACTTAAATGCTGGCACAAAAAAACGTGATGTTCGCGCTGTTGATGTTGATGCTGGTAATGATATTGACGATGACCTTGATGCCGAACTACGTACTGAGGTGACAACAGCGTCCACTATAACCTCAGACGCTACAGTAGCCACAACTACTGAAGCGGATAATGCTCAAATGGAAAATGTATTGGACAATGCTAACTATTTAAATATATTTAGTAGCAACTAAGTTGCTATACACATACACCCAAACCTCACTAGAGTAGTGAATCGGTACTTACATAATAGTACATAAGTGCAATTGGTATTGTTTTGGCATAAAATGTCTAGTGGAAATTTAGAATTAGATTTATGAAATGCATATATATTATATATACACTAGTATTCTAAGTTCTCAAGCTGAATTCGTTTGTTAAATTTGAACTAATGTGCTACATAAAAATGTTGCATACTTTTAGGCTAAATAGACTGAAAAAAGTCGAAAAGTTGTAAAAAGTCGAAAGTATAAGTATGGCTTTTGCAGATACATTTCTTAAACTGAAGATTTTGACGTAAGCTTGACATTGAATTTCACACTTGAAGCGGGTCTTTTCTAAGTACTCGTCGTACACTTTTTTGTTTTAATATTATAGAGCCTACCTAGCAATAGGTAACAATCATATGATAACAATATGTAAAAATGCAACTTGCAATTTATGTTTCAAAGTCTGAAATGAAAAATTAATTGTGTTTAAGGGGTCAGGCTAGTTTAGAGTCCGTAAAAAACCCCTAACTTTAACAATTTTTTCTAGGAGTAAGGAAAGGGGCCGAAACATGTATTTGATTGAAAATAAAGTAAAATTATATTGACAATTTGATACAAGATGTCGGTTACTGGGACAGTCTTCGGAATCGCTTTTTTCAAGAGGGTCTCTATGGTCGAAAACGATTCTAGGAACTTGTGCTGTCTGAAACAAGATAAAAAAACGGGATCTTAATCTACATAAAAATTGCTAATAATAAAGTACGTATATTTTTAGCTTTCCATACATTTTTTCACAATTTGTTAAAAAATGCTTTTTGACTGAGGACATGAGCAGAAAATTGTTCCTAAAAAGTTGGAATAATAATAAAAAAATTGTACTTAGTTTAACATATAATATTACTGTGAGGCTATAGCTAAAATATGCTTTTTCGGAAAAAACGTGTTTAAAGTTTCGCGTGCTGAAGCTAACTGACTTGAACGCTTCCACACTACAGCGGATTGGACCGGGGCATTTTTTTACTATTCTACCAATTTAATAATATTTTTAGGACCCCAAAGTGTAATTTAAGCTAAATAAAAGTAATAAATTTTTTTCGGGAAATTCTAGGCAGGCCTAACCAAATGTGTATTCTAATTTAATTATTAAATTGGGCTGAGTTATTCATGTTTTTTTTTTTGTTAACAACTTTGATACTTTTTTTTTGTTTAGGTAATCTTATACTGCAAAAACAATAACATACACCGCAAAGCAAATAATTATATAAATTATTATGAATCAAATTTAAAATCAATGGTAATTTTAAGAAACTCTCAGTAATTACATAGGCGAAACTAACAGATATGTATATTAAATTTAATTTTCTTTACTTGTACTGCGCTAATATCCACATAAACTGCCGAATAGTTTAATTACTAAATGAAAATATATAAATCTTAAACAAGTTAATGGTCTTAAGATCAAGAGACTTCTAACTAAGCTCACTTTCTGGCCTTGGCAGCATTTAATTTATTCATATTCAGATGTTTTTCCTTTGCTTACTTTACCTATAAAAGGTGAACCGCTAGTTACCGGAAATTGCAAACCTTAGACAATATTTTATTACATTACTACGAAACTTTACAAAATGATAGTCTAAGTGTTTGGAATATTTTCCCCACTTTTGCGAAGACGTTTTGGTATTCGCTTTTATTGTTTCTAGTATATAAACTCAGCTGTATTGACATTTGTAGCATAAATTGTGCATCATTCTATTAGGACTTGATTTAACTGCCACTACCATTGCGCAGATCCTGACTTCGAATGTAACTTATGACTAACGTACAACAATGTTTGAAGTATTTTAAAGTTTTCTTCCCTTAGTAGTTTTTCCGATTACTGACGTAGTCTCATTAGTTCTTGAAACTAACTAGTTATATCTTATAAGCTTATATTACAGCTATTACTAGCTGTAATACTTATAACCCTAAGCATTTGTAATAATAATTAAATTATAGTGGTGATGAGTGCAGTTCAGATGAATGAGCAGCACATAATTCAGGCTTTCAAAATCGTTTAGAATACCAATTGAACATTCGTTTCCACTACGCATTTACAAACGCATTTACCTTCAAATTGTCATATGCAAATACAGTATTGGACAATATTATTTGCAACCAAAATAAATCCAATCGAAGATTTGTAATGATTATTGTTAAAAAAATTCTCAGTGAAACTGAGTTTAGAAGATAAAGCATGAGGTATTCGTTTAACACTTAGTTCATGCTCCATTAATATCTAAATTTTTAGTATATTTATAACAATGTATATGCTTGCTTTTACAGCGAAAATTTGATTACTATCAGCCTCGATGAAGCAATGTATATAAAATATTATATATTTTTAGGTTAATAACACATTTAGTATTTATATTTATTTATTACCGAAGAAATGTTCTACATATTTGTATATATTTCTCAGAGTAAGCGCAAAAAAGTTCAACTTTTCATATTGCCGACAGACTCTAAAACGTGCATACTTACATATTATTACAAAGAAATACTACTTGTTTTGAGCATATATTATAAGTGTTGAAAAATATAAATAACAAATATATTATTTATTTACTGAATTCGGCTAACCGTTTGCAATTTTTTTTTTTGACTTTCTTCTCACTTCAAACTCCCTTTTTTATGTACAAACATCAAATTCATGCAAAAACAATAAAAAACCAAACAATATGAAGATGCATCACAACCCGCCAGCAAACGCAGCCGCAACTCCGAAGGCCACAGCAGCGGCAGTGGTGGTGGTAATGGGGCTGGCGGTACGACCACACGTACAGCTGCTCAGCGACAATCGGCGGAGAGTGTCCACACTACCAGCAGCAGCGGTAAGCAAGCGAACACCACCGGTACTGCAACAGCCAATAGTTTAACAACACTGCCGAAACGTTTGGTCACTAGACGCCAGTCCATAGCTGGCACCACCAATACTAATCATAATAACAACAATAATGCCGCCGAAGCAACACTGCCAAAGTCCTCTGCCAAAAATACAAATAGCACTACTACTCCAACAACAACACCTGCCAATGTCACACACCATTCATTGCGTACACGCCTCTCGGTGCCATTAACGAAATTGGATAAACGTTAAACAACAAAAACAAAAACAAAAGCGAAATGCAAAGGGATAGTGGTGTGTGTGTGCTTTTTTTTTAAATGGAAAAATAAACCGATGTGTTATGCGGACAACGTCAATGACGTTATACGGAATGTTTAAAATATTGTTCGTTACGTTTATGTTAAGTTTTTACAATTTTTAAATATTGCTTTTAATTTTGTTTTATCTGAGCATACTTAAAAAGAATATTAATATTTGTAAACCACTTAGCATTAAGTAGCTGAGTACTCCACATATTTGCTTATTTGACTGTTTATAACTACATCCTAAAACCTTTTCTTTTATACATTTACATATTAAAAAAAAACTGACTTTATACACTTTTTAAATTACCACTAGAAAAGAAATTGTTATGTTTATTTTTACAAATATTCTTATATTTAATTTTACTAAATTTTTACATACATATTCATATCCAATTATTACATTTTTTTTTTTCAAATTGACATTCATTATCTTGTAATTCATGGTTTTATGCTCTCAACGAACTGCACTGAATACAACTGTAGCACAGCGCCAATATATACATATATAAGAGTACGTATATATAACAGTAGAAAAATATAACCAAATTGTATAGCGGGTATGTAAATGGCCGATAGGTGAGAATTGTATATTTTTTTTAACATATTTACGTTGAATAATAAATTCGACAACATTAGATATTCGTAGATTAATGCATGAATGATTGCAGTTCAACTAAAAATATGAACATATAATAAAAACATAACCTTATTTAAACTTATATACATGCAGACACGAAAAAAGCGAAGTACATACATGTATAAAAAAAAACAGAAAGTTTAGAAATTCAATATTTTTCATAGCATTAAAGGCTGTTTCAGGTAATCGGTTAATCAGTCAGAGGTTTAGAACTTGTAAATTACATACATATGTATTAGTATAAGTAAATATGTATTAAATAAAATATATACAAGATTTATGTATGGATTTGTAAACCGAAAGCAAATTAGTTAAATAATGTAAAACGAGCTACACTGCACTTATGTTAATTACTAGGAAAGCTGTGAGGATTTGAATGAAACAAGCGGAGTTATTAAGTCATTTACATTTATTAAAGAAGAATTTACTATAGAATTCAAAATACTTTTTATACATAAAATTCTTTATAAAAAGCATTTCACTTATTAAGTAACAAAATGTGGCGGCCATCGTGATGTAGTGTCTTGAGATGATCACTCAACACGCAGAGCCTGTATTGGAAGCCGTCGTGGAATCTGGGTTCGATCTCAGCTTACGACTAATATAGAAATGTTTTTCTAATAGCAAGCACCTCCAGTAAGTATCCATGCGTATTTCTGTCATGAAAAGTTTCTTGGTAAATCCATTAGCCATTTGGAGTCCGTTTGTAGGTCACTGCATTTGTCAAATGACATCAAGGTAATCAAAGTACATACCACAAATTGAAGGAGAAGCATGATCAAGCTTCCAACAGTGGTGTAAGCGCCAATTAAATATATATACAATATATACATATACTACTACATACTAAAGACCTTAAAATAGGTTTTTCATATTCATTCTCCTTTATAAGCATTTCAACTATAAATAAGTTAAACTCAAGATCTATTGGATTTCACAATAGTACGGTTTTTGCAAATGACACGTACGTGGGTTTATGGTCGACTAAGACCTTGCAAACTTAGTAGGTTGAATGTCCTACAAACAACTTAAAAATGTTATTTGTTACTACAACAACAGCTACAAAACTCCACTGAAATACTTCAAACATTTGAACGTTGATTACATAAATGTCGGTGCATCAAAGAGGCTTCACTTAGTACAGAAAAATCCCCCAAAGTTTGAAGAAAAGAATCTGAAAAGTTCTGTCGTTAAATATTTCTACACATATTCTACGGCATTTATAATCAGCCAATAATAAATTTAATAAGAAAGTGCAACATTGTATGGCATGGGATTGCGCAAGCAGAGATACAATATATATGTAAGTGAATTAGGCTATAAGAGAATTAGGCAATAAGTGAATAAGTGAAAACTAAAAATTAATTGTATTTAAACATCGTTGTAATAATAAATGCAGATATTTTTTAATATTGAAATATATTATATAATTAAAATTATATTAAATGAAAAAATTCATTGGTGTATCTTAACATATCTCGGTTATATGTTATTGAACAGTATTGATTACAGTACTTTTCAACTATTGAATTAATATATGGGACCCAAATAGTTATTGAAATATTTAAAAAATTAAAACAGCAGAGCTACCTTTGATTGCTCAGTCTCAGCTAGTTAGGTATGGGCGAGATGTGATATTAGTAAAGTACATCAATGACGCTGTTCACTGATGGATCAACTGGATCATGCTAATTCAATCAGTTAAAGGCATTAACATCTATTCTAGCAGCGAAAACAATTTTTTTTTAATATCAGTGAATTCCAAGTCGAAATTTGCTACAAATCAGATAAGCGGAGCTCACGGGATTTCTTAAAGTTTACAATGCAATAGCTTTTGTCGATGGCGGTACGACTATTACCGCTCGTGAGCTAGTATGAAGGACGAAGCCGATCCCTTGAGGGTCGGGTGTAACTCGAAGGACCCGAATTTTTTTCTGGCCAAGGAATATCAGCTCTGCAGCACTACTTAAAATTATTTCGGAACGTGCCTCAAAATTTGGAGAATGTTTTCTACCGCTGCGACAACATGATGTAGTGAAAGCATCGTACGATCTCCTCAGGGACTACCCAGTTTTTACTAAATTGAAGTTCAAACGTCTTGTACCCTAGCTCCATAACTCACCCAATTTTAATATTAATTAAGTATAATACGCAGAGTGCTAGAAGTTTTTCATAAAAAACAAGTAAGAAAGGGATAAGTTCGGGTGTAACCGAACATTTTATACTCTCGCAATGTGCACGGATCAGAGGCGGGGATATGTTTTCAGGTGCTGGCATAACTTTATAATATATATATGTATAATAATATAATAATAACATAAAAAATGTTGCGGAAGAATTCAACATTCATTATCCGACGAAATTCTCAATGGATTGCAATCATATTTGGTATCTTATTAACTTATATTACAGGTCATAAACTCATGTACTTTCATTGTTATATTTTGCTTTGTGTCAGAGATATTTATATTAAAATCTGCCAAATTAACTCAAAAGTAATATATGAGATATAAACTCAATCAAAGTGGTTTAATAAATATATGGGATACATGAGGAAAAAGTCCACCAGAGAAAAGGATGTAATGATGATCCTCCTGGTATCAGAAATGGCGAAAATCGGGTAAATACTACCCCTAGCCGCCATATATCTAATAGACGGATTTTCACCTTCTGGTAGACTTTCCGGTACCATATATAACGATAAATCTGTAATATATCTTTGAAATTAAGAGAGCGTCTCTTTCTGATAACAGTGTGTCCATGTGCTTGAAATAGATAAAATCGGGTAAGCACTTCCCCTAGCCCACATGTACCTAATATACGGATTTTCAACCTCTGGGTACACTTTATACCATATATTTCAGTCAATATGTAAGATATCTTAGTAAAATTAAGTAAACGCGCAATATCGGATATACCATAGTTTACTGCCGAAAATGTGTGAAATCTGTGAACGAATTATCCCAGCTCCCATATACTACATGTAATGATTTTTGCTATTCTAGCAGACTTTATGTCGAATATGTCGGTCACTGTGTGAGTTACCTTCACAAAATTGCGTGAAAATATGTTCCCTAATATACTTGAATAATGAAAAGAGTTAATGCGATCAATGCAGATCTTCCTCTATCACAAAAATTCCAGATATAAGAATTCCCGACTTTCTACCTGACTTTAAACCGTTTATGTTGGTCAATAAATGTGATATTTTAATGTGGATATGTTTTCTTAAACACAATGTGAATTCGCGCTAAATATGAAAGAAATCGGTCTAGGCCATGGTCTAAGCCCCTTATTCCTAATTTAATGATTTGCTTTTCTCTGGTTGACTTTTTTCTCATATATCTAATATATTCATTAAACCACTTTGGATGAGTTTATATCGCATATATCACTTTTGAGAATTTTATAGATTTTAATATAAATATCTCTGACACGAAGCAAAATATAACCATGAAAGTACATGAGTCAATGACCTGTAATATAAGTTAATAAGATACCAAATATGATTGCAATCCATTGAAAACTTCGTCAGATAATGAATGTTGAATTCTTCCGCAATATTTTTTATATTATTATACATATATATATTATAAAGTTATACCAGCACCTGAAAACATATCCCCGCTTCTGATCCTTGCAGATTGCGAGAGTATAAAATGTTCGGTTACACCCGAATTTAGCCCTTTTTTACATGTTACTTTAAAGTTTTAAATGCGGAGGGATTAATATTTCGACTAATTCGTCGTTTTTTCAACGTTTTCCAGCAACGTATATGTACATATTATCAACCCAACTTTGAACCGTCATATTTTTACTCGTGAAAAATATGTCCTTTCAAATTCAGTAGACACTATAAAATGCACAAGAAAAAGAATATTGAATAACTTTAACCGTAATTTATTTATTTATTTTTCTGTAATTTTTTCGGTTTGTTTTTAAGTATGAAGATCTTATAAAAATATTTCTTTTTATACAATTAAATGCCTTTTACGATCGAAGGATCTCTCTTTGTCTATCTATTATTAACGTCTTTTGATGAGCTTGGTAAAAATTCCTCTAATTCGGAATCTTCAATTTCACACAAGTGAACCGAGAGGTCGCTGTTTGATCCATTTTTCGAGTGGAGATTTCTGAACACATAAATTTCTTCCGATTTGTCTAAAAAAGAAATAAAATTTGTATCAAAAGGACAATTTTTATTAATAGTGAGTCAAATTTAATTTTATAAAATCTCATTTTTATAAAAAGAAAAAAGGAAAACCTTTTTAAAATCAACAAAAATGTAGTAATTTATTGTTTGGCACTTACCACTTAACTTTCTTCTGGGTAGCATTTCACTGGTGGCTTTCGAAAATACCTCAGTGCTTGAGCTTTCACCTTCAGTTTCACTGGGTACATTAAATTGAGGTAAATAAGAATCTGGATGCCGTAAGTATGCGTTACCTGATGTTCGGCAAATAGACATAAAGAAAGGATTTCAAATAAATACTTGTTAATATGTACATATGTTAATAAAAATTACAAGAAATAATATTTTTTTTTATAAAAATTGTATTAGTTTGCACTTACAAGAGTTCATAGGATCATATGTTGAAGGCACTGTAATATAAAGATGGATCAATATTTAGACTCGATGAAACTATTTCTATTTTTTATTATAAATAAGGTTGTATTATATTTACAGATCTGGTTTCGGCCGAAAGAATAAATATTAAATGGTTAACTAAAGCCATAGTTGATGCGAAGAAGTTAAATATTATGGTGGTATAAGAATTTACTAGTTTTAGGTTATGTATATTCTTAATTACCTGGATTTGTAATGAAGTCTTCATTCTCAAAGTTAATTTGGGGGCTCAGTCTTGAAACATCATCATGATTTATAAGCGGCAGTTCGAAAGGTCGCATACAACTCTCTAATTCGGAGTCGATGCATTCGGATGTTAAGTCTTCATTTAAAGTCACAATATCTCGTGTCGGATCAACACCAATGCACATATCTTAAATAATATAAATGATTATAATGGTTTAATTATTAGATTTAGCATTAGAAAATTTAGTTCATAATTATAAGCAAGTCGTCAAGTCGTCTAGTCTTCTAGCCTTCAGATTCAATTGATATTTACTTTGCCCTGTATAGGTACGCCGTGGTTTAGACTCATTGCTATCATTACTATGGAAGCTCGACGAATCAGCAATTTCAGCACCAGGCACCTCAGTTATATCCGGTAATGGATTATGGCTCTTCCGTACCCAATCTGAACAATCCCAATGGTATTGCCCATGATTGACTGCTGGGTAATCCGTATATGGTGAATGGCAAACATTTGGCACCGTTACTTGCATAATTTTGCTACAACCGGTTTTTAAAGCTGTATAATCTAGTTTTTCTGAAAAAGCATATAAAAAGAAGTTAGTTATGGATGGAATAAAGTTAACATCCTGACCAATGTATGTCTTATTTTTAAAAATTTTTTTAGTATTTATCTCGATATTATCCTAAATATAGAGGTTTCTGTGGTTTTAGACGTCTGATCGTCTTTGATGGGATCTATTTTGTACTATAATGCCATAATTCCAAAAGTAATCTCGGACAGATTTTCAACTGAAGAACAACCAAGAGGCAGTCATACCCCCATCTGGTTTTCATTGAAAAATAAAATAAATTAAAACCGGTAAAATATGGGTCGATAATTTTCAGCATTATTTGAGAATTCCTTAGTTTGAAACCCTTCTAGGGTTTGCCAAAACAATCACTCTAGATTTGGCAGACATTTTTAAGGATTAGCGGGTATGTTCTTGGAAAAGATATTCTAAAATATCAACATTGAGGTCCCATGATAAAATAATACTCGTGGATAGTACAAATATACCCGATAATGCTAACATGCTTTCAACGATGCTTTCACATCAATAGATGAAATTGAATAACAAATTCTTAGGAAATCTCTTGTTTTGTTGCTAAATATTGCTGTTTGGAATTGCCATAACTCAGATGATCTCTAAAGATGCTTCTCTTAGAAATCCATTAGATTAAACTTTGAATCTTTAGTAACTTTCATTTGTCGAATACCATCAAGACGAATTCCACAAGCTCGGCTAATGCTTTTCAGAACCTCGCTCGCATTTTATATATCTATATATATACTGCAAGTATATGAAACATATTTACTCACCATTGTTAAGCTTATTCTCACTAAAAGTCCTCAAATGCATTTGTTCGACCCAATCGCGTTTCTGTATGGGATCGGAATCATTTAGATTCACATGTTCATTATTTCGATTTATCTTCTGATATTCGAATGGTATATTTTCGAGTTCATCACCCGCTGATCCGTAACTGCGCAATATGTCCAAATTATTTACGAAGGTTGTGTGACCTGAATACAAATTATCATTTGTCGAAGCCGTATAGCTCATCGGTCGTTGATTTATCTCCAAATTGCTCATCTTAGCGATATTCTTGGCATATTTTTCCTTACAAACGAGAGAATTCAAATTTTCACCTTTGTATGGATCTTTATTACTCGAATTTTGGCTGCTTGTATTGCTACTCTTCCGAAAAACTATACAACAGAAGGCAACAAGTATAACTAAGATAATGAACACTATACCACCAACAATGCCAGCTAACTGTTCCATTGATAAATTTCTTAATTTTGTTGATATCGAATTGGAATATAGCGGATCGCCACAGCTGGCGCCTGTAAGATAAGATGGACAAATACAACGAAAGCTGCCTGCCTCATTTATGCATGTCGCGCCATTACCGCATGGATGGTTATCACATTCATTTACGTCGATCTCGCATGTGGGACCGGTATAGCCACGACACATGCAGTGCGGCGTGCCATCACCCTCTTCGCAGACACCGCCATTCTGACACGGATTTGGTGAACAATATTTACCATACTCACAACGACGACCCGATAAATGTAGGGGACACGCGCAACTGTAATTGCCGAACTCGTGTATTTCACAACGTCCCCCAAAGAGACAGGGAGCCGAAGCGCACGGATCCATATCTACCTCACACATTTGACCAGTGAAACGTGCGTGACAAGTGCACTTGAATTTATTCGCACCCAAATCAATGCAAATACCGCCGTTAAGACACGGCTGTGCACCACAAATGCCCAGTTGCACGAGGACGCTGGTCGGATCACAAGTGAACTCGACGTTTGTGAAGCGCTTCAGTGCCGCCACCGAACTGCCACCCGATATGTATAACGGCAAGGGTTCCAGCGCTATTTTAATGTCTGACATGCAGCCGATGAAACCCTTCTGTATATCCTCAAAACCGATGATGGTAGGATGTGGTTTTACTTCGGCGCCCACGAAGATATCATTAGACTGTATGTTGAGTACGCCGTTAACACCCGGCGCACTGCCCTGCGATACATGCTTGTTGTCCACCGTCAATTTGGCGCTATTCAATATGCGCTCCAGCGTTATTATATGCCACTCTCCATCGGCTATGTAAATGCTTGAGACGCATATTTTACCTTCGCCCGAACCCAGCTCGTAACGGTATTGCACAGCGCCATTGAATATCTCCAGTATGTGATAATCAATACGCCCGCTGGAGAAGAGCAGAGTGCCTGTTTGTTGAACGGTTCGTATCTTCAGTGAGTATACAAACTCTTGTTCGAGTATAGTCTTTGCAACTGCCTTATTGATTTTGTAATGTGCATAGCTCTTACCGCTGAACGAAACTGAAGTAAAACGCGCGCTGCAGTTGCCGTGTTGACATTTCGTGAAGGTCGATTTGCTGTCACAGGCGTGTCCTGTAAAACCTTGTGGACATATGCATTGATAGCCGATAGTTGTATTGGCGGGCCAGCAAGTTTTCTCCGGCGGACATGGATCGGATGAGCAAGCATTGATCGGCTCATTGCAGATGCGACCTCCATAACCCTGCTTGCACTGACACTCGTTGGCATGTTTGTAAGTGGGCGAGGCGAAGCTGGCGACATCTGTCGAATAAGTATTTAACTGACGCTTATTCAGACGAATGCGATTGAAACAGTCGCCTTGTACGCAAATATTACGCGCACATGTAGGTAACATTATCTCTTCCACCACTAGATTGGTAGCATCCTCGATATCATCGATGAAGTTCACCAGCACTGTGCGCACTTCAGCTGTGGTGAAATACTCCTCGGAGCTGGGCGTGATTTGTTGCTTACGTACAGCAAACAAAACATTCAAATTATCAGTAGGCGTCGGTTGTTGACGTTTACTACGCTCCAGCATGACACTATCCGAGTCCTGGGGCTCTTTGTGGGCAGCATGGTTATTCGAAGCTTGAATAGCGATTATTGTGATGTCCTTTTGGCGACAGCGTAGTATAGCACGTAAAGCGCGTATGAAACCTTTACGGTGGCTCAATATGAATGCTTCGGGCGTAACTTTACGAAAACTAATGACAATCGCATTGCGCGTCATATCGCCTGTTATGAGTTCCACATTCAGCTTGACCAGCGCATGCGCAGTAAATTTGCCATCGGTAACGGTTACATTAATGCGATACATGCCAACATCCAGATTGCTAATTGCATAGAGTGAACCATTATTTTGTGATATGTTGAATAGCTGTTTGGTTAGGAACAATTCACCGCTGGTCGGCGCCAAGACATATAACAAATTGTCATATTTATCCTGATCGCTCGCATGCACACGTCCGAGAAAACCGCCCATGTAATCGTCGTCATATGACTTCACAGTCACCTCCAAAGGGGTTATGACCGGCGGATACTGACTCTCCTCAATTATGCGTACATGTACCCAGGCGTCCGAATAGAGCGGCGGGGTGCCGTTATCAAAGACGCGCACCTGCAGTGTGTATATATCGCAAATTTTGTGATTGAAGCGTGCCGCCGTGCGCAACCAGCCGTCTTGGCCGATGCGAAAGAAACCGCCCTCATTGCCGCTACGCAAATCGAAAGTGTAGGGTGCGGTATTAGGGGCCTCATCAGCGTCGCTGATTTCGAAGAGCAGCACATTGTAGCCCAACTGTTTGTTCTCTTGCAGCACCACGCTGTAGTTCTGCATGCGAAAGAGCGGTGGATTGTCGTTCACATCTAAAATGTCTACATAAATGCGCACATAGCTACACTTTTCGGGTACGCCATTGTCGCAAGCTTTGATTTCCAGCAAATAATTAGTATTCAGTTCACGATCCAATGAATTTATTACAATTAACTGACCGGAGAAATCTTCAATTGCGTATTGATTCAAATGATCGCCGCGCTCGATGTTGTAACGTATAATGCCATTTTGTCCCGCATCCGCGTCGGTGGCCAATACTTGCAATATCTTTTGCATTTTCGGCGCATCTTCGCGTACCTTCGCGCGATACATATTCTGCGTGAATTTCGGCGCATTATCATTCACATCCAATACGGAGATATTTACCGAAGCCATATTACTAAGGGGTGGCGTACCGCCATCGACTGCTTGTACTGTTAAGAAGTATGCCTTTGTGCGTTCATAGTCCAAATTGTCATTTACAAATATGCTGCCGGTCTTTGAATCGATGCTGAATTTGTTATGCTCATTGCCACCCATAATGAAATACAATACTTCCGCGTTGACGCCGATATCTTTGGAGGTGGCGAAAATGCGCACGACTTCCGTATTAACAGTGGCATTCTCGTAGACATATGTTTTGTACTCCCTTGTGCTGAATTCCGGTGGATTGTCGTTAATGTCGAGCACATTGATTATAAGTCGTGTAATCGATAATTGTTTCGGATTACCACTATCGACTGCCTTAATGGAAACATTGAATATCGACACGCTTTCACGATCTAAACTCTTCGTTAATTTTATAATACCGCTGCTACGTGATATACCGAAGTTCGGTTGCTCTTCGACAAAAGAGTAAACGATCTTACGATTTAAACCGAAATCCTTATCAGTTGCATGCACCTTTGTCACAATAGTGCCGATATGTGCATCCTCTGGTATGCTTACAATATATTGTGTCATCGAGAACTCTGGTCGGTTGTCGTTGAGATCGTTAACATTGATGATCAGTTCGGAAGTGCATTCCTGTAGCAGTTCTTGTCCATCTTGCACATGTGCCGTTAAAATATATCTGGCATGTCTTTCTCGGTCAATTGTTTTGGCTACGCGCAATGTGCCTGTATCTTTCTCAATGAAAAAATCATCGGACCGATTGCCAGTCAGATAGTAACGCAACTGACTGTTGCCATTCTCATCGATGTCCAGTGCTTCAATTTGTATGAGTGGCGTACCGGTCATCACCGACTCGTTTATTCTCAAATTGTAACGCGGTGTCATGCAAATTGGCACATTATCATTGACATCCTGCACTATTATTGTAACCTTAGTGCTGGCCACAAATTTACCATCGGTAACGAGCACATTTAAGTCATATATTGGTATTGCTTCTCTATCCAAAGGTTTCGCCACAAACAGTTCCCCAGTTTTGCCAATTTGGAATTGTGAATATTTATCACCAGACATTATGTAATAACTGGTTATGCTCTTCTCGGCATCCAGATCTGTAATGAGGAAATATTTCAAAATGGTGCCAGGCAGTGCATTCTCATACACCGATATCTCGAATTTCTCCTGATTGAATGAAGAGCGATTGTCATTGTAATCGATTATCTTTATTGACACCGGTATTTTGGAAACATGTTTCGGTTGTCCGTTGTCGGTAGCAAGAACATTGAAGTGATATTCCGATTGCGTTTCGCGATCCAATGTGCTCAGCAGTGTTATCCACCCCGTGTAGATGTCAATGTCGAAAACATTTGATGCTGTATTCGTTTCATCCTCTAGATAGTAACGTATATCACCATTCGATCCCATATCCTTATCAGTGGCGGTCACTTTAATGATCGATGCAACTTTATCGATATTTTCGCCAATATTCATATTGTATTCGCGACTATCGAATTTGGGTGAATTATCATTTTCATCCAGCACATGTATATAAATTTCGCAAAATGTAAATAATGGCGGTATTGTTGCCGTTTCTGCCATAGCAATCATGTAGTGTATATCGTTGTCTTCGCGATCGAGCGTTTGCATCAGTATCACTTCACCATTCTCCGAAATAGAAAACTTGCGACTTTCAATGGGTATGGAGAACTTCACCGAATAATTGCCAGAAATGCGTAGTTTTGTTAATACTGAACCAGGAGGTGTTGACTCCAAAACATGCAGTTCGAAAGCATTCTTTTCGAATTCTGGCACTGTCACATCTGCATTGATGAATTGTATTGTAACGGGCACATCATTATGAAATTTTGGGCTACCCCCATCCATTGCGCGCACGAAGAACTGTGCAACATTATTGGCGAATTCAGTTACAGGATTCATAAGACTCAAACTGCCGTCGGCTTCGTTAATCGCGAAAATATCTTTGTAGGTTTCGGAAACTGTTGATTCGTCAATTGTGTACTTTAATTGCGAATTTTCATTTTCATCCATATCGAATGCTTTCACCTGCGTAAATAGGGGAAAAAAGAGTTTTTTGATATTGGTCGGAAAAGTAAATTGTCCATTAGCTGTCTTTGTGCGAAACGGATTAGGGATAGGGATTCTCTTTCTTTTTAAAACGCAGTTTAACAGCAAATGAGTTCTGCTTTAAGATTAACGAAACCATTTATAGAGTAATTATAATAATAATTCTGTTCTCCTAAAGAAAATTTAATAGAATAAGAAAGATTATCGATCGAACGAAATATATCGTATATTCGTCGATGAATATTTTGTAACGTTTTTGCTTTGCATTTCATCATTTATTGCATACTGTATTAAGGATTTGTATGACCGCGTTCATACAAAAAGACTTTTGTTGCCCAGACCCGTAGTTTGTTGGTAGGGAGGCGACGAGGAAAGACGAAGAGCATCGACTTGTTCATGTTTGGGCAACACGTTTTGTGTTCTTATTCGTAACAATTCGCTGCTACGCAATTCGGTATTCCTTCTTATTTTGAAATTCTTTTCGTGTTAAGAAATTTTAATTTTATCACCAATTTTTAATATGTAATATGCAAACATGTATACAAACATGTATAACGGCTATATTTTAGTTAGTGAAAAATCTTTCTGTGTACCGCGAAATGAAGCGTTCAGGAATTGTTATGAGAACATGTTATGAAAGGGAATGTAGAAAATTGCCCGACAACTCGAGTGGCCCGTGAGAATACAATACGAAATATTAAGAGAGAATTTCCCGATAATGAGCAACAAAAGTTTCAATGTTTAAACCCAGTCTAAGTTTTACTTTATCTATATTCTTGACTACTTTCTCTTTAATTGCTTTTAGGTCTCTCTCCTCACTGTTTAAGTTTATTATATTAGGCGATACTTCATAGAGTTTGTACTCATTCCCTTTGTCCTGAAAGAACTTTGGGCGGTCTTGGAGTATACAAATGCTGCTTAAGGCTGATTGGCCCACATTCCAAGTTATTGTTGGAAATTACAAAAGCTTTCTATATAAACTTGAAGGGGAAATAATTCGATCTATTAATAGCTCTGAAAAATCTCAATTTTAAAACTAAGATAACCCCCAAAATTGCTTGTAATCTAGAACTATTTTTAATACTTTACAAGCTATTGCTCTGCTGTTTGTCTTGGATTCCTATAAACATTTTTAACCGGCAATATTCCTTCATTTAATAAAGATTACATATCACTGACCTCATTAAAGAATGATTAGTGATTGGTAGGGTATGGTATTTTTTAGATATATATGTTAAGTAATAATTTATGAGACTAAATTAAAAACTCCATGGGTTAATCTTTACTGTCTAAACTATTTGTGAATATTAATATGCATCACTTACAAAATTAATGAAATTTAGAGTTTTAATCATAAAAGATAAATTTTACTCACCTTCATCAGCGTCGAATTAATTGTTGTATTGACTTTAACCACAAGTTTATATTCTTTGACCATGAAACGCGGACTATTGTCATTAACATCTTCGACTTTAATTTTCAATAGAGTGAAATCGGCTTTGCCACCTTCATCAGACACCCTCACCAATACATCGTAGAAAGCACGTTGTTCTCGATCAAATGCGACTTTCGTTGTTATAGAACCGTTAATGTTATCGATTTCAAAATACTCCTTGAACTCTTCCGAAAGAAGATCATAGGTGAGTTTGGCAAATCTGCCGAAGTCAGCGTCATAGGCTTGAAGCTGCAAAGAGAAAATTAATGTTTTTAAAGAAAGCAGTTTATAATTTCGATTGCATTTACAAAGAAACCAAATCTTTGATTACATCTGAGGACAGAAAGAACTCAGAAACTAGTTTAAATAAAAATATCGAAATCTTGAGGTACGGTAAATGCATCTCTTATATATCTACATAAAACACATATAACTTACCAAAACAATATTCTTTCCAGCTGCTTCGTTCTCCTTCACGCTCGCTTCATAAATTGATTTCAAGAATTTAGGTGCATGATTGTTCTCGGGCATTAATATAATCTTAACCCTGGCAAAAGTCGTGTGAACGCCATCACTAACGGATACATTTAACAAAGTCTGATAGTGATCAGTGAAGTTTTGCATATTTTGCAGGGTGATAACTCCATTGTTTTCTTTAATTGTATATGTTTGCAATTCATTGCCGTCGATAATTCGATATTTAAGTTTTTCATTGTCTTCATGATCAGGATCGTACGCTTTTGCATTGATAACGAATTGGCCACGTTGCGCATTAACTGATAAACGACATGAAAATGAAGCTTCCGTAAATTTAGGGAAATTATCATTGAGATCCTTTACAGTTATCCAAACGTTTGCTCTTGAGTTCAATGATGGTGTGCCATGATCTTTCACAATTAAAATGATGTGATGCAAAGTGCTTTCTTCAGCGTCTAAATTGCTTTTTAGATATAGATAACCCTCTGCCATATCTATGTAAAACAATGCCGAGTTATTTTTTCCATCAACGCTGTCAATGAAATACGATAATTCACTATTTGCGTTGGCATCACAATCGGACGCATTAACTTTCATAATTTGCGAACCGATTAACAAGTTCTCCGATATGGTAATATTGTAATTGTCCTGTTCAATCGTTGGATAGCAATCATTAGCATCTTCGACTATTATTGACACAGTAACTTCGGCATAGATGCCAGATAAGGAATCGGTTGCACGCACCAGAAATTCATGACTTTGTTTTGTCTCATAATCCAACTCGTTAACAATGTAAACTACGCCTAAATAGAAAATAAAATTGCTTTAATAATTCATATCACAATTACAAGCTCCCTGTCATTATCTACATACATATATGCAAATAAATATATTACGTTCTAACTTACCAGTTCTGTAATCTATTTCGAACACTTCATCCTCATTTCCACTTGATATTGTGTAAATTAGTTTTCGCTTAAGAGGACTTTCGGCCTGTATTGCTATTGAGAGCGCCGAAAACAATTCTGCATTTTCCTTAACGATATCGGAGTAAAATTGTTTATCGAATGTAGGCATCGAGCGATCAACAACCTAAAAAAAATGCAAGATCATATAATTAGTTCGAAAAAAAGCTAACATAATTTGTGAATCTACAATTCGTGGAGTTAAGAGAGGTCTAATCAGAAAACGATAAAACCGACTGGGCATACGGAGTTCTGAAGATTGCAGTTAAAATAACAATATCAGGATATTTAATAATAATGCTACTGAAGTCGATAACCATCAGGTAACATGTAACTAAAATATCGTCGAACGACTGTTTCTCTGCCGATTAGAATTTCAATTCAACTGATTCAACTGTTTCAGTCTGAACCACATATCAACTCATCGCCACTTTCAGTATATACATGTTGACGAAACGAGGTTGTTATTTTAAATCATGAGACCTCGTTTTGAAGGTTCGTTAAAATTGAACGTGTGTGTTAGCCGTAAGATGGAGAAAAAATGATGTTAAAATATATTCCTAAGAACGAAATAGAGTTTTCGAAATTATCACCTCAAAGTGAAGTATTAGATAACATGCAAGGAAGGCCTAAGTTCGGGTGTAACCGAACAATTATAGGGTCAAAACAGGGGAACACTTTAAAAACCGTAAATGGATAACAGTCATATTTGGTATCTTGTTAACTTATGTTACATACTTTCATACACTCACACACTTTCATTACTATATTTAGTTTCGTGTTCGAGATATTTATATTAAAATGTACCAAATTAACTTAAATGCTATATGCGATATAAACTCAACCAAAGTGGCTTAATTAAATATAATAGGTATATGAGGAAAAAGTCAACTAGAGAAACAGAAATTATTATATAAGGAATATGGGGCTTAGTCCTTGGTCTATACCGATTTCATTCATATTTAGCGCTAAGCCATGTTATGCTTAAGAAAACATATCCACTTAATTTCATTAACATATCACATATATTGTTAATCAGCTGAAAAGTCGGAAATTATTACATTGGGTATATTGTATTTGGGTTAGAGGATGGTCTTGACTGATTGAATTAACTTTTGTCATTACGCAAGTACAATAGAGAACATGTTTCCACGGAAATTTATGAAGATAACATATTCGGCATAAAGTTTGCTAGAGTAACGAAAGTCGTTATATGTAGTATAAGCAGGGTTATACCTTTTTCGAATTTTACATATTTTCGGCATTAAACTATGGTACATCCAATATTATTCGTTTACTTAATTTTGCCGAGATATCTTACA
This sequence comes from Bactrocera minax, assembly GCA_021498325.1. Classification (NCBI taxonomy): domain Eukaryota; kingdom Metazoa; phylum Arthropoda; class Insecta; order Diptera; family Tephritidae; genus Bactrocera; species Bactrocera minax. The sequence continues at coordinate 2,256,731 of JAKEEE010000038.1, read as the reverse complement.
TATTGACCGATGTATACCGTGTAAAGCCAAGGGGATGTTTGAAATTCTTATATTAGGTATATGTGGACTAGGGGAAGTATTTACTCTATTTTCCCAATTTTTGACACAAAGATACATTATTATCATGGGAAGATACTCTGTGAATCTCACTACAATATCTCATTTATTATCCATATATATGGCATAAAGTCTACCGCTAAATTATATATAATATAAAATAAATTTAAACGATTAACCACAAATTTTACGTTTATTCTTAACAATTTCTGGTTTCGGTATCAGCCCGACCTTTCGTCGATTAAACATAATATAAGCACAAGAACTCTTCGCGAAGTCAATGACCCTTTACCTTTAGTGAGGTATAAAACCCTTATCGACCTCAACCTTTTTGATTATCTCTAGCGATGTTAACAACCTTCCCGAGGTCAATGACCCTTTTGTTTACCTTTAGCTAAAACCACCACCCTTTCATTTCTTTATCCTTTTATTTGTTTACCTTTAGTGAGGTCAACAACCCTTCTTGAGGTCAATGACCTTTTTGTTTACTTTTTGTTTTGTTTAAGCGAGGTCCACCACGCTTGTTCATCTTTTTGTTTACATTTAACGAGGTCAAAAACCCTTTCTTTGTTTACCTTTAGCGAGGTTCACCACTTTAGTTTACCTTAGTTAGGCCAACAACCCTCCTCTCAGTGCCCTGTTTCAGTGACCTTTATCGAGGCCAATGACTCTTTTGTTTACCTTTTTTCATTAAACTAAAGTATGCTCGAGAACATCAGGTATATAGGGATTACGGGAAGTAGTGGCTCTATCTTATCAATATTTGGCATTAAACGTCTGAATTATATCAAGACATATTACATATTAACATTTACACCAATTCCTTTGAAGACATTAATTTGTATCCTGTCTGTGAAATTCAATGCTTCTGGCATGTCCCTTCGACGATTTAACGCAGTTTAGTGCGTAGTTTTCAATTTAACCGTTGTATGGGAAGTGGGCGTGGTTTTGATTCGATTTCTCCCATTTTCACATTATCTAAGAAGCTGCCGGAGAAATTTGTTTCCAGCAAGTTTGGTTGATATAGTAGTGTGTGAGTTATGTACATTAAACTTATTAATGGGCGGGGTCATGACTACTTTCAGAAATTTGCATCCCACATATGCCCCTCCCTACTGCGGCACCCTACCCTGTACCAATTTTAAGTTTTATATCTTAATTTTAAGCTTAATTACAGCATTTTATAGGTTCTAGTTTAACGGCATTTTGTGGACGTGGCAGTATCCCTATTACGCCCATATGCAATATCAACTTGCTCTCAGTGTCAGGGAACATGCGTACCAAATTTTATCAAGATATCTCTTAGATCTATCTATCAAGATACATCGCGGTAGGCGAAGCTGGGAGCTCAAAAAATTAAGCATATTAAACATATAGCGAAGGTCTAAGAATAAAACTATAGTTATAATTATTAAAGTCAGAAAATTTGGTTGGAACCGTAGATTAAAACTCATCTGAGATCTTTAGCTAATTGTAATTGAACGTAGTCAAGTTACTTTCCTTTCGAGGACTATGAGACCTAATGTTTGACCAGCTAATGTGTGGTTATCGGACTTCTAACTTAACTTCGATATACTTCGATCTATACGTCAATTTATAAAAAAATCTTTGCTGAAATGATTTACTCACCTTTATGTTAACGGCTGCATCGGTGGAGCAAGGTGAAATGGCGCCATCGTAGGCAGCGATAATTAAATCGTAAACCCTAGTACTACCATCAATAATTTGCTTCAACACTAATTCACCCGATTTACGATCGACTTTGAAGAGTTCGCCATTTCCTTTCTTCATTTCGTAACGTACTTCACCATTCTCATAGCTATCAAGATCAACAGCCTTAACCTTAGTTATAACGGTGCCTTTGGCATCGTCCACCGATAGTGAAGCATAATAAGGCAAATTCACGAAGATAGGACAATTATCATTAACATCGAGTATGGAAATGTCCACGCGTACAATAGCACGCCGCATCTGCTTGAATTTCTCATAGAGTAGCAAAGAACGTGCCTCAATTACTATCGTGTAAATATCTCGACTCTCACGATCAAATGGCAACCCTGTTGTTTTGATGGCCCCCGAGGTCTTGCCGATTACGAACATCTTTGTCGGACTTAAAATGCTGAATTCGACATTCTCGTGCAGCAGATTACCCACAACATTAACTAGTCCGACCATTACGATTTTGGAAGAATTTTCAATTGTAGAAAATGTGTACGAAGGTTTTTGGAATACAAAGCCTGGTGTGAATAAGGTTTCAATATTAATGTCAATTTGCGCTATGGCTGAGTATAGGCCATCGGAAGCTCTAATATGTAGCGTATAAAATGTATCCAAATGCGTTATATCCCTGAAATTTTTTATTACGAATTATAATTGGTGTTTCAATTTCCACAAAATATATTTAATTTGAAAACTCGTACCTTCTTTATGTCTATATACAAATAGTCTTATGTCTTACCTGGTGGTCACAATTCCCGTTGCCGCATCAATCTCAAAGCAACCATCTACATTCCCATCAATAATGTCATAACGGATTTTCGTATTTTCATCTAAATCTGCATCGGTAGCATTCACTTCGGTAATAATGATATTCTCATATGTGGGTTGATACAGGGTGACATTCATGTAATTCTTAATGAAAACTGGCGGGCAATCATTGATATTTTCAACATCGATATGTATAGTTGAGTGATATTTGGCATATAATTTTGGTGCGCCCAAATCATTGATCTAAAAGAACGAGAAAAATAATGAGAGATTAGACTATTAAAGTGGACTATTAAAGTAAATCATTAGTAGTTGGGTAAATCTGTATATAAATAAGCAGAAACCCGTGGCTAATAATTAAGCAAGACGACTTAACCAAACATAATGAGTTCTTGGCTGAATTTTGGGTCGAAAATTCTATTTCAAATTACATCTTATTTATAATTGCCGTATTTTTCGTGTTGCCAGTGGTGAATCCACTTAAACATTTATTCAGAAATTCCAAGAGCATTTAGAAATGTCAGATAAAGATCGGCATCAGCAGCTATTAAATCATAAGGAATAGAACCTAATGTCCGTTAGTAGTTATGTCGCGTAGCTCGTGATAGAGATGACATTTAATTAGTAAGTAACATTCGTGTATTCTTCCAGCGGAATACTCTTAATAGAAAAATTATATTCGAAGAACCCGTAATTATTGTAAACAGCTAATTTTTAATTAAATTGTATAAAGTAAAAGTAAAATCAAAGTGGACGAATCCCCGAAAAAGTCTTAGGCTTACTGGAAGTACATTTTCTTTGATAAGGAATTTTTGTACAAAGATTGTCAATGCTTTTAATAAAGATGGTTGAATAGTACAATATTTTCCCTTCATAGGAAGGATTTCGACCTTATGAAGCACTCTCGAAATGACTTTTTCGATTTAAAGTTTCATTATTTTTGAAGTATCTACTCAATTGACTTTTAATAGAAACATTTCATTTTTACTATAGTTATCCATTCACAGATACCGACAAATAAAGACAATTCGTATTAGAAGTATCAGATCTAGATATTTAGATACTAAGGCAACAAAGCTTTTTAAGCTTCTAAGTATTGCTCGACGTTCAATCTCGATTTGTGAGTGTTTTTATTCTACCTTAAACAAACTTACCATTACGTCAAAACGAAAATATTTATTCCTTTCGTAATCCACCTGTTTTAGTAGTTTAATAGCGCCTGTCGATGAATCAATTTCGAAATACTCTTTTGCTTGGTTGTTTAAAATAGTGAATTCAATCATACTGTTTACACCCTCATCCAAATCCTTTACTGTGACAAGTAGCGGCCTAGGGAAAATAGAGAATACAATAAATTAAATCAAATTCGTGAGTCTGAGGTTTAAGAATTTATTTTTATACGAATATATATATAATTAATAATAACTAAGTTTTAGCTCTCTTTGCCACTGTCAATTACAAAATAGTTTATTTAATTTCTTTTTTAAAAAATCTACACGCTAACGCAATTTTTGGTTACCATTGCTATGCACAACACTATATTTCAATTCAAATTAATAATTTCAATTATTAATCATGGTACATGAAATATTAAAAAAAAATAAATAAATATATTTCAAAAATATCTCGAATTTTTATGTATGGTTTGTGGCGCAAAAAGATATGAGATTGGTTTGCATAGCGTTGTACAGGAAGTCTTCGGTACGTGTCCGGAAATGAAGAGATTTTTATACTTCTGTTTTTTGCGAATCAAAGCATTGTGATTATAGGTATCAAAACTCGTATCGGGATCTTCGCACATGTTCTCAAATGTCATGTCGATATCAAGTTCATTCACTTGCGTTGCCATTGATCTTGACACGTTACGTTTGCGGAAAAAGCGTCGTGGTCTTCCCAATTTTTTAGGTGGAACAGGCAACATATTTTGATTTTTTTCTTTGGTTTTTAATTTTTTCTTTGACTTTTCTGAAGTAAATACAAACGAATTTGAGAATAAATGAAGTGCACAGTGGGACGAACTTATTAATTTAGCGTTATTAAGCTGGAAATTATTCTACTACCATTTGAGAAGTGTTTAATAAGTCGGTGGATTTGTAATTCTACTTCTGGTAAATACCATACATTAATAGATTTTAAAATCTAGCATGTGATTCAACTATACATGATATTTGATGATCATTGCATGAAAAAACTGGGAGCGGATATGACTTGTGATATCTCAAAGGGGTGGTTATAATATATTTGAAAAATAAAAACTCATTCCTGGTAATTGCACAGCCGGCGTTATCTCCCGATATTATTATCCACTACTAAGTTGTGTCAAGTTGGGACTATATACTAAATGTCTAAATAAAGTAGAATGAAGAAGTAATGAGTATGAAATTTTTTACAACGACGTTTAAAATCTTTGGGAGATTTTTATTCCAGTCTGGAAGGTTTAACGCAAATCTTTAGCTGTCCTAACGAAGAAACCTAATTACATATTGCTTAATACTAGTATCCAAACAATAAAGCAAAGAAGAAAATAAATATAACAGCCATACATTTTCTCACCAAACTAAGAAAAAATAAACACATATTTTAAGGCTGAAAAAAGTTGAATTTCTATAAGAGTTTTTATAAGATTCTGTTAAACATGATTCAAATTATACTTGTCTTAAAAATAACATATTTAGAAATAAAGTTACCTCTTTTGTGGATCACTTTTTTGAAAAACGAAAGAACCGCTTTTGTCAATCTCCGAAATAGTACCATTATATGCAGTTTTTTCGAAGTATGGTTCATTATCGTTAATATCTAAAATATGTATGATAATATTGTGCGTGGAAGTAGCCGATGCCATGTTTGTCGCAATAGTGGTGAGATTGAAAGATCTGCAAAAATATGAAAATTAAAATATTAGTGCATAAGGATCTATTAATCAATTGGTTCTATTGATCACACATAAGTTAGAATAAAAAACAATGGAATTTTTTGAATTCCATTCCAATTCCAAAAAATATTCCACGTAATAAATTGCGCCTTACACAAATAAAAATTTTTTTTACTTACTTATGTTTCTCGTAATCAATAATGTCATTCGCTGTTATCACACCAGTGGAGGGATTGATACGAAAGCGTTGGCCTTTATCACCATCCGCTACTTCATAGAACACAGACGAGGAAGAGCGTGCCTCTACTTGACAAACAAAGGTGCCAACCGGTATGTTTTCATAGATCTCAATCACATTAAGCGGTGCCATAAAGATGGGCGGATCATTTTCGGACATAGTTACGATGATATGAAGCGGCATTTGTGAGGAGAGTGGCGGCTCGCCATGATCTGTAGCCTTAATTTGCAACATATATTCTTGCATTTTATTGATATTCAAACTTTTCGAAAGCGTAACAATGCCCATTGTTGGTTCGATTTCGAAAGTATTACCAACATTACCTGTTATAATGGAGTATTTAATTTCAGCATTTTTTCCACTATCCAAATCTAATGCTATCAATTCGGCCACCTTCGAACCGATCGCAGCACTCTCGGGTACTTTACTTTGTACGATTTTACTCATAAATTCTGGATGATGATCATTGTGATCGTGTACGGTTATCACGATTTTCGCATAATTCCGTTTGGCAGGCGTACCTTGATCCTTAGCGATCACTATCAATGTGTGGTGTCTGTTCTTTTCGTAATCCAGACGTTTTATCACCAAGACATTACCACTTATGGAATCTACGCGAAATAATGACAAGGATGTTGGATCTTGTGCGGCATGTAGCGTGTAGAATATTTTATTATCCTCATCCTTATCGGTGGCATGTAATTGCATTATAATAGCTTCCTCTTCGATATTCTCGGATATATTTACGTAGTATATATCTTGTGTGAACTGTGGACGATTATCGTTAATATCGACAACATGTATGTAAAGATTAGTGTTAACTATATGTGTGCCATCGGTGACGGTAACTGTCAAATTATACGACGCCTGAGTTTCACGATCTAAACTTTTCGATAGTAAAATGTGACCGTTATCTTTGCCAATATAAAATTCATTGCGTTCGTTGCCATCTGCGGAAGAGCAATTCATTATTAAAGTTTGTTCAAAAAAATTATTTAATTTAATAGATTAGATGGATAATAAAGCAGATTTTTAAAATATAATCGCTTTATAGTTCTGTAAAATGAATAGCCCTTCCTTTCTAAATAGGTCTTAGAGTATCAAGCATATTATAAATTGTTAGCCGTTGAAAATATTTGGGCAACAGTAGAAGTAAATCTAGATTTAGTTGTAGATCTCTAAAAACTAGATTCAATGTATCTAATTTTATGCCTACGTACTGTAGTACTAATCAATTTCAAATCGATACACTTCTACGTTTTCCACTTACCACTTAAGTTGTACCACAAATGATCGTTGTCCTCATCAGTCGCCTGTAGGAGTGCCACCAAAAATCCTGGTCGATCACTTTCAGTCACATCAATACGACTATCGTCCGCTTTTATGACAGGTGAATGTGGAGAATTTGTCGAAATCGGTATGACAACTATATTTAATTTAGCATTTTGGCTACGTTTCGGATTACCATTATCTTCAGCGCGTATATTTAAATCATATTCGGCATCCACTTCCAATGGTTTCATTAAGTAAATAAAACCAGTATCAGGGTCCATGCGAAAACGATTTTTACCTTTGCCAGATTTGATAAAGTAAGTAATGCGCCCGTTCTCGCCGATGTCATTATCAATGGCACGCGCCTAGGGAAATAACGAAATAAATAATTTCAAAATGAGAGATCATTGAGTGCTGGTCGAAAAGCGTCTCTAAATACCTGGAAAACTGTTTCGTTTATATCTACTGTTGAAGGTACTTGAATTTTGTAAAAACGCTGCTCAAATTCTGGACTATAATCATTAATATCTTCAACTGAAACGACGACGCGCGTTGTTGAAGTCAGTGCTGGAGTACCGTTATCAGATATGGAGATCTACAGTGGAGAGAGAGAGAGGGAGTAAACATGTTTGGATGTTAAAAATGTTGCTTATGTGTGCGTAAGCATCGTTCAAAGCATCTAATTTATGTTAAAAACCTACCTCTAGAATATGCTCCGCTTGGTTTTCTCTATCCAGTTTCCGCTCCGTTGTTATCAAATCCCCTGTAAGAGATATCATCAATTATTTGATGTACGATTTTTAAAATGAAAAAATTTGAATTAATCTTTAACTCTACCTGTCGTTGAGTTTAGCTCAAAGAAACCTTCCGGATTTCCCGAAATTATGCGATAAGTAAAGAACTGAGCTGGATTTTTATCGTTGTCGAAAGCATTTAATTGTATGACTGGGGTGTTCTCTGCACTACCTTCCAAGACAGATACATAATAGACAGGCTTATCAGTTAACGGCACATTGTCGTTTTCATCTTCCACCTGTATATTGACCTGAGGAGATTGAATAATGTTGTTTTATTTGCTGTGCCAGATACAGATATTTTCATCAAAGGTCGTTTAAGTTTAGTTGGTCTGAAAGCGAAATATTATTATTGTATTTACCTGCGCACAACTGCTTAACGGTATAATAGCATGATCTTGCGCACAAAGTGTAAGCCAATAACTGGATTTTGTTTCAGCATCCAAATGGGATAACGTGCGCATGACACCTTTGTTGAAAAATTACATTGAAAAAACTTATTCAACATATGTTCTCCACAATACAAACTTTTGTCTAATAAATTTACCTTCATCATTCACTGTGAACACACCCAGGCCATCGCCACCGCGTATGCTATAAGAGATTTTCGAATCCGGCCCGTTTATATCGGCATCTTTCGCGGTAATGTTCAACACAAAACTGCGCGTCGGTAGATTTTCTTTCACCTTGCCTTTGTAAACAAAATCACCGAATTCAGGAGCAAAACGATTCTCATTTACATCAATAACCTCGATCACCACAGGCATTTCGGTTGTTAACGATGGTGAACCACGATCAATAGCGCTCACTATTAAATTATGCACTTGTCGTTTCTCGTAATCCAAATAGCCTAAGGTACGTATGACACCGGTGTGTTTGTCAATTTTGAACAGTTCTTCAACGGCGAGTTCTTCTTTTATGGAGAAAAATATTTCACCATTCGGACCGATATCGATGTCAGTTGCTTCGATTGCCGCCACCACCGTGCCGCGTGGTATATCCTCACGTACTTTGAATATGAATTCCTGTACACCGAAGATGGGCGCATTATCGTTGATATCTTCGACTAATATATTTATCACCGCTTCGGCTGTGAGTGCTGGTTCACCATTATCCTTGGCTATTATGTGCAGTTCATATTTGTCTAGCTTTTCACGATCCAACGCATTGGCCAAATATATACAACCAGTGCTGATATTCACGAAGAAGTCTCTCGTTTCTGTCTGCATTAGGTAGGTAATTTTTGCATTATCTTCTATATCCGCATCCGATGCATTTAGGCAAAATATCAATGTGCCGTTAAATGCGTTCTCTGGAAGATGAAATGTTGCTAAGGATTTTTGGAAAACCGGTCGATTATCATTGCTATCAAGTATGAAAACGGGTAACAATTTCGATTGTGACTTTTGTGGCTGTCCCAGATCGTAAACGGTTACATTTAGCACGTATTCATCTTGACGCTCCCGATCAAGATAACCAATTATTTGTAGTTCGCCGCTATCAGGATCGATACGAAATACCGAATCGTTGTCACCATCCGAAATGGCGAAAACTAATTTTCCATTATAACCCAAATCACGATCTCTGGCCTTTATCCACATCACAGTCTCACCCAACTCAATACTCTCGTTCAATCGTAGTTCACGTGGGAAGTCAATAAATTCTGGCGCGTGCATATTCTCCCCATAACGGCTTGGCGTCAGTCCCAAATCGTTTATGTAGGTTTTCTCATGTACGTTCGCATTATTGCGTTCCGCCGCTGCCAAGTTCTCTGCTAGTCGTCTGGAAACACCGGTTTCACGACATTCAAAACTACCATAACCACTGAACATATCAATATGCTCTATGAAGCCATTCTTCTCCTCACCAACAATATCAATGACCATATTCATTTCGTCTGAAAAATGTGTGCCATCAGTGGAAGATACATTTATGTAGCGAGTTGCTGCTGAAACATCAGCCAAGTCACAACCAATCGATAGTACACCTGTAGTTGGATCTAGATTAAAACAGCCATCTTCGTTGCCCGATGTGAGACGATAGGTTATGAAATCACCAGCATCGAAATCTATGGCCGAAAGTGTGAATATTTCCGTTCCAACGGGTATATTACGCAAAATTTTGCCAACACAGTTGACACGCTCGAACTGTGGTCGATTATCGTTGATATCCCTAATTTTGATCAACAGCTCCAATTCTGTTTGTCGTCGATATGGCAGTCCCCAATCTGATGCACGTACACTAAGCACATACGTTCTTCGCATGGTTTCGTAATCGATTAATATTGTTGTTTTAAGCTCCCCCGTAAAATGATCTATTTCAAAAGGTACCTCATTCAAATTAGCTATACTATATGATATGTATGCATTCTCTCCACTATCTTTATCACGCGCTGTTAATTTTACAGCAAAAGTGCCGGCTAGTTCATTCTCATCCAATTCGATGGTCGTATTCATCGGCTCAAATAACGGATCATTATCATTCATATCCTGTATATTAACCTTCACTTTTGCCGATGATTGTTTACGGAAGCCAAGATTAGCTTGATCGATTGCCGAAACGGTGAGTGTGTAGAAGGATTTACTTTCAGCATCGAGTGGTTTTTGCGTGTACAGCATGCCTGAATCGGGATTTATTCGAAATTCACCACCTTCATTGCCGCCAACTATCTCCAAATAGACCATTGCATTTTTGCCCAAATCGGGGTCGGTAACTTTCAGTCTGATTACTGGCATATTTGGCGGCGATGTTTCGGGTATTGAGATTTCATATAAATGCTTAGTAAATACTGGTGCGTTATTTCTTTCCTTCATAAAGTGTACTGGAATGGTTTTATAACAATGCCGCATGGGCACTCCCTTATCTTCGGCACGTAATGTTAAATTATATTTTATGGAATCGTTTAGTTTTGCGAATTTGTTTATTTCAATGAAATATTCGCCGATATTATCTGTTGGTGTTATAATGAAATTTCCATCAGGATCACCATCAACGATTTGTAATTTATTTATTTCACCATGTTTGCCAGTGTCATTGTCGCTGACCTTAACTATACCATAAATATTCGAACTAAGGTTCGAGGTTATACTAGAAAAAGTCTTAAAATATATTTCTGGAGTGTGTAAATTAACCTGAAAGTGAAATACGAAAACGTTATTTGTGGATTAATTAAAAAATTAATAATAATGCATAAAAGTAGAAAACTTATTTTGTACTTAAGAAGGAAATAAGATACTATGGATATCGTGTGTTTGCACACATATATTTTTTTACTAAATAGAGACTATAGAGAATAACTAAATAGAGAAAAATTTTGAGTTTCGTGGACCTGCATAGAAGCCCTGAAATTATTTATAGTTGCTCTTAAAAACTGAAGTATTATCCATATTTGTTCTGGTTAAAATTATTTTTATTTGGATCTATAGAAATTTGACTGAACACGAATATTTCTATATTTTACAATAATAATAAATATTAAATATTTTTATATTTCTATATTTTTTGTTCAAAAGTTAAAATGAATGAACATGTTGGTGCAAGTAATGGAAACCTGTAGCATTCTCCAAGGATTGCATAGAGAACCCGAGAAGAATATGTTATTTTGTCCATTTATTTCAATGCTGCCTACTCTCCGAGAAAATGTGAAATTATTAGGAAAACTGTTTTTATACTCTCGCAACATATTTCAATTGAGTATATTAGTTTTGTTTACCTACCGGCTATTTTTAACTCCTACAACTAATCGAGTTAGATATAGGCATACATATAAATATATGTTCAGAATGAAGAGACGAGTTGAAATCCGAGTGACTGTCTGTCCGTCCATGAGATACAAATTTTGTAAAAGTGGGTTTGGCGCTGCCCCAATATGTTTAATGTACATACCTCACAAACCACTTAAACTATATCACTCAAACTTGCTCAGAACAAGTTTCTCTAGCACGTCTTCATATACTGGGAAAATAAGTGAAATCGGATAATAAACTTGACCACCTCCCATACAAAGGTTATATTGAAAACTACTAAAAGTGCGTAAATTCGCTGAATAAAGACGTCAGAAACACTAAATCTTACACTAAACCGTGTAAAATGTGGATAATGAGTGGAGCTACTTTTATGTGAATTTCCATATCTCAAGAACGCCTTAACCAATTTCAACCAAATTTGGTACATGTCGTTCTATTTGCATCCTTATCTGTAAAAATGATGAAAATCGCCATATAACTTTTCAAGCCCCCATATACCTTATATAAGGACCCCAGTGCCTATGGATGACTTTATTCCGAAACTATCGGGAAATATATAAGATATCGTAACGAAATTGTATGATTACCTTTGTATGATAATAATGTGGTCTGGTGTCAAAAATGGGAAAAATCGGGTAAATACTTCCTTAGCCCCCATATACCTAATAAAAAATTTTTCAACTTCCTGTAGACTTTATACCATATATAACGGTCAATATATGAGTTATCTCTTTGAAATTTAGAGAGGGTCTCTTTCTGATAACAGTGTGTCCATGTGCTTAAAATGGATAAAATCGAGTAAGCACTTCCCCTAGCCCACATGTACCTAATATACGGATTTTCAACCTAATATGGTACACTTTATACCATATATAACGGTAAATCTGTAAGATATCTTAGCAAAGTTACTGGTCATCGGCAAAATCGGCCAGCAGAATCGGTCTACGAATTATCCCAGCTCCTATATACTATATATTCTCGCTATTTGAGCAGACCGCTATTTGAGCGGTCTAAACCGCTTATTCCTAATATAATGATTTCCTTTTTTCTGGTTGACTTTTTCCTCATGTATCTAATATTTTCAATTAAGCTACTTTGGTTGAAACTATATCGCATATATCACTTTTGAGTTAATTTGGTAGATTTTAATATAAATATCTCTGACACGAAGCAAAATATAACAATGAAAGTACATGAGTCTATGGCCTGTAATATAAGTTAATAAGATACCGAATATGATTGCAAGCTATTGACAATTTCTTCGGATAATGAATGTTGAATTCTTCCGCAACATTTGTTAATATAAAGTTATGCCAGCACCTGAAAGCATATCCCTGCTTCTGATCCTTGCACAGTGCGAGAGTTTAAAATGTTCGGTTACACCCGAACTTAGCCCCTTCTTACTTGTTTAAAACAACAAATTTTTGCCAGCACTAAGAGAGCATTCACTGGCTTTTCTTTTTGAAAATTGCGAGTTTACACGCTAAACATGGCTCTACCATTGTTGATTTAATCTAGTAATTCGGTAATAGTTCATGTGAAGATATGTTTTGAAGGAAAGGTTAGTTTGGAAGATTGCATAGTTTACAAACAGTTGTTCTACAAGTTCTTTATATATAAATTCTTTATTTTCTTAATATTCTTTATATAAATATATATTGGATATTGGATATTGATATATATTGGTTTTAAACTACCTGAGAAAACAGTAACTTCAAACACATAATTTTTAAAAGGTTTAAGGCTAAAAGAGCATAACATAAGAGTAAATGTAAAAGTATGTATGGGAATAACTCTATCTTACAGTATATTTACAAATATATGAATATTATATTTACTTACTTGTTCTATGGTTATGGAAACTTTCGCTTTACTCGATTGATGATTGTAATGATTAATGGCTGACCCGCGATCATTCGCAAGCACTGTTAAATTATAATGGGAACTTTCTGTATACCTTAGCTGCCTATTTAATGTAATTACTCCAGTCGTGGGATGTATCGAAAAGTATTCATTGTCGATAAGAAAACTATAGTAAATTTCGCCATTAATACCCAGATCGGCATCTTCGGCTGTAACACGTAAAATACTTCTGTGTATTGGCATATCCTCCGGAACGATTTGTGCATATTCAATTGGATAGAAGAGCGGACTCAAATCGTTACGATCTAATACACGTATATTTACAGTTGTTTCCGTCTCATCGCCCATATAATCATCACCTAAATTATATTTGATCATCGCTCGCACTTTCAACAAATACTCCTCACTCTTTTCTCGATTTAGCACAACATTGCTAGTTCTTGTGCGTATCGCTAGAAATGCAATGTCATCAACTAAACGCTCCTCAGCTTTAAATAGCTTATCACGATCTCCCGCTACGATGCGATACTTAACCTCGGCACCCGGTATAATGACAATACCCATAATGTCTTCATGCGCCAATGGTATCGCATATGTTTTGCCCACACTATTCTCTGGTATGGTGGCATTGTACAATTTGTGTCGGAATTTGTACTTATTTAATGTGATATAATTTGCAGTGGCATGCAGTGATGTCGCCTCACTTCTTTGATGATGATGTGTGCGCTGATGTTGTTGCTCTGTTGGTTCGCGTACATCCGTTTTTAAATAAGTTGGTTGCAATAGGCAAAACCAAATTATTGCAATTGTCCATAAGGACATGGGCTGTTTTGGAGTCACGAACACTGCATAGCGTTTGATCTTCATATTACAAATACTATAAGGACAAGTTACATGGCATAATCCTGTAAGGAAGTTAAACAACAAATTAAATTATATAACTAAACTAACTAAATCAAAATTAAATTCTAAATAATTCCGCAATATACACATATTTATATATATTAGCATTACCGTTAAGGTAAATTTACCATTTCATTGAGCTTTCGCAACAAAATATCTTACGCGCACGCAGTTCGATAAGTACTTAAGTCCTCAACCCCTGCTGGCGCCTCTAGAGAAATTTAGTATCGGATAGATACTCGTAGGCGCCTACTGTTCGGCCAAATCGGACTTTTAGTTTCGTTTTCACTATGTGTAGTAGCGCGTCAGTCCGCGGATTTTAGAAAATTGTAGAAAACCAAAATCGATAGGTGATTAAATTCTTGTTTTTGTATGATAATGGCACCGGGAAATCAAAGAGCGCTTGGATGCTGCATAAGGTGACTCTCTTCTTCGATGACGACCGTCAAAAATGTTTTAACTAGTTTCAAGGTGATCGCACGATGGGTTTTGCTAAACCTAAAAGCTCAGGTGCCCCGAAAACGGCTCCTTGGTAGAATACCGTGACAAAAGTCCACGACGGTCGATAGGCATCTCAAAATTCCTGAAGGGTTATACCTTGTATGAAATATTGCTGAATGCGAAGAAATTTCTGCATGGTTTCATAACCGTCGACCAAATATGGATCAATTGGTATACACCTGAGATCAATAAACAGTCGACACTGTGGATTTACCAGCGAACATTTCCTATTGGTCAGATAGGTGATGCCCGCCGTTTTCATGGATTCACAAGGTGTTTATACCGACTATCTGGAAAAGGGTCACAGGGCTTTACTATGCCGAATTATTTGAAGGTTTCGATGTCAAATTGTAAAAAAGGGCCCTATTTGGACGAAGAAAAACGAGTTCTTCCATTATGATAATGCATCGGCTCGCACTTCCGCCGTCGCCACGGCCAAGTTGGTCGAAATAGGCTATGAACTGTTCACTGTATTCTCCTGATTTGACTCCAACTAATTCCTTTTTGTTTCCTAAGTTGAAGAAGTTACTCGCCGGGCAGAAATTTGAGACGAACGAGGAGAGATCGCCGTCAGAGAGGCCTACTTTGTAGACCTTCTGAAAACGTATTTTTCAGACGAGTTAAAGAAGTTGGAGCATCGCTGAGATAATGGTATCGAGCTAAAAAGGGACTAAGGACTTATCGGAACACCCTCCTACATATATCTTCAGAAGCTTTACAAGTTTTAACTGTTCAGCATACATTTGGGAAAGGATAGTGACTCCCGTTAAGATATAAGTGAGGCTTCAATCGGATCAGCACTGGCAGTATGATTGAAGCTGTTTGGGAAATATCTGGTTCATATCAGCTGAACTAAAATATGCATTCTGTGAATCCCGAAATAAAAAAAAACCTATTCATCAAAGTATCAACTGCGATCTGATCGTCATGGAACAAATTCTATACTCAAAAGCAATCTAATGTCTCAATCCGCATTATTCATAAATTTTTAGTTTATTTTCGAAAAAATTCAACAAATTTCAGAGGACTTAAATAATCAAAATCTATTTTACTAATAAAATGCTTGAGACGTTCTCCTGACCACTTCCATTGTAACTGACATATTTATATCTTCAATGGAGTTTTTTACAAGATATTTTGAAAGAAAATATCTTCACAGCAATCGAGTGTATTTTGAGGAATTAAAGGAACGTATTCACGAGAGTATGGAGAATATTTCTCGAATCATTTATCAAAACGTCGTTGAACACTTTACTGCTGTTAAAATATTTAAGCCTCACTTATAGAATTACACATGGATTGATAATAAATAAACAGTTTTAATCTCTTATCTTGATTTTTAACAGTTGATTTCCGTTGACGTTAAGTCAACAAAAAAATTTGTACTTATAACTTCATTTGAAAAACATTGCTTAGCTTATAACGGTTACTAATGATTTAAAGCTAACGAAAAGAAGTCTACTACATGTAGTTTACCACGTTTTAGTATTTTTGGTAAGCAAAAATTTCTTTCAGGTAAGTCCTACTACCGCTGCATAAACTAATTCCACGAAATCTGTTTTTACCTTATGCCTTACTCCATTTTAATAACGATGTTGGGTGGAAAATATAATTTCTGCAAAAACAAAATATCTTAACCCTCATTTGTTGTTTTGCACCAAAATCAAGCTAGCCTAAGCAAATCAATAGTGTATGCATATGAGTATGGATACGTGTGTATATTAGGGGTATGATTTTGTAATTATAAATAATTAAGAGCAATTTGAAGGACATCA
Source organism: Bactrocera minax (assembly GCA_021498325.1). Classification (NCBI taxonomy): domain Eukaryota; kingdom Metazoa; phylum Arthropoda; class Insecta; order Diptera; family Tephritidae; genus Bactrocera; species Bactrocera minax. The sequence continues at coordinate 2,240,223 of JAKEEE010000038.1, read as the reverse complement.
GTTAAACTTAACAGTACTTATTGTAAATTTACAAATAAAAGTGTAGATCCTTCTCGTTCAATCAATTTTATAATGAGGATTTGCTTGAGTTTCCTGAAAATACACCAATTTTTATGTCCTTTAATTTAGGAACACTGCTAGTTTCGCAAATTTTTTGTAAAGGGAAAAGAATATATATATGTATGTACAAATATTTAACGAATTTTCTTTTGCTTTTGAAATAATATAAACAATTAGAAATAACATTTAAAGCTTTGTCAGATGCTTCAAAAAGCTTCTACTCAAAATAGTGGTCTATGTTTGGATGATTCCCTACAAATACAAATCGTCCATTATGTTAACAAGCATTTCTGATAATTTTTTATATATGAGAAATATTAACGGAGACTTAAAAGTGACTGCTAAAAGCTTAAAGGGGATTCTATCGTTTAACAACCTCTATATAAAGTATTTTTGGAGACCATTTTTAGTACACATAACAAAAATAAAATTTAAATTTTTAAGAGGACGCAAGTTGACATCCGCTTTTAAAAAGGACAATCAGTTCCTACACGGATTCGGCTGATTGACATATCAGAAAGAAAGTGAACAATTATTTGAAAATTTTGCTTTTCGAAAACTTCTTTAAGTTATTTTTAAATTTATATTGCTTATATTAGCAACATTTGGATTTTTTTGTTAGGTATAACACATATAAATAAAATGAATTAGTCAAACCACCTACCGAAGTCTTCCGAAAAAACGAGATTAAAGTTAAGCGTACATACAATACATAGCATTATGACTTCGAATTAAAAACAAAAATTACATTTTAGACGCGTGAAAGAATTATTTAATATAAGAATAAAAAATAACAATTATATTATTATAAAGTATATTGCTAATTCTGAACTAAATTTTGTTTACTATAGAGCAATTCATGCAAAGATATAAAATATGGCATTTTAAAATTTAGTACTCATCTCTTTTGTTTTAAAATGTTGCTTTGACTTTTATGATTTTGTTTTACAGATTATCCCAATTTTTAACTAACTGCACTCAATATATTTTGTTTGTTGCTAATTTATTCATTTACCTTTATGTTAGTCTAAGTGGCCAATACTGAATACCCATAATAGTTTACTATTGTAAAGTTTTGACAAAGAAAATATATGGATTGTGTCTAGTTAAAATAATATAAATTTATTTTACTAATTCACAAAACAACTACACTCACAATTAACAATCACAATAATTTCAAACCTACCCTCAGGGTTGTATGGTTGGTCTTTCAGAAAATGTCACACCCATAAAGTATTCTCGTACACTCGTATTTGTACGACATGGAAGCAACATACATATGACTGTATGTCTGTATGCAATTATGCTCAGGTACTCAACTCATGCATTGTAAACACCATAAACTCGCTTAGCTACTTTAAGCGGAAATACAATCAGTTCATTGCCAAAAATTGCATACGCGCACAAACACATGCATGCATATGCATGTATGTATTATTGTAAAATAGTTGTATGCAAGTGAACAAAAGTTTACCGTATGTTTATGTGTGTGAAAAGTTAATAGTGTAATCGACGCTGAATTTAAGTGCGAATTTCTTTCAGTTTATAGTAAGTGAAAAATGTTGGCAGGCGTTAAAGTTTCGACTCTTAAATACAAATCTATATATTCAGTTAATAGCCCAGCTATTAGAATCGAAATTGGTATCGCATTAAGTGCATTGGTTTTGATAAAAGTTGAAGCTGAGATTTACATTCTTCTCGCAGTTTCGTGAGGTCACTGCAAATTCTATGAATGCTCTTAAGAAGCGCAAAAAAAATTGTCGTTGATACTAATGAGCATATCTCTATCAACTCTTGGAGATATATTATAACAACATATAAGGGTATTGAATATATTGAACAGTCGGCTCTAATGGCTGAAGATTGAGGTGACCGAAATCAATATATTCATTTACGGAGGCTGAGCGAAGTTGTAAATACCAATTTTCAGTTAAAAGATATGTACCGCTCTTAGAGCAAAAGAAATCCATCCAGAGTCAACAGGTCCATCGGAAACCTTCGTACACGGGATATAAAAGCAAACGGTAGATATGGACCGATATCGCCAATTTTGACAAGAAAGTTTCCAAATTTTATACAAGTAAATAGAATTCCATACGAAGTAGACGTGCTTATGGCCCAATTCGCATATTTTTAAGTTAAGTTAAAAGAACGAATATTTTAAATCAAACTCAGTACAAATTGGCCAAATGGTAAAGAAAAAGCAGAGAAGAGAATATTTTGAAATTTTTCTGGAAAAGAAAGAACCCAAAAGATCAAAAACCCTAATTTGAGGCAACTGAAGCTAACCTAATAAGTATACAGGGCCAATACTTAGTTAAAACTCATAAAACAGTGGACTTAACAGCATATACGATTTTAAAATCAATGTCGATGTGTATACTATGAGCCAAGATAGAATAAACCATTTTCTAATTGCAATGTCAAGCGATTAGCCAAGTAACTCTGCTAACATAAACGGTTTAAAGTCAGGTCGAGAAAGAAAAAGGAAAGTGACGTGCTTATGGCCCAATTCGCATATTTTTAAGTTAAGTTAAAAGAACGAATATTTTAAATCAAACTCAGTACAAATTGGCCAAATGGTAAAGAAAAAGCAGAGAAGAGAATATTTTGAAATTTTTCTGGAAAAGAAAGAACCCAAAAGATCAAAAACCCTAAATTGAGGCAACTGAAGCTAACCTAATAAGTATACAGGGCCAATACTTAGTTAAAACTCATAAAACAGTGGACTTAACAGCATATACGATTTTAAAATCAATGTCGATGTGTATACTATGAGCCAAGATAGAATAAACCATTTTCTAATTGCAATGTCAAGCGATTAGCCAAGTAACTCTGCTAACATAAACGGTTTAAAGTCAGGTCGAGAAAGAAAAAGGAAAGTCGAGAATTCTTATATCAGGCATTTTTGGGATAGAGTAAGATCTGCACTGATCACATTAACTCTTTTCATTATTCAAGTATATTAGGGAACATTTTTTCACGCAATTTTGTGAAGGTAACTCACCCAGTGACCGACATATTCGGCATATAGTCTGCTAGAATAGCGAAAATCATTATATGTAGTATATGGAAGCTGGGATAATTCGTTCATCGATTTCACACATTTTCGGCAGTAAACTATGGTATACCCGATATTACATGCTCACTTAATTTTGCTAAGATACCTTACATATTGACCGAAATATATGGGATAAAGCCTACCCGGAGGTTGAATATCCGTATATTAGGTACATGGGTACTTACTCGATTTTATTCATTTTAAGCACGGGAACACACTGTTATCAGAAAGAGACGCTCTCTAAATTTCAAAGCGATAACTCATATATTGACCGTTTTGACATTTCGCATAGCGAAATCTTTAAAAATTATTGAGGCAATAAGTAAATTGTGCAGTTAGAAAATCAACTAGTATATTGTACAAAAATTGCTAATTGACTTAATTAAGGTGTCGTTTAAACGTATATCAACCCTGCGTTGCATTTTTCAATGTGCTCATTTATAGATTCTTAGATGTCAACTTGATTTATAGTAACTTATTTGGGTTTCTATTACCAGTTTTGTGATCTAAGTGGTTCATTGACGATATGTATCAATATTTCATACCATTTGTTAGATAGAAATTTATAGGCACTGTTAAGAAAGTTACTTCCTCGATAATTGACGTAATTCTGAATTTATTCAATTAGTAATTCTAATTAATATGCAAGTGGCTGAGGCTCGAAAACATTTACAAAATATAGGATCTATTTTTAGAATAACACCAACCTTAGTTTGAATGCTGAGATTCATTTTTTTCTTTTCCAATTTAAACTTCTTTCGTGGACTTTATTATCAATAGTCACTTATTGTTCTTACATGAAAATAATAAAAATAAAGATCATTGAAAATATCATAGGAGTTTGGATTTTCTTTTTTGTTTATGGCTCATTATGATTTCTTTTTTTGGGTCAGTAGACACTTAATCCACATATTTCGAAGCTATCATTCAAGTTTCCTTCGCTTAACAGTGACCAAAGGCTCAACACGACTTGGTTATCGCATCTCATACAAAGATTAGCCACCTATCCAACATGCAGTCCATTGGACCCCTTTTCACTCATAGGATTACAAATGACTCAGTAATAATTACTTTTGTTGGAACTTTCTAGGCGTATAACACAAGAAGTGAGTAGTCAGAATATATGTTTTTATTATATTACATACATATGTACTTTTTTTAACTTGAAGAATAACGAATCGAACGGCGCATATATGTATATACATATCACTTTAACGAGGTATCCACATACTCTCTTTTGTTGAACTAAACTAGAACAAGAGAACATATTTCAAACATAGTGAAATGGCGAATCCGATTGCGTATGTATGTGAAAATAAAGTAGTGTTTTCCCAAAACTGTTCCATTTTTTTACTAGAGGATATTAGTAAGCAGATGAACGTTTTTGCATACGTATGCAACAAAAACAACCACGAATTTGCACCAAAATGCCACCCAGGCACGCTTACTATAAATTGCCGTTAAGTGCGTACGCGCAATTAAATACATCGCTAAATATATACATACATAAACATATAATATGAGCATACATGTATATCATACATGAAGTTAGAGCTCTTCTGATGGCACATGTAAGCATAAGTACACATACTACGCTATAAGTTGAAAGCAATAATTGCATACCTATATGCGTACCTAGATTCTGCCTGGCCATATATACATAAGTATGTAGAATATAGAACGATCATATGCAACCACATTGCAGCTCATTACAAAAACAAATAAATGCACAAACCCAAATAAATAATTTCATACGTAATCCAATATCTATGTGAAGAAATTTATCAGTAAATCAGATGGAACCTATGTGTATGTACGTACGTATATAACATGTAACTAAGCCCAGTTTTTACAACCCTTATACATACAAATGTACATATAATATACTTATGTTTATTATACTCTCGCAACATGTTGCTACAGAGTATATTAGTTTTGTTCACCTAACGGTTGTTTGTAACACCTAAAACTAATCGAGTTAGATATAGAGAGATATATATATAAATGATCAGGATGAAAAGAAGAGTTGATATCTGAGCGACTGTTTGTCCGACCGTCCGTCCGTCCGTGCAAAAGATAACTTGAGTGAAAATTAAGATATTTTGATGAAACTTGGTACACGTGTTTTTTGTCACCGTAAGACGGTTGGTATTACAGATGGGCGTAATTGGACATCTCCTACCCCCATAAAATGCCATTAATCGAAAACAGATAAAGTGCTATAACTAAGCAGCAAATTAAGACATGAACGTGTAATTTGGTATAGAGGATCCTAGTAGGGTGGGCATCTGTGGACAAAAATGTTTTTAAAAGTGGGTATGGCCCCGCCCCCCATCAGGTTTAATATATATATCTCGGAAACTGTTAAAGCTATATCAATCAAACTTGCTCCTACTAAGTTTTTTTAGCCTTTATTTATATACTGAGAGAATTAGTGAAATAGGATAATAACCACGCCCACCTCCCATACAAAAGTCATGTTGAAAACTACTAAAAGTGCGATAACTCGCTTAAAAAACACGCTAGAAACATTAAATCTTGCAGCAAATATGATACGGAAGGGTTACATAGGAATCCGTGGAAAGTTTTGGTTATGGGCGTGGCACCGTCCACTTTTAGGAGAAATCCCATATCTCAAGAAACCTTAACCGAATTCAACAAAATTTTGTGTATGACATTATATTTGCATTCTTGTTACGTTGTGAAAATGGACGAAATCGGATAAAAACCACGCCTACTTCTCATATAACACAATTTTAAGTTTCATCTGATCATTTCACTTCAAAATAGATAATTCGAGCAGCAATTAAGATATGAAAATCAAACTTTGTACAAATAGTGCTTTCAAGATATGCCATCGCATGCGTAAAAATAGGCGAAACCGGATTACAACTTTACAAACCAACATATACCCAATATTAGGACCTCAGTGCCTCTATCTGACTTTTTATCGAAAATATCGGGAAATCTGTAAGATGTTCTAATGGAATTTGACGATTATCTTTTCATGATAATAGTGTGCTCTGGTATCAAAAATGGACAAAATCGGATAAAAACTTCCCCTAGCCCCCATATACTTAATTTACAGATTTTCAACCGTCCGGTAGACGTTATACCATATAGAACTTTAAATATGTAAGATATCGTAATGAAATTGTAGGATTAGTTTTCTAGGATAATAATATGGTCTAGTGTCAGAAATGGAAAAAATCGGGTAAATACTTCCCCTATGGGGGATAGGGGAATACCTAATATAGAGATTTTCAACCTTCCGGTAGACTTTATACTATACTATTTCGGTAAATCTGTAAAATATCTGTAATGTGTATAATATGTCAAATATGTAATATGCTTTTGGGTAAAACATTGGCAAAATCGGTTAAATTCTTATACCATATAGCTAATATAAGGAGTTTCAACCTTCCTGTGTTTATACCATATTTAACGGTCAATATATGAGTTATCGCTTTGAAATTTAGAGAGCGTCTCTTTCTGATAACAGTGTGTTCACGTGCTTAAAATGAATAAAATCGAGTAAGCACCCATGTACCTAATATACGGATATTCAACCTCCGGATAGGCTTTATCCCATATATTTAGCAAAATTAAGTGAATGTGATATATCGGATATATTATAGTCTACTGCCGAAAATATGTGAAATCGGTGAACGAATTATACCAGCTTCCATATACTACATATAATGATTTTCGCTATTCTAGCAGACTTTATGCCGAATAAGTCGGTCACTGTGTGAGTTACCTTCACAAAATTGCGTGGAAACATGTTCCCTAATATACTTGAGTAATGAAAAAAGTTAATGTGATCAGTGTAGATCTCACTCTATCCCAAAAATGCCCGATATAAGAATTCCCGACTCTCCACCTGACTTTAAACCGTTTATGTTGGTCAATATGTGTGATATTTTAATGAACTTAAGTGGATATGTTTTCTTAAACACAATGTGATTTCGCGCTAAATATGAATGAAACCTGTCTAGACCGTGGTCTAAGCCCCGTATTCTTAATATAATGATGCCCTTTTCTTTGGTTTACTTTTTCCTCATGTATCTAATATTTTCAATTAAGCTACTTTGGTTGAATTTATATCGCATATGTCACTTTTGAGTTAATTTGGTAGATTTTAATATAAATATCTTTGACACGAAGCAAAATATAACAATGAAAGTACATGAGTCTATGGCCTGTAATATAAGTTAATAAGATACCGAATATGATTGCAATCTATTGACAATTTCTTCGGATAATGAATGTTGAATTCTTCCGCAACATTTGTTAATATAAAGTTATGCCAGCACCTGAAAACATCGCCTCTGATCCTTGCACACTGCGAGAGTATAATGTTCGGTTACACCCGAACTTAGCACTTTCTTACTTGCTTATATATAGTACATTTGTTTACTAAAAGAACACTCTATATCTAAAGTCAATACTGTGGAAAACACACACACACTCGTACGATGCGCACACAAGTGTTCTTAACTTCTATGGAATGTAAAAAATTTTTAAGTTACATATTGAATCACATTTGAAAAAAAAAACAATTATAAAAATGAGGAAACAGTTAACGACAAAGTTAAAAAATCAGTTTTCTAATGTTGAAAAATTTATTGGGTTTGTGTAATGTCGCTTAACTTCTTACAAGTTTATATTGAGGTCAGTCCAGTTATGATTATATACCATACGATTATATACCATATGTATGTATCGTAAAGTGTTGGTTTCAATCGTATTAATATGAGTTTTGCACACTTTTTTTCTTCATTTACGGTACTTCAGAATTGGTCAAAAATATTCATACAAGTGTAGGTAAATATAAATGTGTTTACATATTTAGAAATACTTAGTAACTTAAGATTTTTAATTGATATTGAAATAGGTTCAGTTTTAAATTAATTGGTTGAAATTGAAGAACTAGGAATGAACTCCGCTGAAAGTTAGAGGAAATCTCCCAAATCATAAAAATTTTTTCACTAAGTGTCATAGACCTTATTCAGAATATGTTTGATAATGTCCCCATGATAATCCAAACTAGTGTTTAATTTTTTCAGTTTTTGTATTGATTTGGAATACAATAAATTTCCTATCATTAACTGTTCTCCCTTCTTTTCCTTTTTTAATTCATCGGCTATATTTTTTTTGAGAATCAGCAATGCTTAAAGTACTTTTGCTATTGTCAAGCCTCTTACGATTTCCAAATAAGTGGTTTTTAGCTTCGAAAAAAGGGTTAAGATGTTGAAGTTGTGTGGAGAACTTCCAGGGCAGTTCTGATTGTTGAATTTAATATTTACTTCGTGTTTTAGTTGTTGGTTAGATCGCGTTCACATACGAATACTTTTGTTGCCCAGACTCGTAGTTTGTTGGCGAGGGGGCGACGAGGAAACATGAAGGGCACCAAATTGCTCGTGCTTGGGGAACACGCTTAGTGTTCTTGTTCGTAACAGTTCGCTGCTACCTATTTCAATATTTCTTTTCACTTTGAAATGCTTTCCATGGGTGCAATTGCACTCGGTTTCAAATGAATATTTCCAATATGTACGGAAATTTGAATTTTATCATCTATTTTTTTAATGTAATATGCAAATACATATGTATACAAATATGCATAATATAATAGAAATATTATAGAAAATGGTGAATAAGAATAAAAGTTAGTTAATGAAAAAATTTTTGTGTACCGAATATGAATGTGAATATAATATGAAAGTGGATATGATTGTGGAAAATTGGCCGGCAACTCGAGGCGCCCGTGCAAATGCAATGGGAAACACCAAAAGGGAATTCCCCGATAATGAGCCACAAAAGTCTTCGTGTATGAACGCGGTCTGACAGTTTAAGTTTTTATATCCATATATCACGAAATTATAGGCATTACTTTAGTAACACTCGCTCAAACAACTTTATACATCACAAATACGAAATATTTATTAATTTCGGTAAGCTTTGTCAAATTTGTAGATTTATAATTTCATTGTATTCAAGCTTTCAACCTTTACGTATACATAACTATACGTATAAAACGTATTTACGTATAAAAAACTAGTACTTTTTACTAAAAGTATTTGTTTCAAAAACAATTAAAACAATTAAAAAATGTTAATGTTATTACGCTTACCCTTAAGAGAATTCTTTTAGAACTTCAGCAAGAATTGATTTCTGCCTTTTCATTTACTTTAGGAGTTTTAGACACCCAGAATTAAATTAAACATCTATAAAAGCTCAATAAATGTTTTTGTTTTTAAATCTCACAAGCTTATAATGGTCCAAATATTTCTACTTGCAAGAGTAATAGCAGCTAAATGTAGATAAAATGTCAAACACAAATGTAAACAAAGCAACGTGGAAAATGCGCAACCAACTTGCCAATATTAGGTTTAAATGTAAATAAATAAATTTGTGTAACACAATTTTATAAAGGTGACAATAAACAAATGAAATAAATTTCGTGTGACTTAAAAATTATGCCATTCAATCAAAATTGGTTGTGTAATTAAATTTCAATAGACCGATAAACTGTTCTATAACTGTATATTTACAAATGTTTACTGATTTTCTGTGCACACAATACTTTTACTATACAGAAAGTTTTCAAAGTGAAAAGTTATTTAACTAAAAAATTACAAACAATATGTGTTTTGGAAAAAATAAAATAAAGAAAATTTGCTAAAAAGATACACAATAAAGCCATAGAGTTTTCGCCAACTCAACACATGAAATATTCTGCTTTTATAAACAATATAGAAAATTTTCAATTACCGAAACCAAAATCGATTTTTGATCACAACACTATTAAAAAGGTTATTTTTAATTATTTATATGCGCATAGTTGTGCAAATTTTTAATTATTTGTTTTTTAATTTTTAATGGTGGAAATAAATTATTTGCAATTAGTAATCTAAAAACGCAAGTCGATTAATTTCTACAACATTATTTCAAACATGCTCTTTTTTTTCTCCAATTCATTGTTCATAGTTTCAATTCAATACTTTTTTTTCTGGTTCGGAAGAATGTTAATTAGATCATGGCCAAATTATTAATTTACAGAAAACTTCTTATCTACTCCAGTATTTTTGTTGACTAGTTATCAAGCTATTTTTTCACACAATATGACCGTCTGCAAGTATATAAATACATGCATATAGGTATAAATCTTAACATTGGCAAAAGATAAAATTTTGTTATTATTTCACACTCTAAATTTAAACAATGAGTTGAATCACATTAAATTAAAGCTTTTAATTTTGTTATATATATACGTATGTAAGAGGCTTATTTTTGTAAGCGGTTGGCAAAAGAATGTTCAATTCAGATAAAATTTCTCTGACAGAATTTAACACTGGTAATATCTCCAATACAATATATACTAAATTTTGATAGAATGTTCGTTTGATTTACATTTTTTCTTCAATGTTAGAAAAATGTTAAAAGTTAGTTGTCATCTTTTTGAAATTTGATATAAAAACTGAATTTTAACGCAAAGAAACACTACAAACTAAAGAGGTTTGAAAAAGCTTACACTTGAGATTTGTTCCAGAAGAAGTTTAATAATTTCAACACAATAAAGTTGAGATAAATGTATTAGTAAAATATTGGTCTCAAAGCAAAAGTGTTGGTACAGTTGAAATATTTTTGAATTTATTGTCTTTTTTGAATTTACATTTTTATGTAATTGAATTGATAAAATAAATTAATGAAATAAATGAAATATTACAATACAGAAATGCAACTAAGAAGGATGAAGAAATCATATAATAATTTTTTGGCAGCAGGAATTGGTCTTATCCCGAACAATTTAAAACTAAATTTTGTATTTAAATATATGAAACTGTCGCTGAGTTTTCTGCCTAACTCTGCCCTTTAGTGAAGCATCAAAATAGTCAGGAAATATACCAGTTTACAACTACAATTCCAATAAGAACGAAGTTTGAAATATCAAACTTATACCAACTGGAGAATGGTTTTTTAATGAGGGGATTTATGAGTCTATAACTCAACTAGTAACTTTTTACTAATATAAACTAGTTAGGCTTCTGAACCATACCGGGTATTATAAATTCAATCGAGGGTATGGAATGTCTCTAATACAATATCAATAACAGATGTAATTTAATATGGCTGAAATTTAAGATTTCATTAAAGAATACTAAATTTAGCTAATTTCCGCTATTCGTGTATTAAAGACATCCCGAATACTTTTCAGCACATTTTGCATTATTTTACTTTTTCGGAAGTGGTAACTCTATTAAGAAATATGTCTAAATTAAAAATTGTGAAAAATTTTCGAAAGGTTTGCCACACAACACACCAACACCACAAATTTGTTATACTTTCTTGTTTTATTTTTTTTCCCATAGATGACAAGTATGAACTCCTTCCGTATGTGAACTTATAAAACTTAAAAAGAACAATATTAATAAACTCGGTAAAACTTTCTCAAGTTATGGTAAGAAATTTTTGTTTTTCTACTTGAATATTTTACCTTATGAAAATCCGTTTGAAACAACTTTAGATATGTGCTTACAATGCAAGAGTAGGAATTTATCGCTGTTCTTCTTGATTTATATACATTTTTGAGCCAAATTCACATTACTCGTTCTTTAAGGTCGATTTTAAATTGAAACATTGATTTTTGAGATATTAATGAGTTTTGGAGAGGCCGCTTATTATAATGTAAATATATAAATCAAAAAATAAGAAGAGTTGTTTATGTAAATCGCTTTTGTTTCACTTTGTCATACAAAATTAGTAACATTAAATTATTGTATTGCACAGAACACGAAAACAGTCATAAAGGTTAAAACATTATCGAATATCTTTACAGGGACAGTGCTTGATAATTCGAATTCCATTTTTTCATTTATACTATCCTAATTTAAAGTAAAAAACATGCACAATCAAGATACGTCTGAACATTCATCTCATCTTTCCAAGTATATTTTGAGCTCGTTAAAATTTATTTTGTGCTATAGCAATGATTAGTTTCCCAAAAAAATATGTAATTTCTTTATAAAGAAGAGACCGCTTTAAAGTCATAAAGTACTTAAGTTAATTTACTTAATCAGATTTTTTTACCTATGCACATAATATACGATAATAATTCATAAAACAAACGCAAATAGATAGCTATGTACTTTGTATGTATATATATGCATAATGTATAATTTCATTGAATGAGTCAAATATGAGCATTGTCACGCCCTAATTGAACTCAATCAAATACATATAGTTCATTTTTATTTTGCAGCCGAAAATCACAGCTTCTTTTGCTGACATACACACATAAATATTTTCAATCTATGCCAGATTGGGTACTTCCGACCGACACTTTAGATAGCATCCAGTCTTCTTTCTCAAAACTTTTAATGAACACTAACACAAGCACAACACTTTTAATGGTATTAGATTTAAATTACAGTTTTAATGCCAGGTTGCTTTTTAGAAAAGTACTTAAGACAGACAAGTGGATTCTTTTGAAGTGCAGGCTTACGGCTTGGTTAGGGGAGCACAGCGGCGATTAGAAACACTAACTTATAGAATTAAAAAATATATTAAAAAAACATATTAAACTTATTAGTGCGGTAAGCATTGACAAAGCTTTAAGTGCATTTCTGCTGTAGAAACTTTGTTCATAAATAATCCATTAACTATGCGGAGGGAGCTGGAAACTGCAGACCACATTTTTTGTCATTTTATTATAAAATCGAAGCACGCAACACAAATGGGAGAGGGAGCAAGCCCCTAGGCTTATGTGTTGAATTATAATGAAATTTTGAATAATTTAAGAATATTATTATGACTTTTCGTAAGTTATTAAACAACTGTTTAAAGCAATGCATGCTTGTTACTAGCAAGAAGTATTAAATACCAAATAAATGTTAATTCAAATATATAAATTTTATAGTTTATTTATTCGTTCCTTATGTCAAAGTATTGTTTACATGTAATGAAAGGTTGTAAACTTTATAATACTTCCAATAGAATCGTATTTATGGTCGCGTTAGGATCTGATGTGATATACATACATATATATTGACACGGGAAAAAACTAATTAAAACAAATTAGTCCGCAAATTGGTACTAGAGTTACCAAAAATCTTATTTATGGTCCAAAAGAGGAATTACACTCGTAAAAGATAGATATATATATTATAGAACTTATCAGCACGGTTTGAAATTGTTCATAACGCTTCAGAACCAGCATTTATCCGGATTTAATTTTAGGTAAAAGCTGTAATTTCGGCAGCATTCCTCAAAATTGTTTTGGTGAATGTTTTCTATCTTTAAAACAAAAATACCAAAATCGTCAATTTAGTAAGACTGACGAAGAGCTTAGTCAATGTCTGAAGACATGATAGAAAACAACAACAATACTGATCGATTATGCTTCCGGTTTAACGAATGCAGCAGAAATATACTTAATTAGCTAGTACGAATGTAAGAAATAATTTCGAGCGAAGAAAACGGTGCAAAAATCTATTATTTTATGATAACCTTGATCAGTGCTTTAAATTTTTGTCTGAAAATACTAGAATTGTATTTGACTAAATGGGTAAAAGGGTAAAATGTAAAAATTATAAGAAACATGATACAAATATAGTCAAAGAAACAGGTTTGAAGTCCACTTTTAAGATTTAAACATTTTGCACTGTGCTACATATCATAGATACATTCATTTGTATGTATATATCCGACAAATCTTTAAGTCAAAACAGATTGGATTAACAATCAATGAAATATTTTAAGACAATTTAAGAACTATTTTTACAAGATTTCCTCTTCCAATAAATTTACACACGCATGTATATATGTTGCAGCGAAGTGGGCGGGTATCAAAGTACTAATAAGTATGAAAAACACAAAACATAATAAACAATAATTTAATATTATTGCATATAATGCCTCTTCATGGATTTACGTAGCATCCATTCGTTAATTAAGAGAATTATTATTGCCTAATGGCAGACCATAAATATAAATGTATAAAAATGGCAGACCATAAATGTATAAATAATTTAAACTTGCGCTTATTACAATGCGCTTATTATCACTGCTGTAACGTTTGGCACTTAACACAAGCACAAATTTTGAGTTTCCACTATTGTATTTTTATTTATTAAATTTGTGTTACACTTTTGAAGCTTTCGCTGTTCACAATTATTAACAATACAAAATATTTTTTAGCTTAACAAGCCTTCATCATAAGGATTAAAGGTACTATTGCTGCATGAATTTATGTGTATGGATATGTTCATATGAACATATATATGTTGGTATATGTGTATGTAAATTCGTGTTGTTTTCATTTTTCTCGCTTGTATTTGGTTTTATAGCATTTAGGTCATCAAATAAAATGTGCAGCGACTGATGGGAGCAACGACGATCACTCATTAAAAGTTGCTGTTCTTGCTGTTGTGGCTTATGTCGTACATTAAACTGAAATTCCAAACTGATTCCGGTAAATATGTACACTTTCACATGTTTTGTAGTAAATTTGTTGAAAAAAGAACTACTTTGCCAACGTGCTGCATGTTCTACACGCAGTTGGGAAATCGTTACATCGAATTTCACAATTGATCACACCCTTTTAAGTTAAACGCTCTGCACTTATTTAAACGCTTACGTACATTTTTGTTATTACATTTGGGCTTTGTAGCTTTGTGCAACACCAAATTTTTTAATTTTTATAGCATTCTTTACTTTCATTTTATTTTTATTTTTTTTTTTAAGAAATTAAAATCATTTACAATTTTCTATAAAAACAAATAGAAGATACGCTTTTCCAGCAACTAGGTGACTATTATTTATGTTTACACAGTGTGTGCACAGGTAGTCCGCACGTAAACACAAGCACTTACGTAGATAGGCGATTTATATGTGTGTTATCTGACAGATACCAGTTTATTTATACATATATAACAAAATACATATATACCGAACTCACATATGCATATAATATATATATTAAACCAATTTTATTATAACGACAACGTTCAAGCAACGACGTTAAATATACTGAACGCAGAAATAGCATTAACTATGCAACATTCTTGTCTTATCAAATTGGTTTGTGTAAACAATCGATCGTTTGCGACGACTTTTCGTGAACTTAATATTCTTCACTCGATTTTTTTAGTTGTAATAAAAATATTAATTGAATTACTTTTCCCTTTTTTGTAATTCATTAAGACTTTTTTATAATGTCTATGAATAAACACACGCATATAAACATAAACGCACACACATATACAAGTACACTACCATATAATATTTTTTGTGCAAGAACATCATTAAAAGCGGTTTGAACACAAGTAAGTACGCTCTCTCTCGCAACGTTGACGGACGAAGCTCACCAACACACACATACTAGGAAAACCAGTAGTTCGAGTACCTGATGTCAGCCAGTCAGTGGCGAAACTTCTTTCTTCTGTCAGGTATGAAATTTATAATTTGCAACAGCATTGAACTACATACTTAAAAAATTTACAATAATTTTTTCCAAAACAACATTTATTACTTCCTTTCTTTAATAAATTTTTTTTTTACACTTTTAAACACTTAAACAATTACTCGTGCGTATATACAGATATATTAATTTTTTTCAGTTTTACAAATGCCTACTTTGTCAACCTACGCCCAACTCGAGATCACTCTACCCGCGTATATAGCTGCAACAAACTTAACGTATTTAAAGCCTACGGTGAACTGAACTAAAAATCCTAATCGTATCTTGTTCATGCATTGCTGTTTGCCGTTTGTCGTTCGCTATTCGCCGTTGAAAGAATCCCATTGTGTTTGGCTGTAGAGTGCCAAAGTGAGTTTTCTATCTCTGAGGCTCTCACCGGTGCTGTTTGATTCAGCTATCCGCTGTTACTTGTAGATGACTTTAACGGCATAGGTAATATGTAATGTTAACTTACAGTTAACTGGGGGTGATTGGGGAAGTAACATCGGAAGATGTTAAAATATGGATGTAAACTACTGAAAAAGGCAAAACGTAGCTAGTAATAATTAACAGTTATATTATAACCTTCATTGGCTTAAGCTCTGCCTTCTTTTGTTTACGTCACTGTTTGTGTTAGCCGAGATAATAAAAATATAGTAAGAAGAGAATAAAATACTTGTAAGGTTTCATTCATTTCAGCAGCTATGCCAGCTGGGCACTTGACATTAAATACATCTGTTTATCGAAGTATAAAAGACATCTTTCTTTTGCATTTACCGTCTACACAAGATATGCTTAACTTAGTTACAACAAGATTAGAGGAAGTCAATGCCATTAATGCTTAAATGAGCATGTAAACCAATTACAAAAAATAATTCATTTAAAAACTGTCCTTCGTCTGGTAGTCGATGTAGATCACACCTTGTGAATTCCAGGAAAGAGACGTCATCATGGTGTATACCAGTGGATCCAAGTTTCGTCTACGATATCGAAACGACGTTTCTGCGTCTTTCGGATTGTGTTTAAACAGCGTCAAACACTGATGAAAATGCGGCACCTTTCGTACCGACAGCTTTCTTGTCCTTGTCTTGTCCTTCTTGTCCAATATTTCACGCATTATATGACCCACGTATTCTTTTGAAATGTCTACAGTCTCTGCTTTCTCGTTCATGAACTTTCCCATTATCCTCCGTGATATCCGTTTTCGACTGAAAGTCATCATATACGAGAATCTACCACTAGATGGTAAATTTCTATTTCGATAGTGACGTCATCGGGCAGTAAGGGTAAGCACTTATCAGACAACCCTCCTAATACGATAACAAAAAAACGCTCATGCTCTGAAGACGACCGCTTTAAATTGTGATCACTATTTCTAGTCACTTTGAAAGAACTTCCCTTTTCAATTGGCCGAGACAAAACTTATTCTTACTTGGTAAAGTGATTTTCCACATATTACTCATTCCATTGTTGTCTAGAACTTATCGAAATTTATAAGTATAAGAAGTCGGGAAGGGTTAAGTTCGGCTGTAACCCAACATTTTATACTCCTACAATTTTTAAAGATCAAAGCCGGGGGCATATTTTCAGGAGTTGGCAAAACTTTATATTAAACAAATAAGGAAAGGCTAAGTGCGGGTGTAACCGGATATTTTATAAGCTCGCAATATGCTAGGATCAAAGGAGGTGACTATATTATTAAAAGCTATAACTATATCATTAAAAAATGTTGCGTAAGAATTCAATTTTCATTATTCAACGAAACCGTGAAGGGATTACAATTACATTTGGTATCTTGTCAACTTATATTACAGGTCATACACTCACTTATTTTCATTACTATATTTTGCTTAATGTCCGAGAATTTATATTAAAATCTACCAAATTAACTCAAATGAGACGCATGTGATGTAAACTCAACCAAAGTGGCTAAATTAAATATAATAGGTACAAGAGAAAAAAGTCAACCAGAAAAACGGAAAGCATTACATTACGAATAAGCGTCTTAGACCATGGTCTAGACCGATTTCCTTCATATTTAGCGCGAAACCACATTATGTTTAAGAAAACATATCCACTTAATTTCATTAAAATATCACGAATATTGACCAACATAAACGATTTTATTTATTTTAAGCACCCGGGCACACTGTTATCAGTAAGAGATGCTGTCTGAATTTCACAGCAATAACTCATATATTTACCGAAATATATGGTATAAAGTAACGGGAGGTTGAAAATCCTTAAATAAGGTATTTGGGTACTAGGGGAAGTATTTAACCGATTTTCCCATTTTTGACAAAAGAGCACATTATTATCATGGAAAGATAATCCTCGTATTTCATTACGATATCTTACAGATTTCACTCACATAAAAGTGGCCGGAGCCCCACTCATTATCCAAATTTTACACGGTTTAGTGTAAGATTTAATACCTCTGACATGTTTCTTTAGCGAGATCACGCACTTTTAGCAGTCTTCAACATAATCTTTGTATGGGAAGTGGGCGTGGGTTGTTATCCGATTTCGCTTCTGAGCAAGTTTGATTGATATAGCTTTAGCGTTTTGTCAAATATGTATAGTAAATCTCTTATTGAACGGAGCCATACCAATTTTTTAAACACATTCAACCCACATATATCCCTGCCTACTGTGATTCTCTGCACAAAATTCCATTTTTATATCTTAAGTAGGAGCTTAGTTATAGCATGGCAGTAGTCCGATTACGCATCTGCAATGCCAATACCAACAACTTGTCAAGGTGCAAAGCAACATGTGTGCCAAATTTTATGAAAATTTCTCAATGTTTACCAAGTTATCGCTTGCACGGACAAACAGGCGGACAGACAGTCACCCGGAATTCAACTCGTCTCGTCATCCTGATCATTTATATAACTCTATGTAAGTGTTACCATATTTATATATTTTGCAAACGAACCCAAATAATTAAAAATGATAAGGTGTTAATGTATGAAAATTGCTTAGTATAAGTGTAAAATTGATTATAAATCGAAAGATTACATACTTAAAATTGTTAAATTTTTTACTTTAAATACAAATATCTTAAAAACTATAACGTTATAAATGTACATATTCTTAATCTGGAGAACCTCCTCTATCAGTCCATTTCCATTTTAACACCGAATTCGAGGGATGTTATTCTAAAGCCCACCTATAGCCGGAATCGAAATTTAAATGAATTTATGAATCTCGCGATGGGCAAGATTGAGATTTAAAACTAAATGTCGTTATGACCATCATCAGAACTGAATATTCGCATCCACCTCTGGTCCACAAAAAAATCTACAAAAATCCACATCTAGAAAATGTTTTTGGCTACATCTCAATTCTTTTTAGTTATGCATGCCGATAAGCGAAATGTTGAAAAGATAGTACTCCACGACGTACGTACGTAACCAGAACGGATCCGGATTTTAATCCGGCCAAGGATTGTCAATTTGGCAGTATTCTTTAAATTTATTTGGGGCATATTTTCTGCTTTTACAACAATAACAACAAACCTCCCTCATAGAAGTTACTATGGAAAAATCACTCTCCTGTCTTGTTTTAAAAGCTTAAAATTAAAATTATGATTTAGATAAAAATTTTATCAAGATTAAATGTATGTTCATAGGAATAATACTTTGAAATATTACAGAAATAAGTTTCATAATTATTTGTAACTTGATTTCAAATTATTCATATGGAATTCTGTTTTACAGGGCGCCATCTACATTTCAATTATAGTTTGTTATAAAATAATTAATACATACATACATAACTACAATGCAAAATACAAGACCTATTCTATAAATTTTAATTGTATCGTATGTAATATAATAGATCTTTTTCCTTTTAATTTGTTAATAAATTGTTATAACGAAATCTACCGAAGTACATTTTACATCAGAAAGTTAGGAAATTCAATATTTCGAATTTTATAGATAAAGATGCTATAAATGGATAAAATAATAGAATAATGTGTTCTTAGTCGAAAACTATTCTAACATACAATGTTAATTATAGCAAAACTTGTGGTTTCTATCGACTAAGTAAAACATATTATAGCAAATTAAAGGTCATTATAGCATAATGACTTCTAAGCTTTTCTATAAATACGTATCTGAACAGAGAACGTGGAATATAGAGAAGGCAGAGAACGCAGAATTTGTTAGATTTTGACAATTCACAAGCTGGCTTCAATTGAACCTTTTATATATACGTTCTCTAATATGAAGTTCATTAAAGGATTTATCAAAGAATTTAAACCCATTTAAGTTTTACTTGATGCTTTGACAAGTGAATATCATTGGTTTAATGATAAGGTATATAACATAAGAAATTTTACTTGGATAACCTCAAACCATCATCAACATCAAATCCTCAAAGACCATACCTCAATATAAATACAATAATATAAATATACGTATAATATAAAGCTTAAAATTAATAATGCTTTTTATAAAATTTCTTTCATTGAAACGTGTATAGTGTTCTTTGTCCATTTGTTGTCTTTTCTGAACCTAATCCACTGCAGCACCCTGTTACATCACGATAATATTTCTCTTTATTTAATAACATTTATTTATGACCCACTGTGTTTCATTTGTTCTTTCTTGCATCATTCACCCAGCCCGTTCTAAGTAGGAGAAAGTTGGATGAAGGTTGGTTCTTCTCATTCATATCTGAAGGAAATATTTTCGCTTATATTTAAGTTTTAAAGTATTTAAATATGAATGCGATTAATAAAACGGCAATAGGTATAGCTGCAGGTGTTGCGGGCACAATTTTCATTGGATATTGCATTTACTTCGACAGTAAAAGGCGCACTGATCCTGATTATAAGAAGAAAGTGCGTGAGCGTAAGTATTGTGTAGTTAAGACAACGTGAAGTTTGTGTAAATATGTACAATTACAACAAAATATATTTTAGGCCGACGTCGTACCCGTAAAAATGGAAATGCCGGGAGTAGTGGAATACCAAATCTGAATGACCATGAAGCAATTGAAAGGTAACTATCAAGCCTTATTTATACTTATGTAATTTTGCAACGTGCTTTCTCCAAATGATTGCAATAGTTCGAAACAAGAGCTCGTAATACAGTAGCATTGTATACAGGGTGTGAAACGCTTGCCAGCAATGCGTCATTGGTTTTTAAAAGAAGAATGCATACGTATATACATGCATAGGGTTATTTGATTTGATTTTCCCACCCTATTTTTTAACAATTTTATTTTACAGGTATTTCCTTCAGGAAATTCAGTTGGGTGAAACATTAATTGCTCGTGGTGAATTTGAAAGCGGTGTAGAGCATCTTGCTAATGCTATAGTCGTATGCGGACAACCAGCTCGTCTCCTGCAAGTTTTGCAGACATCGTTGCCAGCACAAGTATTTGCTATGTTGATTCTTAAAATGCAAGAGTTCGGTAACCGTGCAAATGCAGAGAACGATACACCCAAAATAGTTGCAGCTAATTCTATTGGACGAGCTGATATACCTATTGGTCTAGATGGCGCCCAGTCTTCAGTTATGATTGACGACCTAGAATAGTTGTTGAGCATATTTTGTAATATGAAGGAAATCTGCTTAATATATAGATATTCATATAAATACATATATTGTTTGCCTATGTATCTAGCTAAAATATTTAATTACATATGCTTTTATGTACAAATACTTCTTAAACAAGTAAAATAAAATTAAAATAAATCTGAATAGAGTAGAGGTTTCCACAATTTCGTTAGGAAGAAATATGTATATAAAATTGTTCCTTCGAATAAATTAATGTACCAAATTGGCAATTTATGTTATACTAAAATTTGAAGTTATTGAATGTTAAACAAATCTGAAGTCAATAGAAATTAAACGATCACATTAAGATATTACTAATTTTGTGTGTTTTTATTGATTTGTTTTCAAACTATTTAGCAGGCTTGTAATCTCCTTTTCTCTCTGTACAGCATTTTTAACCGATTCCTGTATTTCTTTTACTGAGATCGGTAATCCGCCACTTTTATGAAAGAGTCCAACTGTGTCTTCATGTACACCGAGATGAAACACTGCACTTGAAATACTTTCTTCGCGATAAGTAGGATCCACCAGAACAACACTGAAAATGATTTCCTATAAAATATGTATAAAAATATTTAGTTAAACACTTACTTGTCGAATATGCTGTAGGTGCTAACCACAGGGAAAATATTTAAATGTAGCTCTTTCATGTCATCACCTATCTCTATTTTACCACTTTTTTCATCGTATGTAACTTTTGGCAATTTTAAAGTGCTAAGCGCTGAGGCACAAGCTAAAATTGAAGCATCAAATACGCCACCATCAACTTCTAAAGCAATTATATCTATATAAAGGCACCACACCAATTTTCCAGGATGTATGCACAAATCCTCCAATTTCAAACAGTGTGATTCATTTAAAATTCTGTAAATAAAGCACTCCAATACTTCGGCTACATTTTGATTACTAGACGACGAGGAAGCTTTTGAAAATGGTGTGAAAGACATGTCAACATTGGGGACAATGTAACCGGCAAGTGGTGCGGAAGCTCGTGGTTTCGATAACTCTGCCCGTATGCCACATAAAATGTTCGAATTTCCAATTTTCGTTGCACTTGACCCTAAAGAATGTTGAAATGATTCAATGTTTACACCGATGGGCCGATACTTATCAAATGTTCGGCCATCCAAACGTATTTCCTTTTCGAGAAAATCACGAAAATGTTTAACGGGATATATTAACCTGTTATTAAATTAAAAATATGTTATTAAAAATATGTATTTAATTATTAAAAATAGAATTGCTGAACTAATGTTATACTGTTTCTAGGTTGTATTATTTTCACTGTGCCGTTTATTGGTCACCAAAACTGACAATTAGTCTTATGCCACATGTTTTCAGGTCTTGAATCCAAAACACTTGTTGTGCCTGTTGGGATGGCTACACAGGAAAAACTGTAACAAATATCCCTTGTACACATTTCTGTGTCTTAATTATTCGAATAATAACAAAGGGAAAAGCCGTGACTTAGTTAATGATTGTAAGCCATAACAAAACAATGTTTTGTTATCATTTATTCGTTTAACAATAGTAAAACACAAAGTAGCCCGTAGGGACATGACATATATGATACATGATTTTTTAAAAAATACTTACTTATGTTGTTCAGCCATAACCAATATTAACCAATATTAACCAAAACAGTAAATAAGCAGATAAATATTAAACTGTCAAATTAGTTTTAGCTGCGGAGATTGTTGGATACAGGGTGCTTCATTTTAGTGGGAAAATTTAGTGGAATTCCAAATTTACCAAATACCAAATAACGTTTTATTTGCATTTAAACAATATAGATATTTAAATTTATTTAAATATGAGATCAAAAAATGTTTGGGGTTGTCGCGCTATTTGTGTAACAGTAACATATATTACACTTAATATATGAATTAAATGTAGTTGTTATTGGGAATATTTTGAAATTGTCATTACTTGGGAGGATATACATATCTAAATTACCCATCGTCCTGCATATAATAATATAATATTTTTGAAACTTCATATTCGTTTATTTTTTTAAACTTTATTTTAACAAATATTTAATTAAACATTTGATTTGCTATTTAATAACATATTTATAATTGATCAAAATAACTTAATTATCAATTTATGACGTTAGTGTAGAAAAAAACGCCATTGAGAAAAATTAAAAATAAGATTTAGTTTTTATTAAAAACCGATAATAAATTTGTAATTTCGCTCTTCAGCACATGTCACAAGTCCACTGTCACCGCAGTATAATCACAGCCAGAAAATCCAAAACAGACCTTTCGAAATATAATATTTTTAAATATTAATAAGAAAACTTAAAATAAAAAGTTTACATGTTACCATTACCATAGTTTCATCTTTTGGTCTCAATTCAAAGCAACTTTTAAATAAAATGTAAATATATTTTTAAGTGTCTAAATATCTTAATAGTCTTTATTATAAAAAATTTATTTTGCCTTTTACATAATCAGAGTCCAGTCATTAGCTTGATCCAAATACGTACAGCAGAATAAGACAAACGAGTATAAATGCCTGGGTAATGGGGATCTGCACAACCAACACCCCAACTTACTACTCCGATTAATACGTTACCACTTTGTATTGGACCCCCACTATCCCCTTGACAAGCATCCGTGTTTCTAGCAGCAGCACAGAACATTCTAAAATGATGTACATGTTAATCATATTAATTTAATAAATAAATTATAGCCAAGAATTGCTTCAGTTTTAAAATAAAGCCTTGAGTAAATTAAATTTAAGAAAATAAAGCTAAAATCATACATAGTTGAAAATATATTGATATACTTTTTATATCCCATTTTGTGAAAATTTTTCCTTTTTAATTTTTTTTTATCTTATATTTTATTAGCTCAAAATGCAATGAGTCAAAAATTTATTGTTTGACTTGCAGCTTTATATATATATATATATACAATAAATTACGGTTAACGCTTGAAACATGTAAATTATTAAAATATGTATTTTGAAAACCATATTATTTATGATACTCACGCTTCGGTAACGACTCCTTGTGTTTTCATTAATTCAAAACATTTCTGTTGATTCATAATTTTAACGGTTGTATACTTTAGGAGCTCCGACAAAACATGTTCCGACGAGCTCATATGTCCCCAACCACTTACGACCGCTTCTTTGTTATCCATAATAGGAGTACTTATCAAAGGTAATTTGATGGGATGGACAGATTCGCCACGCAGACGATTTTTTTGTGTTCGTAGCAGCGCAACATCAAAGTTCAAAGTCTCAGTATTGTACAAGGGATGTTTATATATCTTCGATATTGACACAACTTCACCGCCTTTACTCCGATTTGAGCTCCCGATACGTATAGAGTAGACTCTCGGTTGCTTCTCAAAAACCTCTATGCAATGAGCGGCCGTAACAATCCACTGTGCATCTATAACCGAACCACCACAAATATGAATTGAATAGCGGCGCAATGAAACCTAAATATGTGTGTATGTATGTAGCTGATAAATACATTTTGGAGGGGAGTTCAAAATATTTCAAATAAACAGTTACAACAGTTACTTGATATGAAAAATCTTCTATGCGTCCTTCTTTTCCATTAACAATACGTATTTGAGCAGAAGTGTGCGTAAGTATTGTGCTAATTAAAAGCAGTATTGGGAACATTTTTTGGAACTAAGTAAGTACCACCCACTTCCTTGGGAGAGTCCAATGAAACTGTTGTGTTGTATCAAAATTATTTGTACATTGAAATTGTTGAAAAGTTATCAATGATTGCATGTTCTTGGTAATGCTTTGCGCGTATTGATAGTGATTGTTAAGGAATAGATATGAGTTTTTGATTCTAAAATATGAAGACATCTTTTATGCTGATAAGAAGATGGGTGAATTCGATGACGAAGTTATATATATATATATGTCATTGAATTTTCAAGTAAACATTTTGTTTGAGATACTAAAATTTTCTTTTTATCAATAAGATAAGGGGGAGGAGCAGGGAATCATTTTGATCTCTTAATTTAGTTCACTTTGCTTTATAATAAATTCGTCCAACTTTTATAAGTGAAATGTTCACATTTATCATCCTCAAAATAAATTTATTTAATGAATTTATACTCTCCAACATTTTCTCAAAGTAAAATTTAACAAAACTAGCTAAGAGTTTATTTAGATTCAAACAAATTTATATCCTGTCGCTCTTACATATATTAGGAATACAAAGATTCCTCAATAGACAATAATTTAATTTTCTGAATTTACAGCTATTAAGGAATATACAATTTTTACCATTAGAAATCTATTTTCACCCTCTTCACTACCATACGTTCTTTTAATTATTTACTTTTGTTTTATTAATTTTTAATCGAAATCAAATATATAAGCTGTTTAAACACATTTTATTAATATGGAACGCAATGTATTTATATATCTCATATATAAATAAAATTATGATGAATCGTTTGAATTTTCCTTATATTCTATAAAGGTTAAGAATAACATCTGTTTATGAGATTTGAACTTTCAAACTAACATGTTATCACTCTGTGTCGTTTTGTCTCTACACATTTTGCATAATTTCAGTACATTTTATTCAAAATTTTTATAATGTTTTTCAAAAAGTTTTTAGCGGAGATTTTTGGTAAATTTTTTACCGGTTTTTATTGAAAACATGCCACCGAGTAAGCTCGACAGCATTTACCGTCGTATGCTTATTACGCGGTTTTTTGAAAAAGGATGGGGCAAACCAGAAAATTTACAAAGGTATGCGTATCTTTATATAAGATTTGTAGCATGCATACATTTGTACCTACATTGTTATTGTGTGAAACACGAAAAATATAATTTAACGAATTACCTCTCATTACAATAACATAATGTTTTAATAAACAAAATCGTGCGCCTAGTTTACTATTTATTAAATAGGTTCTTTATTTTTCAACACTTAATTTATCGTAACTTCATTATATGAGTATTCCATTTTGTTCTTTCGAATTTTTTAAAACATTTTTTTTTGCATCGTGGTCGATTTCAATGATTAACTACTAATATACAAGGATAGAGATGACGGGCCGCTTCGTAATTTTTTCAAGGAAACAATAATAACTCATAGGTATATCCCTACTAAAACAAATTTAGTTTTTTAATGTTTTATTTACTTTTTAGGTTATTCGAGTTTCGTAAAATTATTTCACAGCGAGAGACATGCTTTAAATTAATACCTCAAGATTATCCAGTAGAAATTACTAAAAATAATAAATATTCTGATTGCTCCGTATTGGAGGGAAAATTTATGTCACCTTTGGAACTACATTTGCCTGGTGTAGTGCCAAAAGCCGCACAAGAAGCTCATTTTCAAGTAATATTACCGAAAAAATGGAAAGAAGAAAAGTTCAAGCCAATGTGCATTCATTTAGCTGGCACTGGAGACCATGTATGTATAGTTTCAGTTTCTTTACGATCTGTTTGCTTATATAAAGTTTTGTTTGCATTAATAAATCTTCAATTACTAACCGAAATTACGGTAATAAAACAAAATAACCCCATCCATATTTTTTACACTTTTATATTAATTAAATATATGATATAATGAATTCTTGGAAGATAAGTGTTATACTATGAAATATATTTCATAAATTGTCATTCAAGACTACTTATGTTAAAAAAAAAGAATTTCTTTAAGCATATAAGCACAAAGTTCATTGCTACATAATAAACATGTTTAAAATAATCTATTCTATTATCTATTATTCTATAATAATTTTATTGTTGCAGTTTTACTGGCGAAGAAGAAATTTTATTGCCAAACCCTTACTTAAGAATGCCAATATTGGAGCTATAATATTAGAAAATCCTTTTTATGGACTAAGGAAACCAGATCATCAAGTGTAATGAACATATTTGCATAATTCGTTGTTAATTAATGTAACCGAAAAAAAACCGACTCATATATTATATGATGTTATTCTACATAATAGGCGTGGGTGTTAATTAAATATCTAATCAAGATAAAAATATTTTTTAATCTAATCTTAATGTTCAAGGATATTTGCATGTGTACTTATATGTCGGTATTGCTTCTTTTTCAGGCGCTCAAATTTACAAAATGTTTCTGACATATTTGTGATGGGCGGTTGCCTAATACTAGAATGTTTGGTGCTGTTACATTGGTGCGAAAGAAACGGTCTTGGACCACTGGGAATAACCGGGTTATCCATGGGGGGACATGTAATTTGTTACAATTTCGATTCCAATAAAATACTTCACTTCTAAAATGAATATTGTTTTTTTCTTTTAGATGGCTTCTTTAGCAGCGACGAATTGGCCTAAGCCTCTTGTGCTTGTACCATGTCTTTCGTGGTCAACTGCTGCACCTGTATTTACGACAGTATGTATTGTAATCTTATTGATGCTTAAGTTAAGTTTAAATATTTAACAGATGTAACTTTTAAGGGTGTAATGAGTCAATCCATCAATTGGGATATGCTTGAAACCCAATACCATTCTGATGGTAAGTACAGCGAACGGTTATCAAAGATGGTTACGGTAGTAGATGATGCTTTTGCGGCTGGACAAAAATTTATTAAAAACTTCAATCAATCACTGCAAGCCCTTAAAAATGATATTAGTGATACCAGACACGTTTCGAATCAATCTTCTGATGTGATTAGTAATAATTACATAGAAGTTGAAAATAATCAAAATCAGTTAGAAAACAATAATTCAGTTTTTCTCAATGAAAACTTAGCAAAGAATGTTATTAGCATTAAAAGTAGTCCGGAATTAGTGAACAACGAAAAGTCGAACAAAGTTATGAAAAAGGAAGATCGGACGGAACAATCGGCTTTGACAAAACTAATGGGATACATATTGCCCACGGCTGCACAAAGTGACAATAAGAAAATAGATATAACAAAAACGAATTGGTGGGAATGCGAAGCTTTACAATTCATGCGTGGCATGATGGACGAATGTACGCATTTGAAAAATTTTTCGGTGCCCTTCGACACATCCTTAATAATAGCTGTTTGCGCTAAAGATGATGCCTATGTGCCACGTGAAGGTTGCGCTGGTCTTGAAGATATATGGCCGGGTGTGGAAGTACGATATCTCGATGCAGGTCACGTGAGTGCCTACGTTTTGCATCAGAAACTATTCAGGTACTTTATGTATATTATTAAAAATATATACATAAATATTACATTAAATATTAATTATTTTCACACTTTTAGAAAATGTATAATTGAAGCGTTCGAGAGGTCAAAGCAAATTTACATTATGGACAAAGGAAGCATTGGTGAAGATCTGAAACCAACATTAACTTATAAGGAACTTGTGAATAAATATACAAATTCAATATAATTATTTAATGATGATATACAAATATTTTTTAACAAATTTACACAAACGCAAATATACTGTTAACTAATTTTTATGACTTTGTATTTTGCATAGCGTTTAACTGAAATTTTGCTGTTGTAAGTGCTGTAACTGAAATATGTAAAAAGTTGTGAATAATTTATAATTTTGTTAAAATAAATTATATACTGTCATATTTAAAAAAATCCGTATTTTTTTGTGATCTAACTTAGGTTCAAAGGAATAGGTTAAGCAGTAAGATACTTAAAGAATATAATTCTCACCAAATATTTTCCAAGTATATTAAAGTATTCCATAACATAAATTTGCCTATAAGAATTTTAACATTATATATATTTGAATTTCTATAATTTAATTCAATAAAAATCATTCATAAAACAGACTTACTATTTTATTGCAAATTTGAGTGGCAGCAGCTGATGCAGTAACGGTAACTAGTTGTTACAGAGCTTGACTACTACGGCTAATGGTGAAACTTATTAAAGATTTTATTATTAAAGAAGTAATGCCGTGAACGTTGCCTTTTGATAACAAAAAAGACGATATATAAATATATCGATATATTTGGATCATGTTGTCGGCGGCTTGTGTAACCAGCGGAAGATGCCATTTTGTCAATCGTATAAGATCTGGAAAGAACACCATTGCGATACAGCAGAAAAGAATTGCGAGTGATTTTTTACCATCCATCACTCAAAATTAACAACAGAGTAGTTGAAAGAGTCCCTAACGTCAACAAAAACATCAAATATTTAAAAAGCTAACAAAATTTCGTGAAATCCGTACCCCGAATTTAAAGAACAGAAAAATAAGTACACACGAAATTTTTGTAAGCTAGAAAATGGCAGACTCAGACAAACAGCTACCGATTGAGCAGCAGCAGCAACAACACCAGCAGGATGTCGAACAAGGTGATGCTGCTCAGGCCCAACTGAAGTCGCTGCCACCAAAAGAAGTCATTGGTAATTAGTAAAAGATTTGCAAATTTTTGTGATGTGACATGTGTAAAGTGTAGAATTACAGAAGGGATGGAAGGAGTGCGATTGCAAGTTTTATTTTTGTTAAAATAACATGTTAGCGCTCTAAATCTATTAGAAACTATATTGTCGATTTGAATATGACATTCTTAATTAGTTGGGTGCTGAAAAGGACCATATTTTTTTTGGAATGATATAAGTGTTGAGAGCATGTAGCGGCGCTGAAAATAGAAACATTTTTACCTAAATACACACACGACGCCATTTTGTTGGTACAATGTGCGCGGTCGCCGGCACGTAAAAGTTCTGTTCGTTTATCAACCGGCCACAGCTGTGTTTGGCTCTTACAACGTGGTTTATGAAAAATAGAATGCAGTACAATAAACTTATCACTAACTAATCCTTATTTATTTGTTTTGTTAAGAAAAATTTCTTTATATTTGTCACTGTATTGGATATGTTTGAACATCTCATATGTTTGTGTTTCTTTTTTTTTTTTTTTAGCAACCAAAGTTACTGGTACCGTAAAATGGTTTAATGTTAAGAGCGGTTATGGTTTCATCAATAGAAATGACACCAAAGAAGATGTTTTTGTGCATCAAAGCGCCATTGCAAGAAATAATCCGAAAAAAGCAGTACGATCAGTTGGGGATGGTGAAGTAGTTGAATTTGATGTTGTCATAGGTGAAAAGGGCAATGAAGCCGCCAACGTTACTGGTCCGTCTGGTGAAGCCGTACGTGGTAGTCAATTCGCCGCTGACAAGCGTAGAAATTATCGTCCATGGAATAACCGCAATCGCCGCAAGCCTCAAGGTGGGCAAGGACCAGACGGAAATATTCAACAAGGTGTTGAAGGCGAAGTTAGATCTGACGGTCAGCAACAACAACGTCCGCGGGTGAATTACCGTCGTGGAGGTGGTCCACCCATTGGCCCTAGTGGTCGTGGCGGTCGTGGCCGTCGTTTCAATAACTTTTATCCACGAAACCAAGGCAGACGTTCAGGTGGTAGCGAAAGTGGATTGATCGAGGGCGGCAATGATCAGAACGCTGACTCCACACAAAGGGGCGGTGATGGACAAGGTTTGCCCGCGCGACGAGGAGGACCACAAAGACGTTTCTTCCGTCGCAATTTCAACAATGGCGGAGGTCGACGTGGTCCACGCGATGATGGTAAGTTCATTTTTAAAAAATTTAATTACATTAATTAACGACGTTTTTACAGATGTTTTCGGTAATTAATACAACTGCCTAAGCCTCTTCATTATATTTGTCTGTTAAAAATTTACATTACTTGGTTACAGGCAATGGTGGACAAGGACCTCCGCGCAACAATCGTCCAAGACGAAACAGGAAATCCAGCGGTGCTGGAGGTGCCTCTGGTGGCGAAGGGCAACACCAACAACCTCAGCAGGTAAACTAAATTACTAAATACAGCGAACAAGATGCAGTTGTCGAGTATGGCGGAATGTTAGAATCCGTGGTGTAATATCATGTCACAACCCTACCATTTAATTATATACCTATACATATATCACATACACTTTCAGATACGTTCACATACACACATACTTTCATGTAATATAAAAATCTTATCGTTTACAAGTTTAGTTCTACAAGTCGGTAAACTTTAATTTGCAAGAATATATGAACTAATAAATACTGCCAAACTGCAGCTGTAAATTTTTGTTTCAAAAAATCATAAGTCAAAACTATTGTACCAGTTAACTTTAATATGTTTAACATAAAATAATTGAACATTCGTTAGCATTACCACTGCTGCTATTGTTCCAGTAATAAGTACATATTATTGTTTTATTTAGTTATTCGAAAATACTTTTGTATATGATTTGTTAATTTATAAACATTTTTCATGCCTAAGTATTTACCTAAAATCACGCCATCAATAATTTATTAAAAAAAAATTCAAATATGTTTTAATTTATTTTATTTTCCATTTTACATTACATTTCGTTGCCTTACCCGTAATATCTCCTACGCCTTCGATATCGACAATATGAACAACTATCCAATCCGATTACCAATTATCCCATCATCAAAAAATAAAATTTTCACCTATGAAATTAAATGCGCGTAGGAGGTTGGTCACGAACTTCAGAATACCACAACCGAAAGTACAGCATAATACGTCGGTTAGGGGCCAATAATGCGATTCTACACCGAACAACCAACCAACAAATCAATCAACAACAATTACGACAGGGGAGGAGTAGAGCATAAAAAACTGATCGTTTGAAAAAATAACCAAATTAATTTTGTGTTTGAGAAAGAAAGAAAATATACATGGGAGAACGCATTACACAATACTAAACAAAAAAGAAAAAATCTAAAAGCAAAATGTTAGTCCGCATGTAATACTGTTAATTATTTTTGCTATGCACATAAGTAAAAATACAACATATGAGATGTCTTCACGGTTAATGATATTTTATATTTCTACATAAACTAATTAGGCTGATGATAAAAACTGTTAAAATTTGATCCCTCTTTGGTCCTATTTATTATTATTTTTTATAGTATCTGTAAAATGTACATATGATTGTCATATTTGTCCATTATTATTATATTATATATAAAATATTTATTTAATAAAACGTGTGCCTAATTTTAAAGTTGATTTTCATTAAGTGATTTTTGTCAAATTTTACTTCCTAAATCATTTTGGCACACATTTAAAAGAGTACATATATATTTTCTTTAATTGCAAAAAGAGTATTAAATAATGTGAGTTTATCCGCTTGTTATTCAGGTCAGGTTATTCAGGTCATATGTACGACATAAAGTTACTAAGTTAAATTTTTCGAATTTTTCGCTTTTATTTTTTTTACTGCTACTTTTATTCTTACGGTATATTCTCGACAATGCTCGTTTTATTAAATTCTATCCATTTTTATTTGACCTCATTTTTTATTTACAAACTACTGTTATACATTTTAATGCGCTTACCATAGGTTAAAGCAACATTATTCACTTAACCATTGATGCAAATTGTACAATGTTATATATCAATATTATGATCACATATTTTTGAAGTTTTCATATTCGAACGGTTCAGTAGATCGTAACCTTACAATGTTCGCAGTGTTCTTACATACTCTTGAATCATAATTAACACTAAATGTCCAAAAGAAGCATAAAATCGCATACATACGTAATTCATTTGTTTTTGGAAAAAAATATAAAAAAAAAATTGTAAAACCCTAAATAAATCTTATTAGAAACTTACATTTTTAAATAGTGTTTTTTATTATTAAAAGTACGAATGGAAATTGGATAAAAGTAAACAATTTCAAAATATTCCTTTCAGCTTTCATGCAATCACTTTATTTCTGAGAATGAGAACAATTTGTGCATGTATATATATTTATATAACACAATTTAAAAGAAATATTTATATATATTAGAAATTATGCGATATACATTTCGGAATTTGTAATACAATATTTCCACCATATTAATTAATGTTTTCAACTAAAATAACGTTATAATTTGATCCGTTATCCGAGTTATTAATGGCTCAAGCACATTATGGTCCAGTTTCAAACCCCAGAGATTGGTTAAAGTATCCCGTGCAGTATTTACTTTATTCCCTAAAAAATAACACCAAACTTGAAACACATTTGTAAAGAGAATATATATTAATTTCATTACCAATTATTGACGGTGTAACCAAAGTCAGGTAGATAACTATATCTTCAGCTACCGGACTATACGTATCACATATAGTGTGTAAAGCACGAGCGGATTCTGCGGGAATCTGCCGAAAGTAAAAAATAATTTTTTTTTTTCAATAATTAATTAAAACTATTCATCTATAACTTTCTTACGTCGTTCAAATCAACGATGAGAGCAACGCGCCCGTTTTGAATTTTTTCTTTAAACTTCAATATAGCATATCCATAGTCTTCCATTGCACTCGGCGATGTAAAATCATCTTCGCTCATTTCGATTAATTGGGATTGTTCACCTTAAATTTGGATATCATATATTATAATTTACTTATTTATTAAAATGTAAAACTTACCAAAACAATGGGATGTCTCAGTAGCAATTTCCTTAACAATACTTTTCATTTTCCTGCTATCATTGTGTAAAAAAAGATATACACCTGGATTTTTTGTGCGTTCTCTTAAAATATTTTCTACGCCACTGGAAAGAATTTGCCACATTTTGAAATCCTGGTCTGTATATTTTTTACGTAATGTTTCAAATGAACATCTCTTTTCCTCACTTTTAGTTGTGATTATCCAGACCGCTATTAATAGGATAACTATGAATAACAAGACCGTTCCTCCACATTTGCTGTTCGATCTTTCGTCTATATAACCATTTTGATCTTTATGAATGGTTTTACTGCTTTTTTCTCTGAAGGGGCTGTTTTTTACCGTACGATTGGAACTTAAGTCTTTTCGATTTCTATTATATGGCTTAGGACTTTCCTGATCGTAAAGTGATTGTGACGATAGTTCGGTACTTATGTTTAGTGATTTTGAACTATCATGTTCTTCTTCGAAGGTATACATTTCATCATCTATATCTCCTGATTGATTGACCTCAGCTAAATTATTTTTGTGAAGTGGCTTTCTCTTAATAACTTTTGGATAAATTGGTTGAGATGACATAATTTAAGTTTATTCAATAACGTGTATACAAATATAATAGCAATATAAAATATTGAAAACCAGCTAAACAATGAAACCAAAGCTAGGTACCATAAAGTATTTGCAAATTTATAAATGTCATTTAATAGGGATGCCAGTGCGTTAGAACTTATTTGTCCATTAAGCCAAGACACCTTATTTTTTTGGTCGTCCCATAGCATGTGAGGACCATTAACGTTTTAAAAAAATGATGTCGAAATCGGGTTGTATTTCGTTGCTGCACGTATTTGAGATCAAATAGAAATACACCTATCCCGTCTTGAATAAAGAATTTAAAGTTATTTTGTAAGGTCTGGCAATTTTAATGAATTTTATGAAAAAAACATATTTGAAGGCGTAGCGTGTTTTAGCGTGTATTATTGATAATATTATTAGTTTTGTGAGAAAAATGGCACCTAAATTTGATCAGCAAAAAACAAAACATCAGCTTTTCCACTTGTCCATTAGTTTGGCTACTGTGCTGATTTGTATGACGTATTTGCAGTTCCAGCGCAACTGGTCAAACGTGGGTAGCATTTGGAAGTCCTTAGTAGTGCCTATTGTTTTCACTAGTGAATTGTTCAAGGTACTACTTGCGAGATACTACAGCCGATCTGATGATAACTCGCTAACACAAAAGCAACGACAAAAGAGGCCCTCTTATTTTTCAATACGTGAAATATGTGGAGGATTGCTCTTACAATTTTTATGTACGATTCTTTATGCGTTCATATGTATTATACTAGGAGCACCCGTTCTGCAGAGCTATGAACAGACCTTCGTACTTGCACTTTTACTTACATTAGAAACAACATCACCTACAGTATTTCTATTGGGAGGTGGTGGTGCGTTACAAGTGTGTTTCTGTGAAAAACCAGATTTCATTACAAAAAGTGAAGACACTGCGCTTGGGTTATTCAAATACAATGCCATAGGCGCTATATTAGGAGCTTGGGCCGGATCGGTAGTTGCTCCATTAGATTGGGATCGCGATTGGCAAGCGTACCCAATACCAAATGTTGTTGGAGCTATACTGGGATGTGCTTTAGGAAACATTTATGCTTGCTCTCGAATTTTGTACGCTACTGCCAAGGTATTTTTAAATAGAAAACACTATTAACGAAAGCAAATCGTTTCTTTCCAAATAAAACCACAATCGCTGCCAATAGAGTAACCAAATATTAAACACAATTGGACGACTTAATTAAATTAAATTACTCATCTAGTCAAAATCATACAAATTTGTTATTTTATATGCGAGTTAATTACACACATAATTATATATTCTTTCAACACATGTATGTATATGCTAAAATGTTTTTTAAATTATATTGAAAATAAATTTACAGAATTTTTAAAAGTTGCAGATGCGTTTATATTATTGTTAATATGGTCGAAAAATTGTGATACAACTTTCACTAATTTAATGAGTTAGATAGTGACGCTCAAGATCTGCGTGTTAGTTATTACTGGTTTTACTAGTTGAGAAAAAATAGAAATACGTACATAAATAAAGAAACGTTAATGTCAAAACAAAGCTATTGGAACTAATGAAAGTATTATTAAACAAAGTGAATTTTACAAAGCATTTGAAGAAAATCAATATATTTTACATACCAGCAATAACTTCGTAACAATTTAAAATTTATTTTTGAAATAAATTACTTTGTGGAGCTCAAATTTCAAATATGGGTTTTCGTTACCAACCTTTACAATATCCACGAACCTGCAGCCTAAAAGAACAAGTCTGTATCAACATTTTAACATTAGTATGTCACAAAACTAAAATAAAAGTTTTCTAGGTTGATCGCATTGAACATGATTTGTTACATTTAGGAAGTAAAATTCGTGGACTCGAAGATGCACTGGACAATCCTGACATTGACTCAACATTACGCAATGTGTTAGAAGATGAAATTTTAGTGCTGAAAGTTGAAGTTGATAAACATAAACAAAACGTTAAAACCTTGCACAAAGACAAGTCTAAACAGATAGGCATTATTACCATCCTAATCTTTATTATATTAATAATATTCACTATGTACAGACTATTTTATTCTTGGTATTAAAAAATTCATATTCAACATCAATAGTTGTACACAAGTACTGCTGTACGTGAATAAAAAAAAAAAAATAAATTTCCTGGTTCTATCTTTTAAGTTTTATTTAATTTCAGTAAAGTATTTTCTTATCGTCTACCGGTTGCCCGTCCACGCCCACGACCTCGAGGACCACCACGTCCGCGTGCTCCACGTCCTCTGCCGCGATTACCACCACGACTGCTATCTTTTTTCTTTGTTTTAGATTTTGGTGTGTCATCAATTAGCAGTGTTTCCAATGGTAAGCTGTCGGGCAGTATGAAGTATCGTATATTGTTACCGCGAATACTTAGGGACTCCAATTGAACTGTTTCCCTATTTTTAATGGTCATTTTAACAGACTTTAAATGAGTGTTCATAGCGACATCTACTCCTGTGATTGTGCCATGAATTACGGTTCCATTTTTTAATTCGATTGACACTGTTTCGTGACTTAGTTTCATAAGAAATCTGAAAAAATACTTAAATATATTAATAAAACTTTTTCTAATATTAAATTAATTTTTGTTTTTTCTTAATCTAAGTAACTATTATTTTGTTTGCATATATTCACAGAATTGAAAGAGAAAATTAATAATTTTTCATGTCATTATAATACTTTTCTAGTTAGCAATTTAGTATGGAGTAAAGTTTCCAAATTGGTAACTGTTTATAAATATGTTAATGTTAGTAACTCCCATAAGAACTATTTTATTTTACAATATTATGTGCCATAATTAAATGACAGCATTTGAATTTGGGCGTAATAAGATTTCATTGACAATTTTCCATTTATTAGTAAACGTTTGAAACGTGTTAAAAATGATATACACGAAATGCATCGTGTTCCAACTCTCACAAGAGTTCCCGCCGTTGTCTAAGCACCCTGATCATTTAACCAACATAACCGGAATTTATTTCAAACTACGTCCCTTTGTATGTGATTCTAAACAATATTTAAAAAATATATAATTGTTGAAACTACTAAAACTTTATATATTTATTTACCTAACCAACTTCATCTTTAAAAGCGCTTCACTCAAACCGGTAAAACTATATAATTACCTTCCTTTTGTTGTCACATTGCACGGGCATGCCTTGGAAATATGAAACATAACAGGGAGCCGAGAGTCTTCACTTAACCTTATAAAAATGTTGCATTTTAATAAAAAAACAGTTTAATAAAAAATTCTTAAATTAACATATAAGCAAAATAAGAACAAATAATTGGAAAATCTTTCCTTTTTATATGAAAAATGGTTCTAGATTGGAATAGCCAAAACCTCATAGTTTGTTGTTATTGTTGCAAACGTTTGTCGTTAGGAATTTCCCTACATCACATTTGCTTGTATTATTGCTTGAATTGGTCTATCACAAAAGAAAACCAAGGGTCGAATTCGCGCATTGTATTTGTTATTTATTTATATAAATTTTGAATGCATGGCAACCTGAATTCGGATAAAGTACATTATTTACTCGTTACAGAGATATTCGAATACTTTTAGGTGCAGTCAAGTGTTTTATTCGTTTCATAAATTTCGGTCGAAACTTCTTTGGATCGCCTGAGTTTTTTTCAACGCAAATAAGATATTCTACATAAACATATTAATAAAGTGGAGTTTTCAACATTTGATAGCTCTCAGATATCATTCGACTCTTGCTGCAGGTAAAGTTTTACGAAACTCTATAAATATTTGGTGTCAAGTTTGTTTTTGCTATACCTATCATAGCAGCAATTAGCTCATTTGGGAATAGAGAAAATGAATTAACAAAATTAAATGAGTCATTAGTGAAGTAATGTACGTGCTTTGAACAAATTGTTTTTAGCAAAAGCCAACACTTGAGCGAATAAATGATATATAAGTGCGTTGCAAATGTAGAAAAGTACACATGCATATGGTCATAATCTATTCATCCATTTGTACATATGTTTTTACTCGTATGCGCATAAGTACTACTTGCTTATTGCAGAACTAATATGTTAGTTATAGATTTAATCGTTGTGAAAGTGCACTAGCATTGTCTGTCAGTGTGTTGCATTCCTTGCTCTCTACGATAAACACCATAAAAGGTGCCTAGAAAATGTAATATAAATAACAGAACATATGTTTTTTCATATCAGTCCATGACTTACCCATTCATATGTCGGAATTAAAAGAGATGCAGGAAGTATATAAATACACCGCATAATTTCATAATACCTAAATTAAAGCTTTCATCAGCAAAATCTTAAAAATAAGTGCTAAAAATGTTCAAGGATAAGTAACTCAATTGGATTCAGATTAAGAAGGTTCCTTTAACGCTTAATTGATAGAATTCTTTAAAATCTACTAATACATCAATATGCAATTCGCTAGATTGATGATTTCTTTATACTTGTTCATCTTATGCTAGAATTTTTTGGATACAGAACTTTATTGAATGTCAGAACTTTTATTATATTATAGTACAATTTTGTATTTTTAAGATTAATGTATATTTTAGCACATAAATTTTTGATAGTCTAACAAGACAAATATGTACATAACTTCTATATGTACATAACGATTTCATTTAT
This sequence comes from Bactrocera minax, assembly GCA_021498325.1. Lineage (NCBI taxonomy): Eukaryota > Metazoa > Arthropoda > Insecta > Diptera > Tephritidae > Bactrocera > Bactrocera minax. The sequence continues at coordinate 2,201,443 of JAKEEE010000038.1, read as the reverse complement.
TGATTGAACAAAGTTGACTATATACATTTTTATTTTAATAATTTAACATAATTGTTAAAATTATACAAAAAGAACAAGGCAACACTCTGTTATACCAGAAACTTTAATAAAACGTTAAATCCAGCTTTAAACATTGAAGAACTAAAATAAGTTTCTCATATAAATCAATATCATAAGTGAAGGATAATGAAGAATTGCCAGCTTCCAGCTTCGCTACTAATACGGTATAATAATACTAAAAATGAGGATAAAGTTTGTGGCGGAACTCTTTGACTTCGCAAGAATTATTCTGACTGAAATCGAATTATTACGACAAAATGTGAATCTCTTAATTCAAAACTGAACACTTTGAATATGATAAATTGTTTATAGACATATTAAGAAAATAACTGTTGTTAGTTCAGAGCACTGCGGCTTTTGTTGCAGCACGAATCAAATCCTCCGATTGTTATGTACCATTTCCAGCCGACGTAACTATAAAACGAATTCGACTATTAGTATCCTTATACTACCATAAAAAATGGTAAACTGATAAGCTATTAGTTACCAGTATACATTTAATTAACTAAATAATTGCACATGCTTTATCTCGTTATCACGAGAGTCAGTTCTACGCAACGAAACAAATTTTTTATTATTTTATATATTAAGTATTTTATATATGCTAGGCGGAATGTACAAGTATTATATTGAGTAACAGCTATAGTGCTGAAAATTAAAAATAAATAAATTGATACAATATATCGTGTGGATTTTTCCAAGAATTTGAAGGGGATAAATAAAACATAACTCAAGTTTCCGCTTGTTGCATTCTTACCAAGCCAAATAATGTTAGATCGCCAAAAGGACAGCCCTTTTCCAAAGATAATCCCCGCCGATTCTGATAACGTTATGTGTAAAAAGCGGCCAAACGGGAAAGATTTGAATTAATTATCAAAAATATCGTGATTTTTCTCCTTTGTTTTTTTGCACATTTCATATATTCAGTAGAACATTAAAGTCTTTTGAAAGTTACATTTCCTTCCCACGGCGGTAAAAAAATGTGAAATCGACGTCATTCCTCAATATTATAATATTTAAGGAATGTTTGCTGTCGATACCATATCAGCAACAACAATGAATATGATTCTGCATGTTTTCGCGTAGTTTGTGAATGCCTACACCACGGAATTCATAATAGGAAAGTTAGGTTCTTTTTTAATGAAGAAGTCAGTTGTTGTTGTAGCGGCATAAAACAGCGGATAAAAATCCGGGTCTGTTCCGGTAACGTAGACCAGAATGTCGTAGGGATGATGAAGAAGTAAGTAAAAATAGTTTCTTCAATCGAATGACTTTGTCAATTTAGCACTCACTTTTTAAATCTTAAGACAAAATTTGCATATATCAGACAAAAGACTATTGCAGGCGATATTTCTAACCTTTGTACACTGTTAGTTTAAAATGTATAAATATTTAGAGCAATTAAAATTTTTGATGTTCTAGTTAGTTATTTAGTTCAATGGTTTAAATTTATCGCTACTATTAGAAGAACTATTGTCTCAATGTTTATTTTGGATGTTTGCTAAAAAATTTGGTTTAGTTTTGGATTTAATGTCGTGCAGTTTGTTTTTTACTTTGTGTATGGTAACGTTTGGAGTCACTATATTGTTTTGGGGTTGAAAATGACGTAATTTTTTGTGCGCTTGCGCAGACCATTGATAAATATGGTAGGAAGATTATTGATTTTTGGACATTTGTACACACAGAGAGAGTGGAAATGTACGCGCTTACGGACGTAGAAGGATTTTGGCTGCTGAAAATAAAATTTTTTTCACAAAATGATAGCATCTAAAGCAATAAGAACCTATAGAATGTAAGTATTATTAACAATTTACAAAAGTAACATAATTTAATAATGAATTTATGGCTTAGGTAAATTTAGTTTAGTTTTAATTATGACATCTTGGCGAAATAGATTCACTAAAAACTAGAGTCGTAGTATTTTGTAATTTACACATATATACACAATCTAATGCAACTGCTATAAATTGAATAGATTTTAATATGTATTATTTTTAAATTTGCATATTTTCAGACGAAAAATCGAAAGCATTGGCAAGATGACTCAAATGACACAAGATGAAATTATTAGCAATACAAAAACAGTGCTGCAGGGCCTCGAGGCCTTGCGTGTCGAACATGTCTCCTTGATGACTGGTATGGGCGAAGCTCATCGAGAAAATGAGAAATCCGACATAGTAAGAAAAAATATTGAACATATTGAGTTGGGTTTGTCTGAGGCTCAAGTGATGATGGCATTAGCCTCACATTTGCAAAATATAGAGGCCGAAAAACAAAAATTAAAAACACAAGTACGCCGATTACATCAAGAAAATGCTTGGCTACGCGACGAGCTGGCCAATACACAGCAAAAATTCCAAGCCTCCGAACAATTGGTAGCTCAATTGGAAGAAGAGAAAAAACATCTCGAATTTATGGCATCCGTTAAAAAATACGATGATAATCAGGAGCAAGAAGATTCATGCGAAAAATCACGTTCCGACCCAGTCGTCGAACTCTTTCCCGATGAGGAAAATGAGGAACGAAACAACATGTCACCCACACCGCCAAGTCAATTCGCCAATTCGACTGCCGGTTATGAGATACCAGCACGTCTACGTACTTTGCATAATTTGGTGATTCAATATGCATCGCAGGGCAGGTGTGTATGCATTTCAATACAAATATTGTATATATGTGTTAGAGGGTTCATTGAGTTCAAAATATAATTTTGAGTGCGCGAATAATAAATGAGTAAAGTGAGCGTAGGTGAGAGCATATAGGTATGTTGAGCAAAATGATAATTGAAGAAATTTTGACAACAGAAATATTTGCCGGCTTTTTGTATAAAAACACAATTTCATATCCCATTTTGTATGTCTGCCTCAAGGTTGGCAGTTTTATTCAGTATTCTCATTTATGTTGTGAAAATTTCCGTAGGGACATACAAATGTTAATAGATATATATTTGTATGTATATTATGTAAATTTTATATTTTTTTTCGTTGCTGTAGCCGCATATATTTCTCAAATGGTTTTTCCTATAAATCTCTCCGTTCAGGGAACATAGTTTTATTTATGGTTACAACTTTTTTGATTTAATTGCCATCATTGGTTTATGCATGAATTGTTTAAAGGAAATTTAGTGTCTGCTTAGCGTGTATATGTATGTGAATAGTGTATATAGCTGTGTTTGTGTACCGATTACGATATAGATTTAGGTATGTCGTATAGATTGGTGGGTTTAGTGGGTGGTAAGTGTGTAACTACTATGTTTCGTTTAATTTTTTTCTTTACTATCAGTATGTGACGTCAGTTGCATAAAAGGTCAGGAATTAAAGTATTCTTATGAAAATTAAATAACGTTAAATTACTTAATTAAAAGGGACGAAGCTCGCATTATATTTTGACTTCTTTTTTATAAATACTAAATAAAATAGTAACTGAAATTTATAAAACAAAATTTTTCACATTTGCTGGAGAATTTTTTTTACACATTATTTTATTTATTATGTTGTTAATGTTAATTTGAACTGCTATAATAAGAAAAGAATTTGCAAATTGTTAAGTATAATCTGAATATATTTTTTATTAAGTTAAAACTAACATTTTGTTTTTAGATACGAAGTAGCAGTTCCGCTTTGCAAACAGGCACTCGAAGATTTGGAGAAAACTAGTGGCCACGATCATCCCGATGTTGCTACGATGTTGAATATTCTAGCCTTAGTCTATCGTGATCAGGTGAGGAATATCAGATATTTTGTTGAACACATTTGTTTACCTTAATTTACATTTAGAACAAATACAAAGAGGCAGCCAATCTGCTTAACGATGCGCTATCTATTAGAGGCAAAACACTAGGTGAAAATCATCCGGCCGTAGCTGCGACATTAAATAATTTAGCTGTTTTATATGGTAAACGTGGCAAATATAAAGATGCTGAACCACTTTGTAAGCGTGCATTGGAAATACGCGAAAAGGTGCTCGGTAAAGATCATCCCGATGTGGCGAAGCAATTGAACAATTTGGCATTGCTGTGCCAAAATCAGGGAAAATACGATGAAGTTGAAAAGTATTACCAACGTGCATTAGAGATATACGAATCGAAACTCGGTCCAGATGATTCAAATGTCGCCAAAACCAAAAACAACCTGGCGAGCTGTTATCTAAAACAGGGCAAATATACAGAAGCTGAAGTCCTCTATAAGCAAGTCTTAAATCGTGCACATGAACGTGAGTTTGGTGCTATCCACAGCAAAAATAAGCCAATTTGGCAGGTAAGTATCAATTGTGGCTGTTTAACTAAAATGTAAAAGGCAGCAAAAAAGCTTAAACAGCGCTTTGCAAACGAAATGAACAAAGAAACAAAAAAAAAAAAAAAAACAAGGAAAAAGTCGTGTTTGCGCTTAACAGCGTATATCAAAATAACATTCATATACTTATCTACCTACATACTTATATATGAGACTACTACTCATTTTCAATAGCCATGTACGATTGGCATTTTTTTATGTTTTGTTAAGAAGCGGAATTTCATATATTTTTTTTATTGACTATACAATTGTGAGTTAAAGAATAATAAAATTTACATTTTGTGTGGTTTTGTAAACGCTGTTGCAATACCTTTGAAATCGTTTTTGGCTAGGTTGCTGAGGAGCGAGAAGAACATAAATATGATGATTGTTATAATACACCATACGGCGAATACGGTGGCTGGCACAAGGCGGCGAAAGTCGATACACCAACTGTTACGACAACACTAAAGAATCTCGGTGCCCTGTACCGGCGACAGGGTATGTTCGAGGCAGCCGAAACACTGGAGGACTGTGCGTTGCGTAGCAAAAAAGAAGCATTAGATTTAGCGAAACAAACCAAAGTTGCACAACTGCTCACCAGCGGCGAAAAGCGGCGCTCAAGACATTTTAAAGAAGATGCTGATAACGATGAGGTAATTTTCCAAATGGGATGCAGTGTTCTCCCTACACACATGCTTTATGAGCCTTTGCTTTTTTGGTTTTATTTTTTTTTTTATTCACACGGCTTTTTCCTTCATTCGGAATAACATCATCGAGTTGTATATGTTGATCACACTTTTTAGTTGCCATTCATATTTGCTTTTTCGTTTTCTCTATTTTGCATGCTTATTTCATATTCAAACTAAAGCTTTAACCTTTAAGCTTGCGCGGAGCTTTTGGCATTCTGTATACGAGCGCTTTGAGGTTATTGCTTTGGTGATCATTATTAGCTATTTTTTATTTTTCAATAGAAAAAATTAACCCTATAACAAATATTCATGCACTCTTCTTTTACTATTTTACTTATTTGTATGTATTTTTATTCATTACATCTCCAAACAATTTGTTTTTCTTATTTTCTGCTTTATTTTGCTTACTGAATGCGCACTTACTTTACTATGCGAATGAACTGAATTTTGCAATGCTTTGAATGCGAGGAAACTTTTTGTATTAAATTTTTTCCAAATTTTATTGTGCTAATTAAAATTACTTGAATGCTCATACAAACTTTTTCCTAAAATTAATTAATTACATTTTTCATTGTATATGAATATATATATTTAAAATTTTTTTTTTGTTTTTTATTTATTTTATTTTTTTAAATTACTTTTATATTTTTTAATTTTTTAAATTTCTTCAACTTTATTTTTTATGCTATTTATTTTAATTTTTTCTTATTTTTTTAATTTAATTTTATTTTAAAAATAATTTTTTTTAAATTTATTATTATATAATTCAATATAATATATTTATTATATAAAATAATACAAAAATTTTTTTTTAATTTAAAAAAAAAAAATTTTGGAATTTAAAATTTTTTATATTTTTATTTTTTTTATATATTTTTTACTTTTTTTTTACTTTTTTTAATTTTTTTTTCAACTTTTTTTAAATTTTTTTTTTACTTTTTTTAATTTCTTATTTTTTTTATGTTTATTTTTTAAATTTTTATATATTTTTTCAATTTTTTCAATTTTTATATTTTCTTTTATTTTTTATTTACGTTTACATATATTTTGTTTAATAGTTTGATTTTATTCAGTAAATTTATCTTTTCCACAAATTTGTCTAGACATAGTGTACCTATTTGTACGATTTTATCTTTTTATCTGACCTATCTTTTGATAAAATTTTATTATAACATATATAATCATGGGATTCTACTAAACATTTTTTTTCATCACTTTATTAAACAAAAAACAACTTGTATCGTTTGTTTAACCGCTGAGGGGTCTGCTTTTAAAGTTGTGAAACTTACAGTCCACATCAATTGGAAAATTGTGGGTGAAAACAAGCCGATATCACATATTGCGTTTTGAACTGAACACATGGGTGTTTAAACAGTGGATATACCAGTAAAATCACTATTACTTCTGACTTGTTAATTCGATTAGTAAGTTAAATAAACGATTTATCTAAATTTAGAATGGATTAGAAGTCCCTTAAAACAGGAAGAAAAAATTCCTATTCCAATAATATTTTCTAAGGCAGGATCTTCTGAAGTGTTTTCACACAATTGGTTCCCTGTTTGTGGCACAAAAATATAAAGGTGGACTTTTCGATTATTATTATTACCAATAAGAATACTAATAAAGAATTAGATTTTTTTAGATTCAGTAAATTACTTTGCGTGTATAATTTGTTAATTGAATTGAAAAATTTTTAAAAATTGGTGAAAGAAAGCTTGTAATCGATAGTGAAAATGCTTACATTTCACAGTCCTTGCAATTAATTTCCACTTAATGCTATCATAACTGAAATGTACCTGGATTAATTAATTTCCGGATGTCTGTCTGTCCGCCCGTCCGTTCGTCTGTAAATTGAGATATCTTTATAAAACTTGGTACATGTGTTTTTCGGCATCTGGTGTTGCCAATGGGCAAAATCGGACCATTGCCACGCTCCCAAAATGCTGTTAATATAATGCTGTTAAAAATATGAAGTGCTGTAACTAAGACATAAGACAGACTACGAAGTAAATTTGGTACAGAGGACACAGAGAGGAAGGGCATCTGCGGTTTAAAAGTTTTTAAAAAGTGGGCGTGTAGTATACATATCTTATAAACTATCAGATATATATCAACCGAAGTTAATAGGAACATTTCTTTACAGCATTTCTTAATACTTTTGAAAATGGGCGAAATCGGATAATAACTACTCCCCGTACAATGTTATGTCCCAATGCTACCCCAATGCTACTAAAAGTAACTGTCTAAGAAAAACGCCAGAAGTATTAAATTTAACCGTAAAATTAGTACGGTAGGATTATATTCAAATTATTATACAAATTAGACATTAGGCGTGGCCCCGCAAACTTTTGGATGAAATATTATATAAAATTTCAACAACGACCAATTTCAACTAAATTTGGTACGTAATATTATCCTGATATCTTTATGTTACGGTTGTGGGCGAAGTTGGACTACAACCACATCTGCTTTCCATATAACGCAATTTTCAATTCGATCAGATTCTTTCACTATACGATATATAAATCAAGCAACAACGAAGATATCGGAATAAAACTTCGTACAAATAGTGCCTCTAAGGTGTGGCACCTTCTAAAAATGGTCGAAATCAGACTATATCTTTTCAAGTACTCTGATACCGAAAATGAGAAACTCCGATCTAATGTTGGCTTTATAACGAAAAAATCGGTAAATTTGAGAGATATCTTAATGAAATAAGTGTGCATCTTTTCCTGCTAACAATGTTGTTTGGTGCTAGAAATTGAAGAAACTCAGTTCCTATAATCGTCATTTAATTAATATATCCCTCATTTAATAAATACAATGATCATTTCTGTCCTTCTGGTTGATTGTAATCCATGCACAATTTCGTCGAATAACGAATATTGAATTTATACACGTATGCAAACTTTATCTTTATTATTAAGTTTTGCAGACATCCGAAAATATTTTTATGTCAATGATTCTTGCAAATTGTGAAAATATTAAATTTTCTGCTGCATCCGAACTTAGCCTTTCCATAAAACTCGATTAAGTAATCACTTTTTTTTCAATTTTCCTTAAAACGAACGCCACATTCTTCGCCGCTGCTACATGTTTTGTTTAAATTTTTTTTTTATCAACGAGAAATAAGAAAATATCTACACTATTTTTCGCATTTAAACTTGCTAGAAATTTTAGGCGATAAAGTCCGCTAACTGCCGAAATATATATTGTTTTCTAATAAAAAGCTCTAAAATTACATAATACTTTTTCTTTGATAGAAAATGGAATTTGAATGAATTGAATTTTGAAAATTTATATGTATGGCATATAAATATGGTAAAATTTTCTTTTTTATACGATATTTCGAAAGTTTTTAGAGCTATTTCATAAAGGCTAAAGTGTGTTTGAATTCGTTTCATTGTTGGAATTTTTCTATTAATATTTAACAAGCATTTATTTAAATATCCTTGACGTTCACTTTGAAAATAAATTACAAATTATTTGGTGATTCTTCTAAAACGTCAAAATTTGATCTAAAATTAGCTACCATTCGCATACAGAGTTAGAGCGCTGAAATGAAACCCATTTTTCGTTTTTAATTCCGATCATGCCTGTACGCAGAGTTATCGGTACGAATGAACACATTTATCGAACGCGGATTAAGACCTTGAGTGGTCCTCAGATACTTCAGTTCTTATGTAAAGCTCTAAAACATTATCCTCAACTCAGTAAGAATTAAAAAGTTAGACGGTTTATTGAACGTTGCAATAAAAATTGACTAACACTGGAAAATATCTAAAAATTCGCAAGAGCTGTAAGAAATATCTCAAAATACAGAATTTTTAAATTTCTAAAACATTTCATCATTAATTTTAATATGAATTAAACTACTTTTTGTCTATCTACTCATATGCATAGATACAGAAAATATATAAATCTAACATATATTTATTGCGTAGAATTGAAATGTAGTTAGGTAAATTGTCCCACTATGTTTATTTAATTTTTAATAATTATTTTTTATTCTTCAATTTCAGAAGGGACACAAACCTTAGAGGGTTTAACAGTGATGGTCGGTCAGCAACGTGTGCTACACAAGCTCACCAATAAAATATAATAAATAAATGATATTTTAAGTTTTTCTACACAAGTAACCATAAAAAAATATTTATTTACTCATTCCTTAATAAAGTTTGTTCACGCAAATTAAGTTTTCTCTGCTTGAATAAATAAACCGACATATATATATATATATGAAATAACATGAAAGTAATTATGATATAAAAGCGTGTTCTATTTTATAATAAATATATGGTTATAACGTACTCAAACGGTTGCCCACTGCACTATATAGTATGTATACATGAATGAAAACCTCGGCTCTAAATATGTTTGTATGTATGTACGTTGTGTAAATAAATTAGGCGGCAAAATCCTTTTCTTGTGTGACACAATATGTCAATATATATTTTGGTTTGATTTCTTTCATTTAGCGTCGTCACGCAAAATTATGTTAGTTTCTATTTTGTTTCTCTTTTTTGCTTTCGCGTTATATGCAATACTCGTATAATAAAACATTCTATACAACTTAATCTAATTGTCAAAGTGAGATAAAAAAAAGAAACGCAAAGAAAACATAATACACATAAATCAATTAATCGTCGGAATTCTGGTAATGCTTGCGTCGGAATGACGCCAATTTCAGGCGTTGCATTTGCAGTGCTTGCTCCAGTTCCAAAACTTTGACATGTATCTCCATTTCCATGGTTTTTGCTTGAGACGTCGTTAATTTTGTGAAATCGACCTCCTGCAGCTGCTCTAGAGATTGATTGCAATCCTTAACGGTGGCAACGACTTGCCCTGTCGCTTGGGATACATCACGTGATGCTTTTGTCAAATCACCCAACTTTTGACTCTCCTTGGGTGCCTTCACTTTACTTGCGATGACCAATTGGGCAGTGCATGCGGCAATTTCTTGTGCAGCAACGATTAATTCAAAATTTTGTGTGGACTCCGAAACAATAGCTTTGTTAGCGGCTTCAACGAGTAGATTAGCACCTTTAGCAACACTCTTTGATGCTGATATTAAACCCTCCGTCCATTGGCTATTACGTTTGTAGAATTCCTTAATCGAGGTGGTGCCTATGGGGAGATATTATATATGAAGATTATTTATGACTAAAATCTTTTATTATATTGCTTAACACTGGCTAATTAAGATTGTGTTCTAAAAAAAATGGTTTCGTTGTAAATCAATAACTTAGAAAATAAACAGTAAAAGAAAAAACAAAATCGAAACTCCTCACAGAGTATAGAATCTTCAAAATCTTCTGTTTGCTTGAAATATTTGATATGATTCCAGTGAAGAAGGAGACCCAATTCTGTGCATTTTTGAACATCTTTTGGGACAAATAGTAATTTTTCTTACTATTCGGACATAACCTTAATGTTTTAACTCGACATTTATATTTACTTTGATATTTTCAAATGTTGACCGCATTTGGGTCGTTTATACTACCAAAAATTTTCAATTACTTGTTAAATCGAATTAGTAATGAACAATTGTTCTCTTTAAAAAATAATGTTTAAAATATTTGTTAATGTTTGGCAAGAAAATAGCGATCTTCTAGAAACAAAATGAATTTTGTCAATTAAAGAAGACAGACTTACCAGTTCGGTCAGGTGAAAAACCATTTCGAAAGCAATAACAAGCTCATACATATGAACGAGAAGTGAAGGAAGTTAAATTGTTAAAATTAAACTAATAATTTTTACCAACTTTTCTACCGGCTTATTTAATAGAATCAACATTTTTGTATCAAAAACTTTTTCAGTTGCGATGTTAATAATTTTTGCCGCGAAAAAGGCTCACATTACCTACAGCGTCGTGAGTTAAATTCTTCAACACGGGAGAAAATAAAAATATACTCTCTTAAGCGTGGACAAGGAATAAATAAAAACTTGACTTAAAAATAAAAAGTAAATGAGTAATAAAAAAAAAAGTAAAATATAAATAAAAAAATATATAGGGTTTGAGGTTATGTTATGAAGTACAAAACAACAAAAAAACAAATTAATAGATTTTAATTATTTTTATAATTTTTATAATTTTTCTTATTTAATTCTTAATAATCTGAAAATAACAAATTTGTTCCAAAATTTGCACTCACCTCGTCCGGCGGACACAATTTCCTCTTGCAAAGCCTTAGCTTTTCGTATTAATAACTTAATGCATTGCATAAGGAATGTACAAGCGTCGAGAATTTTCTCACTCACTTCCAATTTGATACCCTCATCTTTGGATCGTGCACTTGAGAGCAGTTCTACAAATTTCTTAGCAGCTTCTTCGATAGCATTGTCCATTTCTGCTAATTCATTTTCTACCAAATCTCCCAACTCCACATGATTATTGCTCGTTTTGTTGAGTTCAGTAACTGATTTGTGTAACACACTTAGTTTTTGTTTTGATTTCACAATTGAATGTTTAATTCTTGTTATATCTTCGATAGTTTTGATTTGTTGGAAGAGCGTGAGCAAGGGGTCCTTAACGCTATTGATCTGATTGTAAATGTCTGAAATTGAAAATAATTTACAATAATTGCAAATACGTTGCAATTTAACATCCTTACCTTCGCCTTTTCCTATATCGGTGGTTGTGTTATATATCAAGAGGCACTGTTCATGTAGCGTTATAAATGCACAACCCAAAAATATTGTCTGTTGTGTGACATCGTCAATAAGTAGTTTATTCTCAACTAACTGTTCATAAATGCTGTCCGTTTGCTCCAGTATTTTTTCCATATCACCCACTAATTTTATTGTCTTGTCGAAATTTGGCTGATTCACTTCCTTGACTTTTGCATCAGTTACGAATTCGATGGTATTTAATACTTTTTGATATAGTGAATTAAATTTGTTTTCATATTTCTTTTCGCTTTCGCGTTTTGCTACGATTTCCGCTTGTATCGCTGCATTGGCTGCGATTAATTCGGCTTCCAAATTGCTTTTCTGCTCTCGGCATTCTTGCAGTTTTTCGATATTCTCAAGTTGCTCCTTTTCAATTTTTCCAACAAGAATTTTACTTTCCTGAAAAATAATACAAACTGTGTTGAAGACATTATAAATACATAGTTGTTGTTGTTTTATGAATATAAAAAAATCCCCAAAAAGTTTTGAGGAGTGTTGCTGAGTTGTTGTCCTTAAATAAAACCGGGCCCGTTTTGGTTATATAAACTCGACTGCCTCCGAAATGGTACGAATATATACTAGTAGTAATTATATTCGTTGGAATAATATTTTTAATAGATTCAGCAAATACACACCCTCGAATTTTGTTCCATCTTATTTAAACTCAACTCTAGTTCCTTGATTTTGTCTGCTTTTTCCGTTATCTCCTTTTCGTGTATTGTTTGCAGCTCATTTATATTGTAATTTTTATTTTCCAAGTCCCTCTTTAATTCCTCTACCAGAACAGCGTGTTCCATTTGTTTTTTGGTGAAAGCATCGTTCATTGTATTGAATTTCTCTTCAAGTTTTACCACCTTCGATTGACTTTCAAGCAAAGCCAATGATTCGGTTTGTAGCTGCACGGCTTTAACAGTCAATTCGGCAATTTCGCTATTCTTATTGTCCGAAAATCTTTGGTATTCCTTTCTTAATTCCTCGTGTTTCCGTTGAAGCTTCTTGTAATCCTGCGACACGGTTTCGATTTCTGTTACTAATGCAAGATTTTCTGTGCCGATCTTTTCACTTTTTTCAAGTTCACCTTTTATTTCGCTTATTTGTGATTTGAAGTTGTTCACTTCATCTTGCAATTCCGTGTTAATATGTTTTTCTCGGTTCAAATTTTTAGTAGATTCGCCGTGCTGTAAATGTAAATCTATATATATATAGTGTATATATATTTTAAAATTAGAAAAATGCAATTTGTTAAAAACAAAATCATCAACCAAGGCTATGATGTTGTTATTGGAGTAACATAAAAAATTCCTTAAAATATTTGAGACATGATGTTGAAATAAGAGCGCCTGAATATGAATTGGAGCCTAGAAGTATGCTTCAGTATCGGGCCACCGCTGCAATATCTAACAAACGACGAAATATGCAGCAAACGAATTTTGAATGAAGTATTTATCCAAATTTTGTATTTATATATCCAAATATAAAAATTTTCATTTAGACCTCCGGATATGAAACATGTATCTGGAGAGCTGATAAATATAGATAAAATTCCCAGCCCTAGTAAAAAGTCAATTGAAATTGGTCAAATAAATCCAAAGTCCGTAGGGTGCCCCAGACCCCAAGCGCCTTATGTGTATTCTTGTAACTTACCTGCCTCAATAAATTAATGTGTTCATCTCTAATTTGTGTGTACATAGCTTTCAGCTTGCTGAACTTTTCCTCCGATGTTTTTGCCTTTTGCTCATCCTCTGCAGCTTTCTCTGCAATGCAAGTAAATAAAAAAAAAATTTATTTAGGCTATTTTTAGATTGTACTTATTACAAGCTGTTAATTACACAGATTTTGTCGAAAACATTTGTCAATTAGTGCAGCAAAATAATTATTTGCAGATACGGCTTGTCCGAACAAGTAAATGTGAACTCAGTTTACTCAAAACATTTGGCATTAGCGTAATTAAATAATTAATTATTAATATCTAAATAATATTGATAAGTGGACGCGTACATATTTGCCTAAGTGACTATTAAGATATAAAACGCTTCATTCATTTTAAAATTCGTTTGGGTTTAACTTACGTAATAGGATCGGGGTTTCGCTCAATTTCTGTTCCAGATTGTTCTTCATCGCCTGTATATTTGCGCAAATTTCCTTAGAATGTGTTAACTGGTTATTCAAAGCGGCAATTTCATTACGCATACGCGTCAATTCATTTTCATAATTTCTTTCCCGCATTTCGGAATTCTGTCTAAACGTTACCAACTCAGTTTGCACATCTTGTAATGCATATTCATAGTCTCTAATAGTATTTTGTAGAGAGGCATTATCAGCTATTTCTGTCCCAGCGGCGGTTGGTGTAGTGACTGATTCTTGGGAAATACTGGTGTCTACTAAAGTTTCCATCGGTGGTTCTGGATCAGGTTGTACATACATTACTGGTGGTATGTAACTGCCGAAATCGACTTTAGAAGTAAAATTTGGTGCAGATTCTGGTAGATGTGGCACCTGTATCAGATCTGAGAAATACTGTAGGGGTCGTACATTGTCATAGAATGTTTTGATTTTAAAAAATAATTCACGAAAACGATCACGGTGTCCGGTTAAAATGTCATTTGGCAGTTTATCGTGCAACTTAAACATAACACGTACGCATAAATCATACAAGGGATTTGAATCTTGTATGAGCGTAATTAATGGTGCTAAACGACATTGGCCCTGCGGTGTCATGGAAGACATGCGATATGCATTGATGGATGTGAACACACGAGACTGCACCTCCAAAATATCATCCAAATAGTCGAAAATTTCAACGCAAAGCTGGAAACTAGGAAATAATATGTTTTCATTTCATATATATCACTTTATATTTAACGTCAAGTTAGGTTTTAAAGAACTATATTGTTAATGGATGGCGTAACACTTTCAAAAAAAAAAAAAAAATTTGGAGGAATGCTTTCGAGACAAATGAGTTTTTCAGGCTTATATCTGGATCCCCTTTCATTTAAACCCTACTATCTTAGGACCAATTTTAGTAAATTTAACGGTTAAAGCGATTGAAATAAATAAAATAAGAATATAACCAACAATGAGTTTGAATAATGTTTTCTGACTACTTACAAATATAACAGAATTTAAAAATAGAATTTTATAATTCTGCATACTGTATAAATGTGTTTGTTTAAAACTTACTATATGTTGATGTCATCCTCAGCGGCTTCTTCAATTTCTTTGAAGTCTATCAACAGAGAACCGGGAAATAAAATGTTTTTCTCATGGAATTCCAATTTTGTAACAATTAGTTTACTGTAGGCTTGAATGCAGTTTCCAACACCGTCTTGCAAATGTCCCCACAATTTTCCCATTTCCAAAATCATTTTCTTATGCGTCTGTGAATCCTTAATAGTGCTGGCGTGGCCCTCGCGTAGCACTTTATGTAGTAGATGACAAAATTTCCACGCAGTAAATCTATTTTCCATAAGTGGTTGGCGCGTGAAAATCATCCATAGTGATTTCGCTTCTTTAACGCGATGTGTAGTTATAATTATGAAGCGAGCGTGTTTCATTTTTAGCGGTGCCTCCATTGGGTTTAATGCCTTGTTAACACTGACAGACTTTACGAAGATAAAAATATAAAAAAGTAAAAGCATATTACTTATATTATATTATTATATTACTATTTTCCATAATTACACATGCATTTACCATGTTGAACATTTCTTTGTCGTAGGTCGGTGCCATTTTCCGCAATTTTTCTTCTAATACCAATTTTATTTGAATTACTTAAGCTTATTCTTACATTAGCATTAATATGCAACGCATACAATTTGAACGATTTCAATACACAATATATACAGAACTTGCCACACCTTAGCGCACTTTAGCATTTAGCATATAAAATTTTGAACAAGTTGTGAAAAAAATTTGGAAACGAATAATACACAACGAACATGGAGATCAGATTATAAAAAGTATCGATAGCCCGTTATCTTATCTTCCAATACCGTTATTTAGTGCACCACGTATTCGTTTGTTAGAGTAATTCTCCAATTGCTTCATTGGCAGCAACTCATATCTTTTCGGGCCAAAATATTTTTTGTATCATTGAGATACCGATACAAACAATTGAAATTAACAAATTGTGTCATTTATGTAGAAGCAAACATATGGGCTGCAATGTTGCCGGTCGACTGCATTTGAATAAATCAACAATTTACACTAAGTCAGGTCACAGGCGTTAGTAAACACATTAAATTTAACAAAAACTTATGTTATTCTATATTTAAAATGTTTATATATTATCTCCTTTAACACCGGTTTGGGGCGTAGGGTCAAAGCGTAGGATTGTTATCTTGTCCTCGTCGAGGGTTGTTATCTTGTTGCGATGAGGGGGCTCAGTAAGTCCAATGATCCTGAGAGCGATGCCGGCGGTAGCGTAACTACTGGTAGGGCCTGAGCACCGGTGAGCGTCTGTTTCACATGATAATGACGGTTGCAGCGGGCATCTGTGTTATAAACGTGTATTTTTATAGCAGATTGGTGGGCCAAGGTAGCAGCCCTACCAACGAATTAAGGAACCTGGGATAATCACCCATCTTTCTGATTATACTTGATTACTAAAACCAAAACACAAAAAATTTAAATGTTTGAATAATCTAAATATCATTCATGAATATCATCAAAAAAGTTTGTTCTCTTAAATTGCAATGTACTTTTAGCAGAAATACTCTACCACAAGAACTTTCTGAAAACTAGTTCTAGTAGCGCAAAATTTAGTAAAATTTTATCCAGTAGCCGAATAACCTTGTAAGGTAAAATTCTGTTTCTGCTAAGAAATTTTTAGCTAGTAAGAAATTGCTGAATTTTATATTTTTTTATTTTTCAGAGAGTAATAGGCGACACTATTTATTTATAAGGTTTTCAAATTTTATAACTGATTACCAGAAATGCTATTTTCATTTGAGAATTTTATGTGTGCGCAGCCTTAAGGGTTACAAATATTATCTGGTAGCATTGCGTGAAATATCTTCGAATTGAATGGATATGTAATCAAAACAAAACTGATAATATAAATAAATATGTTGTTATTTCTCACGCGTATAGTTTTATTTAGCTCTTTTTTCACCGTCAATATACGTTGGCAATTATATGGAATACAATGTACTCATGCTGAAGAAGTTATATTTGAGAATAAAATATTGGAAAATGAGTACATCGTACAATATCGGCACTATTATTTTTCTGCCGCAAGAAGGAAATACCTGAATGCTGCCTTTCGACGGGCTAATGTACATACATATATAAGGCTATAACATAAAACATAATTTTAAATTATTCATATTTTTTTTAATTAAAGATCTCAAAATGGAATATTGTTGAGCGTCAGAATGCTGCGCTTAATTATCCCAGCGATTTTGATTTGATACAGTTGGAATGTGGAGACACAGCGACCACACAAATGCTACAGCTTGAAGATCATCCACTTGTCAAAAAAATTTCGCCACAGCGTAGTGTAAAAAGGATTCTAAATTATAATCACACTAGTGAACGTGTATCCCGACATATTTTACGTGCACTGCCAACTCAAATCACAACTATGCTACAAGCCAATGTTTTATGGGGTATGGGAATTACGGGCTCTGGGGTTAAGGTAGCCGTTTTCGATACCGGCTTAGCAAAGTCACACCCACATTTTCGGCGTGTTAAAGAGCGCACCAACTGGACAAATGAGAAATCTTTAGACGATGGTGTGAGTCATGGAACATTTGTTGCCGGTGTTATTGCATCAGCTAAAGAATGTCTGGGACTGGCACCAGATGTAGAGCTGCACATATATAGAGTCTTCACAAATTCACAGGTTACTGTTAATTTGTTTATAGTTAATAGTTAGTTATATGCTGTTTATTTATTCCTCAATATTAACAGGTTTCATATACCTCTTGGTTTTTGGACGCCTTCAATTATGCTATTTTCAAGAAAATCAAAGTGCTAAACTTAAGCATAGGTGGTCCAGATTTTTTGGATCATCCTTTTGTGGACAAGGTGCTTGAATTATCCGCTAATAAGGTTATAATGATATCTGCAATAGGAAATGACGGTCCACTCTATGGCACACTCAACAATCCTGGCGACCAGAGTGATGTCATTGGTGTTGGTGGCATTAATTTCGAGCATAAAGTGGCAAAATTCAGCTCTAGAGGTATGACAACTTGGGAACTACCATGGGGATATGGTAGATTGAAACCGGATATCGTCACATTTGGCAGTCAGGTTAAAGGCAGTAATGTTCATGGTGGTTGTCGTTCACTATCTGGTACTTCAGTAGCCTCACCGGTGGTTGCTGGCGCAGTTGCTTTAATAGCTAGTGGTGCGTTATCAAAATTGAATCTCGTTAATCCCTCATCAATGAAACAGGTATTGATCGAAGGCGCTGAACGTCTATTAGATAACAATATGTTTGAACAGGGACATGGTAAACTTGATATTTTAAAGAGCATGCAATTACTTTTAACATATGAACCCAAAATAACACTTAGTCCTGAATATTTGGACACAACAGAAAGTTATATGTGGCCATATAGTTCACAACCGATTTACCATGGTAGTATGCCCATCATTGTAAATGTCACCGTATTGAACGGAATTGCCGTTATGGGTGTGATCAAGGATGCACCTATCTGGCATCCACACACCGATAAACACGGAAATGTTTTAAATGTTGCGGTGTCCTACTCGGCAAGCCTGTGGCCCTGGTCTGGTTGGATGTCGGTGCATATAGGTATTCCGAAGAAAAAATATATTTTATATAAATAATTTTAGATTTAAAATTTATCAAATTTAATTTTTAGTTGTAAACGAAAAGGGTGATAATTTTAAAGGGGTCGCTGAAGGTCATATTAGTCTAGAAATCGAATGTTTACAAGAGCAACAAGAAGGTAAAATTGTGACCAAAATCAAATTTCCACTCAAAGTGACGGTCATACCAAAACCGCCCCGAAACAAACGCATACTATGGGATCAATATCATAGTTTGAAATATCCGCCAGGCTATATACCACGTGACAATCTTAAAATCAAATCGGATCCTTTGGATTGGCGTGCAGATCATCTACATACTAATTTTAGAGATTTATACACACATCTGCGTAATGCTGGCTATTATATAGAAATCTTACGCATGCCGTATACTTGTTTTAATGCCAGCGAGTATGGTACACTGCTTATCGTCGATTCAGAAGAAGAATTTTTCGATGCGGAAATCAACAAAATTGAAAATGATGTTTACAATGAAGGTCTCAGTGTTATTGTATTTGCGGATTGGTATAATACAACAGTGATGAAGAAAATCAAATTTTTCGATGAGAATACGCGACAATGGTGGATACCCGACACCGGTGGTGCCAATATACCAGCACTCAACGACCTATTGAAACCTTATGGCATTGCTTTTAGTGACTTTATCGCAGAAGGATTTTTCACTATGGGCGATCACTCCATGTATATAGCAAGCGGCACAACTTTAGCGAAAATTCCACGTGGAAGTGATGATATTGTTGTCGGCGCAGAACTCCATGATCAGGGATTTGAGGTAAATGTAAACTTCCTTTATTTGTCATGATATAATTAAACAAATGTGTTTTCTTTTAAGATTTTGGAAAATCCCAATACGGCTGACAACAAAAAAATATTCAAACCTATACTTGGTCTCTTTCAAACTCAAAGCGAATTACGCAAACAATATTTAACGGTAAATGCACAAACGCCTACGAGTTATGAAGAGAATAATGTTGAACAGCCCAATATCGAGACAGAAATTTCTGCTGAAAAAAATCCCATATTAAACAAACGTATATTACTTGAATTAAACGCTGATAAACATAATAAACACAACAGTGCCAACTCCCTTAACAAGCTAACGGAAAATAATTCTAAAAATTTAAAAGAAATGTTGGAAACTTTGTCCATTATTAGCATCACTACAAGCGGACGCATTGCAGTTTTCAGTGATTCAAATTGTTTGGACTCGATACACTTGGAAAAGGCTTGCTTTTGGCTATTGGATGCTATTCTGGAATATACTATGACTGCGTATAAATCTGAGCTGCTACAAAAACTAAATCGTATTGCAGAATTTTATAACAAAGATGAAGAACTTCTACCGTTACGTTTATACAGTAGTAATTTGCATTTACATTCTAAAGTAATTGACTCGAATAATAAATTCCATAAAAAAGAGACTGAAGCATGCGAAAATTTCAACTGGATGCAGCCGCAGGGTGTCAATGCAGCGGATATAATATTAACTGCGAAGCGTTTAAATCAAATCGACTTGAATTTACTGAAAGCTAGTAAAGGTAATGAAATCATAGAATGAAAATAATATTTGAATTATATATAACCAATATATATATTTATTATAGTATATTATTAATATATATTATTTCTATAAATAATTTTTATTAAAATAGTCACATATTTTTTTTGTAGATCACAAAGTCGCCGAATTATTAAATCCAAACGTCGAAGCTAAACATAACGCTTTGCCATTGGAAGAAGAAGACGAGAGAACAATCAAACTATCTCTGATTTTCATTATGCTGTTGACAAGTATTGTTCTCATATTCTTTATAAAATGTTTTAAAAGAAAAAGAGGCATATAGTAGAGTAGAAAATTAATAATATTTTCTTTATTAAAATAATTTTGATAGATTATTTATTTATTTAGTAATAATAATAAAAAATAGCAACATAGTGTCGGTAACTAATAATTGTAATGTGTTTCTTGTGCCATGTATAAATACGTCCGACTTAAATTTGGATATATTTTTGCTCATGTGAACTTTACCTTGGAACTCATGTATTTTTGACGAAGCCTTCGAAAGGCATTGGGAAAATAGCGTTCGGTTTCGGTTGGTTGTTCATTAAGCTTTTGATGTTAATGTAAGACTATTTACGTATACCGAATAATTGATAAAATGGATAGTGCTGTTGTTATTGTAGAGGTATAAAATATTCCACTTATTGTCGTCGTAGATGAATAAGAACCTTGAGATATATATGAAGGTGTGTATGCGGTGATATTAATTGGTGTCGCCTCGATAACTTAGATAGTTCTTTTGTGGGAACGTACTTCATTCAGTATTATTCTATACGGTGCTACGTTTAATTTTTACCAGGTCGCCTTAGACCTGTCAAATACAGATCAGTAAAACTTACCAAATACTCAAATATTTAACAAATATTTTATATTTATTGATTTCATATTTCTAAATTTTGTATATGCAAGGGATATGGATATTTTCTTAAATCTTTACGGTGTAAACAACATATTGCCATTGAACAAGTTTGTTTCAAACTTTCGACTGAACAGCGTCGATATATACCCGATTGCTGTCTTGAGATTTGATAGACCTAAAAATATAAGTAGTAATCAATAAACAAATTAATTAGCTAATAACACTGATGATTTATCGTATACCTTTAGCAATGTAGCTTTGTAACGTGTACACTCTTTTCTTTTAAATTTAAATTTTACTGGATGACTTAGGTTGGACGCCTTAGTTACCCCAATGCGATTTAAACTGGAGTTTGTGTCTGTCATCAAGCGTGATATCTAAATACAAAATGATGGTAATTATTGAAATTAATAATAACACCCCTATTGCGGAAGGCTACTGAAGCCAGTGTCCTTGAAAACGCAAATAACAACTCTGTGTTCACATTTGTGGAAAGTGCTGCTAAAGTATTTGGCAGCATTGCTCAAATTTTTGGCAGAAATCGTAAAATGAAACATAAAGAAATGGAAAACAATGATGTTAATTAAAATTTAAAATATTTTAGTACATTTAAAATAACTTGTATGATCATCGTGAAATTATTAAATTTTTGTGCGTTGAATAACTAGTTTTTCAAGTTTACCTATATTGGCAATTTTAAAGAATCTGAAAAATTATTTACTAACTATTAGTTTATAAGAATGCAGCGCTTAGGGGAATACTATTACAATTAAAAATATTACTTTAATGATATTAATACATCAATAGACTATGCAAATACTTAAAAAATATTTCACGACAAAAAAATGTGATAGTAACAATTACGTGAAAAATTCATAGTGCTTAAAGATCAACGAATTTTTGAAGATACATTTTGGTAAATTATTCAGTTAAAAGCATTCATAAATAAAATGATAATGATAAAGTAAAAAATAAAGCATAAATATTTTCCTTCAAGGTATTCAATGTATTCAAATATTAAAATTTCCAAAATTCTGTAGGTAACTGCTCCTAAGCGATTTCCTGATTTTGACTGACTGACTGTGTGACCTGACTGACAATAATAAAGGTGGATAGTAATCGATAATATACACAAAATAGCTACGGCCGACTCAATTGGCTGTGGTAGTTTGTTGACATCCACTTGCAATGTAAATTTTGGTATATTGTTGTCGAACGGCTACTATACTCGCGCTTTTATAGATACGTAATAGGGGGAGAAGATCTTTTTGGGTCCATATTTTACATAATTGGTACTAAGACATTTCTCATGTATTTGACATTGTTCGAAGGGTTGATGGACTTTAATGAGACGTTTTCCTTGGCAGAAATTTACTCGGGTTCGGTTCGGGTGGTTCAACAGTCATGGAATTAAAAGAAAAGAAAACAACAAAAAGATCCGCGACCTTCGAACAATAGGACGGAACGAGTACAAAAGAATTTGTATTCAATTGAGAGGGTTAGCTGATAGCAGATACTTTTTCTCATAGCACATATTGAGAAAAAGGCCATTGACGTAGTAAGATTTTTTGTTGACCCAATGTATCATCTTAATTGTCTATTTACAAGGAAACGAATCGACTTGCCGGTTGTGTTAAGAATATTTACACTATAATTAGACTTCTTTCACTTACCAGTTGATCTATATTAATATGCTTCGTTACTCTGTAACTGCTGAAGTAACCGCTTTCTATAATCGGTTCGACATTTGTTTCCTGCGTTTTAATGCTCTTCACTTTCGGAACGGCGCTCCTTTCTGCCGTATCGAAGAGACCTCTCGCTTCTGCCATATTTATCAAATATTTGGCATTCAATTGTGTGATTTGGGTTCTTTTAATTAACGAAAGATAACAACCAATCGATTGTTGTTTTATACACTTGTCCTGGTTAATACAAATATCAGGTATGTTTTCGCAAATAAATTCATCGGCGCCCGGCAGAACTACGTTTTCTTCACTATCATCTGCTACTCCACTCACTTCAGCAGTCCCATCCGATTTCCCCGCACCAGCTTCTGTTGTAAACTGTGCTTTAACTTTCTCATCGGCTTGTGTGTTTGGGGCACGTTTTCTCGGCGAACTCATTGCTGCTGCTGGTATATTAGCAGCCTCTGCTTCGGCTATTGCTTCCAGGCGTTTTCGTTCCCTAAATGCACTTTGATGTTTTCTTAGCGATGTTTCATTGATGAGTTTCACAGCATATTTGATCATATCCTGATTCTCCGATGAAACAATTGAATGTGTTTGGTAGAGTAAAAACTGTATTTGTGGTCTCGACATGGCCAATTGTAGTGTGAGTAGTTGTTCTTCAAGTATTAGTGAGACTCTACGTTTGCCTTCCTCACTTATCTCTGATTCAGTAAGCACCTCCAACATACTCAAGTCTCCGCCACGTGAGCAAATCAAATCGATTGGATCGGAAATTGCGCTGAAAGAGTTCGGTGGATTGACGAAAATGCCGACGACATAGCCGAAACGTTTCGACTCTAATGGGAATGACGTGAATAGCTCTGCGAAAATGCGTATGTTATTGACACCAAGTACTTCCATAAACTTTCGATATTCTTTGAGATTCGGTCCAGCACCGTAAACATAAAAATTGCTCACTCGGTTCACGGAATAGAACAATGAGGCTAAATATGCTGTGGAACGTGGTGAGGAAATGTGGGTCTGTAGTATGTCACCGTTTAACTGAAAGTAGTCGAGAAGTCTAGACATAACGGCAGGTCCATAAGAGAATGCTTTGTCCTATGAAGAAAAGTAAAGTTATTTAAATGGTGTAGAAAAAAATTAAAGCTTGTCTTCTGAGCTCGGTAATTAAAACGAAAATAAAAATTTCAAAGAAAATAGAAAATTATTGGTCTTAATATTACGAATATTTTAAAAATGGCATGACGGATTTAAATTAGAAGCTTTGACGTGTCATAAATTCTTGTTAGTTTCATATTGCCTAAAAAAGTGCAATAATGACATTGAAGAGGGACAAACGATCCATATATAGAACTAATGCTCGTTCTATGTTACCTAAGTTGTTACCTATGTTCATCTCATAAACCTGCCGAGATGATTGAACTTCTTCTTCCATTTATGTTGTTCGCTTTGCTGTCATCCAATAAAATGGAGAAACCTACAAGTTTTACTTTTTTACTCGTACTTTAGTTTTGACCGCGTGTGGATGCAGGTATTGCCAGAGATGTTAGAAAAATAGTAAAAGAGCAATATCGGTCGGTAGTTCGGTTCTTGTTTTTGGAAGGGAAATCGCGCAGTTAAATCAAAGAGCACTTGGATGCTGTGTTCGGTGACTCTTCTGCTTTTATGGCGACTGTAAAAATTCCTTTAACCTGTTTCAACGTGGTCGCAAGCCGGTTTTTGAAAAGCTATGCCCAGGCTCCCAGAAAGCGGCTACCATAGAGGAGAAAGTGACCAAAGTTCACGAATTCGTATTGACAGACCGCTAATTGAAGGTGTGCAAATTTGGTGAAACAGTAGGCATTCCCGGACAATAAGAGCAACCCTGAGACCACTAAACAGCAGTATTTGATGCTGTCGACGAAATATGGATCCACTGGTACACATCGAAGGCCCTGGTAGATTCGAAACAGTCTACTTCACCCTGGGAACCTACTATAAAGAAGGCGAAGACGGTCCTGTCAGCTGAAAAGTCAATGACCACCATTTTCTGGAATTCATCTACATGGTGTGATCTACATCTACTACCTTTAGAAAGGCAAAACGGTGATAATCCTCTATTATGCCTACTTTAAAACGTATTTCTCAAAGGGATTAAAGAATTTCGAGTTTCTCAGGGTCAAGTGTATCGAGCTAAATAGAGACTATGTTAAAAATAAATCGGCATTTTTCCTCTTTTATTTTACAACACCATGAATACATTTTTTTAACTATTCGGGCTCAACGGACATACCTTACATATATCACTAACTTTGTGTTGTTGCTTTGTTCGTGATTCGCAACATAATATAGTGTTTTTTTTGCAAGTAGGGAACAAAGAAATACAGCTGTTGCAGCCTACATACTTGTCAGATGCATTTATACTTACCTTACAGCTCACCGCTTACCTGAATGATAAAAAAATGTTGTGTGACTAGTTTTGATTTGGTGAATTCGCCCTTATCTTGTGGCACACAGGATACAAACAGTGGACAAACATTGTCCCAACGATAATGATTCGTGTCTAAAATGTGTATGTTATCGTTTTCCTGCAGTATATAGCCGCATTCCTGTAGAAATTTATCAGCTGAAGTTTTATCACTGGAGTGTGAAAGGAAAACAATGATATCATTATAGCATATAAGAAATCGAATTTGTTTGACTATATAAGTATACAATCTGAGTGCAACTCTTTTCGAATAAATATGTGACTCGGCGTTGTATTCTCGGGTAATCAGAGTATATAGAATCCTTAATTTACTCCAAGTTTTAAACCAAGATTATTATGCTAATTCAGTTGATTAGACGCAGTTCTTTAGTGGAAAACTTCGACACAAACTTCGAAGTCAAATTCGGTTTGATCGGTTATTGAACCTTTGTCATGGAAGGTACTGGTGCTTCAGTAACAATTTTCTCATCTTAACGGAGACATTGTTGATTGTATATTCTTAGCATACTCCTCTATCACGAAGTCTACCGGTACCCATTTCTGTTTTAGACCCCTTTGGTCTCTAAACGGAACATATCTTGAAATGGATAATTTTTTTATCCACCTTATTAGTGAAGGGAATCAAATGAGTGACACCTTTATAACCACCAATAACCAAATTCTAAAAAAAGCAGCTATTAAGTCTGTTCAATATGGAGTTCTCTTTAGAGAGTCATTCTATCGTATAATTGATATAATGGATAAAACTCTAAGCTTAGCTAATATTGAACATGTAAATGCGACCAAGTCTTCGGCCAAGTTACGAGAGATCTTACGAACAGGCGGTGGATCTAAAAACTAGGTACTTGGTTTAAATAAATCATCTTACTTTCGTAATGTTAAGGTACTTCAACCCATTAGAGCTGAAAATATCATACGGATTTTTGAATTATCAGTATAAAAATACTGAAACTTAATTCTGTTCCTTATAACTTATTTTTTACGACTTTTTGCTTTGTTTGACCTTTGTTGTTTCAATAACTTCCAGATATCCTTATCATATTATATCATATTATATCAATTATAAACAATATTATTATCAACAATATATATATATATATATATATATATAAATATATAACTTATCTATATAAGTGAACTATATATAAAAACTATATATAAAACTATATTTAAATACTCTATATAAAAAAAAAAATAAGTTATAAGGAACAGAATTAAGTTTCAGTATTTTTATGCTCTCGCAACATGTTGCTACAGAGTATATTAGTTTTGTTCACCTAACGGTTGTTTGTAACACCTAGAACTAAACGAGTTAGATATAGATATATAGACATATATATATATATATGATCAGGATGAAAAGACGAGTTGAAATCCGAGTGACTGTCTATCCGACCGTCCGTGCAAGCTATTACATTTATTAAAATAATATTTAATAATATCTTAATAAAAATTAAGGTATTTTGATGAAACTTGGTACACATATTCTTTGTTACTGTAAGATGGTTGGCATTTCAGATGGGGGTAATTGGAAATCTGCCACGCCCACAAAATTCCATTAACCGAAAACAGATAATGTGCTATAACTAAGCAGAAAATTAAGATATAAACGTGTTATTTGGTATAAATGATTCTACTAGGATGGAGGATATTTGGGCAAAAAATATTTGAAAAAGTGGATATGGCCCCGCCCCCCAATAGGTTTAATATATATATCTCGGAATCCCTTCAAGCTATATCAATTAAACTTGCTCCAACTAAGTTCTTTTATTTAGCATCTCTTCATATATTGAGAAAATGAGTGAAATCGGATAATAACCACGCCCACCTCCCATACAAAAGTTATGTTGAAACCTACTAAAAGATCGATAACTCGCTGACGGAACACGTTAGAAACATTAAATCTTGCAGCATATATGATACGGAAGGGTTGCATAGAAATCCGTGTAAAGTTCTGGTGATGGGTGTGGCACTGCCCACTTTTAGGAGAAATCCCATATCTCAAGAACCCTTTAACCAATTTTAAGAAAATTTTGTGTATGACATTATATTTGCATTCTTGTCACGCTGTGAAAATGGACGAAATCGGATAAAAGCCACGCCTACTTCTCATATAACACAAGTTTGATTTTCATCTGATCCTTTCACTTTAAAGCAGATAAATCAAGCAGCAATTAAGATATGAAAATCAAACTTTTATCGAAAATATCGGAAAATCTATAAGATATTGCAATGAAATTGGAGGATTATCCAATTAAGGATTATCATTAATTGATTGATTCGGAAATCAATTCGAAAATCGGATAAATACTTCCCCTAGCCCCCTAATATTCAGATTTTCCGGTAGACTTTATATCATATATTTCGGTAAATATATAAGATAACGTAATGAAATTGGATGATTATCTTTTCATAAACATAATGTGCTCTTGTGTCAAAAATGGGGAAGATCGGGTAAATACTTTCCCATGGCCCTCATATACCTAATATAAGAATTTTCAACCTTCCTGGATGCTTTATACCATATATTAACTGTCAATATATTAGTTATCTCTTTGAAATTTAGAGAGCGTCTCTTTCTGACAACAGTGTGTCTATGTGCTTAAATTGGATAAAATCGGGTAAGCACTTTCCCTAGCCTCCATGTACCTAATATATGGATTTTCAACCTCTGGGTAGACTTTATACCATATATTTCGGTCAATATGTAAGATATCTTAGCAAAATTAAGTGAACATGTAACATCGGATATGCCATAGTTCACTGCCGAAAATGTGTGAAATCGGTCTACGAATTATACCAGCTCCCATATACTACATGTAATGATTTACGCTATTCTGGCAGACTTTATGCCGAATATGTCGGTCACTGTGTGAGTTACCTTCACAAAATTGCGTAAAAACATGTTCCCTAATATACTTGAATAATGAAAAGAGTTAATGTGATCAGTGCAGATCTTCATCTATCCCAAAAATGCCCGATATAAGAATTCCCGACTTTCCATCTGACTTTAAACCGTTTATGTTGGTCAATATGTGTGATATTTTAATGTGGATATGTTTTCTTAAATACAATGTGAATTCGCGCTAAATATGAAAGAAATCGGTCTAGGCCATGGTCTAAGCCCCTTATTCCTAATGTAATGATTTGCTTTTCTCTGGTTGACTTTTTTCTCATATATCTAATACATTCATTAAACCACTTTGGATGAGTTTATATCGCATATATCACTTTTGAGTTAATTTCATAGATTTTAATATAAATATCTCTGACACGAAGCAAAATATAACAATGAAAGTACATGGGTCAATGACTTGTAATATAAGTTAATAAGATACCAAATATGATTTTCAATCCATTGACAATTTCTTCGAATAATTAATGTTGAATACGTCCGCAACATTTTTTAATATAAAGTTATGCCTGCACCAGAAAACATTTCCCCGCCTCTGATCCTTGCACATTGCGAGAGTAGAAAACGTTCCGTTACACCCGAACTTAGCCCTTTCTTACTTTTTTATACATAAAAACAAAAAAGGATTTTCTGTTCACTATTTTTTATTCATAAAAACATAAAGTACAGAAAATCAAAATATTTATAATGTTGTGTTCAAACTATGCATTCAAAATAAAGAGGTTGCGAGCAATTAATTGTTTTGTTAAATTTTGGAAACAAATTGCAAATAAGTGTAACCGGATAATTACGCTAACGAATATTAATCAGATTTATAATTTATTCAGTTTTTATCCGCATTCATATTTCACGGAATTTATTCCTGTCAATGGATAATCCGTACGAATAATGAGAAGGATTGACCAAAAGGAAATCCCTCAACATATTCCGTTTCCACATCAAATCACTTATTGTCCAGAAGAACCTCAGATATGGTTGGATGTTTTTATACTTATATAAATAACATATCCTCATAGTATAAGATATTGTAGATCTCATCAGACAAATGTCAAATGACAAATCCAAAAGAGTTACATGCTTTCTTTTAGAAAAAACTGAAGTAAAACTACCTTAAGATTTCAGCATTATTTTTATTATATACCCTACATATACCCTACGTACATATTTCTGTCAATATTTTGAATTTCGAAGTATAATTTTGAAGTTTTAATAGAGATAGCTAGGGTTCTGTTTCAATATTAAATATTTTCTGTATAAACTTATGCCAAGTTTTGTAAAGATAGGATGTTTAGGAAACATCTTTTAACACATTCAACCTCGCTTATTTTCTATTTATGGATCGGTCTTTGGAACTCATCTTCTAAAATTGAATACCTCTTGCACGAAATATCTTCACAAAGAAGCTACAACAATCATCTAAAGTTCAGCTAGTCACTTATTTAAGTCAATTTGCGAATTGTTTACATCTATGACATATATCTTGATATTTGTGTCAGTTGCTAATTGACACATTTAAAGGCCTTGTGAAACGCCTACTAGCTTGTGTTTTTTAAGATAATGAAAATCTCGATTTATGAATATAATTACCGCAATAAAAAGGGGTTTATCCAACCCGTTACCATTGTATTCGATGCTGCATTGGCGACTTTTTCATTTTGTAGATGAATCGGCAATAACTTTGAAAGGCTAAGTGCATTGAATTTTATTCTCATTCGGGACACAGAGGCTGCCAAGGATTTTCGAAAGTTCCACAGATGTTCAGCGATTTCTGTAAGCAATGAAATATATGCAAAGAATAATGAATGTTTTAATATATATTGTTATATTAATATTTTATTTTATAATATATGTACTAAATAGTTTTTTCATATTCACCTTCTACATTTGATTCGCGAAATAATTGGCATTGCAAGTCAATTTCTTCAGAAAAGCGTTGCTTAAAGTTTCGTCCAAGTAATTCATAAAACATTAACCAAATGCGGTTTTCATCCTTCTTGCACTTAAATGGTGAAATTGGAAGAATTTTTTGTTAATATTATATTAAATTTTTGTCTGCCGAGGGTTGACCTCAATTAAAAAGAATTTGTTTGATGTAGGTCGGAAACTAGGGTCGAATTCAGGGCTCTTGGTATTAGTGGTATTGCACTAGATCGAGGCCTATTCAGTTGCTCAAAATTCACTGGTAATCGTTTTAACTATTAATCTTGACTGTCAATGCGAATGGGGTATCTCATTTATCCAAAAAAACTCTTTTACATGCACTATTTAGTCTGAATAGTCTATAAAAGTGCATGAAACGATTTAAGTGACGTCCGAGTTGTGGTTAAATATTTTTTTGATTTCCCATGGTGATGATGACCCCTTGATTGAGGCCAAATGTTCAAGTATGAGTGATTGCGACATCCGTCCGTTTTTTATGTACAAAAAGTTAAGAAATAAATTAATAATACAATCTGCATAAGTTTAAAAAATTGTGTTGGAAATTTGAAGTATTTTTTAGAAGAGTTGCCATGTGTTGGAAATTTTTAATTTAAACCAAATGATAAAATAATTTCAGAATTTTAAAGTTAACTTATCTGTAAGCTATTTGAGAAACCTTCAATATACATAGTCAGTTATTACAAATGAATTACGTATTTCTTAAAATGTAAAATTTAAAATTATTTATTTAATTTTAAATATATTAATTGTGATACCTCCATAATAAATATCTCCCTCTCTTTACCGCATTCAATGTTTATGACACACTCAGGAATATTTTTCAAAATTGTTATATGGGAACATCTAAATGACATTAATTTATTTAACTGTGCTCTGTCAAAAAAAATCAAAATATCAAAAAGAAATAAAAATCAGCTAACTATATTTCCCTTCAATAAAAAATCTGAAGAAGGCTATATTCTCTCACGTTGACGAGATAAATTTTCAGTTTTTAAAAATTAGAAAAAGAAATAATTCTGAAATAGAATATAATATTCATTAGGTTTTTAAAATTGAACTGGGCACTTGCCTTCAACTGTTTTCTAAATCTGTGTGCTGTTCAATTATTACCTTACCTCTGGAAATTGTTCATAAAACTTAATATCATTTAGTGAATTTGAAAGGACCACTTTATCTGCGAATATAAAGATATTTTCAAAAATTATAATTTCGAATCCAAATGTTTTGAAAAAATAGCATAATACATCTGAAATTTAATTATAGCGATGAATTCGCTTTTATAAATACAATGTGACTTCCGATATCTCCAGAAAGCGACTTTCTGAATCAATAGTTACTCTCTAGGGAGAATTAAAGACTAAGAAGTCCATTTACTTACATCGAAAAACATCATAGATCAGTGAATAGACTTTTCTCATTTCATGTTCATTTTCGAACTGTACTTTCCGTGGTGGTTTTGCGAGCAATTTTGCAGCAAGCGCAATTGTTTTTAAATTCCAAAATTTACTCTTGTCCTTCAAAGATATTCCACGAATTTGTTGGCATTTCTTTTTCGACGTTTGGTAAAATCCATTTGGTGAAACGTTTGGTGAGATTGTTGGAGATATATTTAGAACGCTTGACAGATGATTAAACGAATGTATGTCCTTGCGCACCACGACATAGTCCACTTCACTGAAATTAGAAACAAATTTTGATTTTGTATTAAACTTTGTTTATATTATATCAGATTGTTTTCAGAATTGAATGCTTGTAAAAACTATTTCCTAGTTCTAAGGCTTGCTATCATCTAAGTTTGTTATTGTATACAAATTTCGGAGACTGAATGTGACTGTGCAGACGTTGCCTCCACTTATACTGCGATACCGTATAAGTGTGATTTGACGGTTCGAAATAATTTTTATGGGCACTACAACAATAAATCCAGGAAACTGTAGTCGTGCTATAATTATGTAATACTAATCACTGTATTGTCCTGTATTCCGAACTTCAGACAATAATTTCAGGCAATATTGTGCGGAAGATTTCGTTTCAAAGTCTCATAGCTGTCATTTGAATATACAGCATTAGTCTTTTCAAAGGCTAGAAATCCTGCTGGAATTTTCATGTATATCGATACCAAGTTGTCTACAACTTCATCTGCTCAGAAAGGGTAGGAGACCAAGTAGGTGGAGAGCAAATAAAAGCTAGGTCTACTAAAAAGATCCGTTACTAGAATCATCTTTATGGTCTCATATTTAAGTAGTGACTTCCTTTACCCAACTGCCTTAAGGTAGAACTTAAGGCTTTATATATCTTATTATGACTGTCTCAGCACTGATACTTCTGCTCCTGCCTTACCTATCTTTATTTGTGCCCCACTACGTAGTCCATGGCATTTATAAAGTGCCTTAGCTTTGACTTAAGTTTTAAAACCGAAGCAAAGAGTAGGTATGAGAATAAGAAAGCTTAAGAGAGGTTAATAGAAAGTGTGTATTATATTTGAGCTTCTCTGATTTTTATTAGTTATAGTAACAAAAGCTCGATCAAATAACAGCAAAGTTGAAGGTGAGAAGATTCGAAAGAAATGGTTCGATATCCACCGTGCAATAAGTTACACTTTCGTTGGCAAGATGAAATACCTCCTATCATGAAATAATCTCTCTGCTCAAAATCGGTTTTACCCAACTTTGCTGCTGACAGTCATAACTTTCAATTTGTAGACAAATTTGTTAATAATGGAACCAGGCAAAATCATTTTTGGCTTTTTCTCGACTTCTCGAAAGAAAGATTCGGCGAAAGTTTAAGAATACTAATGTACCTAATGTTGAAGAACATGAACAAATGAGCTTAATGTATTCTATAAAGACATAAACAGATGTCTTCCGAATAGATGCAGACTCTACTTGTTGAGTAAAGGAACGACTGGCGACTCACTGAGGACTCAGACAAAATCACTTCGGCGCTTATAACTCTAATCAAGAAGAAGAAGAAGAAGAAAAATAATAAGAAGAATCTGTGCATAGAAAATATTTCTTCCCTGACAGCTGTAACACAATTATAAAAAGTTATATATAATACTAATAATTAAATTCACTCACACTCCATTATCGATGGCTTCGTTAACGCGCTTCTGAACCTCCAAGAGACGGTAATACATGCGTTCCTTCCAGTCGACATCACTTGGTAAATAAATTAGCGTTTGTTTCTGGCGCGTTGCTATTAATTCTTTAAAAATCGTCGGATAAATGGAGAAGATATCCGCTAAACTCAAAAAGAACAGTTGATTGGACATTGTTACCGTTACTACTGTTGCCGTTTCCGCTACGGTCACTCTGCCACTGCACTGCCACAATTGCAGATGACAACTAAATGTTGCACTATTCCAGTAGTATTTGCGAGCGCAATTGATAAAAAAAAAGATAGTAAACAAATAGTATAAATCATATGATATATGCAAATATTCGTATAGGTAAATATAGGCCATTTGGAGGTCGCTTCAAAGGAATGCAAATCGAACTTAGCGGTAAATGAATTCGTGTTAAACGCCAATTCAATAAGTTATAAATACTTGCTAATATCTTTTTCTCTACTATTCTCATATCTACATATTTAGTTCTCATGCAATGCCACACCGTTAACTAAGTATATATAGTTTACCGGCATGTATGTATATTTGTTTGTTGGTGTGGAAACACTTTCTCGTGCGCTTGGTAGAAATATGGCCCTCCAAAATGCAAGTGTGATTGGTAAACGTGATGGAAACGTCAATCGCCAACAAAACAATTTCACACTATTTCTAGATATTCCGGCCTGTATTGGCGTATACACACATTTATATAAATAAACATTTGTATTTTATGGTTGCACGAAAATGTATTATATGATAACTGTCGTGAATCGATAACCATATTATTGGCAATACTTAGCGTCGCGCCAATCGCTAAAATATGCAAGCGTATTCTCAATAAGTAAAAATGTGGTTAAGGATATGGTTCCACTCACGCAAAGGTACAAGAATGTTCTTGCTTAAGTTTATATATACATATATATTATTATAACTTCTATTGTAACGGAACGATTTCATTTTGATTTCTGTGGTTTCGAAATTCGATTTAAATATAGCAACAATATATGTATGTAATGTCTGTTCTTTCGGTAATAAATAGTGACGTTATTTCACGAAACCAAGCTTAGAGGACCTAGTGTTTTGATAAAAAAAACTGTTGTTAAATGATTTTATTTTAACCGATTTCAGGAAGGTAAATGCCGCATGAAATCAATAAAATTGAACAGCTGATATTCTCGCATCATGTTGATACGAGAGTATATTAGTTTTGTTCACCTAACGGTTGTTTGTAACATCTAGAGCTAAACGGGTTAGATATAGACATATATATATATATAAATGATTAAGATGAAAAGACGAGTTGAAGTCCGAGTGACTGTCTGCCCGTCCGTCGCCCGTCCGTGCAAGCGATAGCTTGAGTACAAATTAAGATATTTTGATGAAACTTGGTACGCGTGTTCCTTGTCACCATAAGAAGGTTGGTACTGCAGATGGGCGTAATTGGACATCTTCCACTCCCACAAAATGCCATTAATCGAAAACAGATAAAGTGTTATAACTAAGCAACAAATAAAGATTGAAATGTGTTATTTGCGGGTGAAAAATTTTGTTAAAGTGGGCATGGTCCCGCCGTCAATAGGTTTAATATACATATCTCAGAAAAAGTTGCAGCCATATCAATCAAACTTGCTCCGAGTAAGGTTTTCTAGAATCTCCCCATATACTGAGAAAATTAATGAAATCGGATAATAACCAGGCCCACCTCCCATACAAAGGTTTTGAAGAAAGCTAATAAAAGTGCGTTAACTCGCTGAAGGAACACGTCAAAAACATAAATTCTTACAGGAAATGGTGTACAGAAGGGTTGCGTAGGAATCCGTGTAAAATTTTGGTGATGGGCATGCCGCCCACTTTTAGGTGAAATCTCATATCTCAAGAACGCCTTACCAATTTCAAGAAAATTTCGTATGTGACATTATATTTGCATTCTTATTTCACACTGTGAAAATGGGTGAAATCGGATAAAGCCACGCCTGCTTATCATATAAAACAATTTCAAGTTTCTTCTGATCCTTTCACTTTAGTGTAGATAAATCGAGCATCAATTAAGATATTGGAATAAAGCGTTTCACGGATGGAACGTTTAAGATATGCCACCTCATGCGTAAAAATAATCGAAATCGGGTTATAACTTTTCAAACCACCAAATACCCAATATATGGACCCCAGTACCTCTATCTGACTTTTTAATGAAAATACTTTTTAATGCAGATATTGTAATGAAATTGGAGGATTATCCTTCCATGATAATAGTGTGCTATGATATCAAAAATGGGGAAAATCGGGTAAATACTTCCCCTAGCCCACATATAACTAATATACAGATTTTCAACCTCCCGGTAGACTTTATACCATATATAACGGTAAATCTGTAAAATATCGTAACGAAATAGGAGGATTAATTTTCCATTATAATAGTGGGGAAAATCGGGTATATTCTTCCCGTAGCCCTCATATACCTAGTATACGGATTTTCAACCGTCCGGTAGACTATACCATATATAACGGTCAATATATGAGTTATCTCTTTGAAATTCAGAGAGCCTCTCTTTCTGATAACAGTGTGTCCATGTGCTTAAATTGGATAAAATCGGGTAATTACTTCCCCTAGCTCCCATGTGCCTAATATAAGGATTTTCAACCTCTGCGTAGACTTTATACAAAATATTTCGGTCAATAATATATATTTATATTATATTAAGATATTATTATAATATAAGTATAAGATATTATAATATTGGGTTGTTCGGAAAGTCATTTCGTTTTTTCCCGCCAGAGGACTTAATTACGTTTTTTCGAAACTAACTTCACACTTAAGCCCCATAACCATTATATGTCATGAGAGCTGATATTGCAAGGCTTGTGTGTGAAAAAGTTCTATTAATTCTACCCAGTAGTTTTTGGTTGGTGCCTTTTTAAATATGGAGAGCAATAAGCAGCATTTTCGTCATATTTTACTTTTTAACTTCAGAAAAGGTAAAAATGCTGTCCAAGCGAGAAAAAAATTGACGGATGTGTATGGAGAAGGCGTGTTAACAGTACGCCAGTGCCAGAACTGGTTTGCAAAATTTCGATCCGGCAATTTTGATGTCGAAGATGCACCACGGTCTGGAAGGCCGGTCGAAGCTGACAAAGATGCGATAAAGGCATTAGTTGATGCAAATCGGCGAATCACCACACGAGAGATCGGTGAGAGGTTAAATTTGTCGAATTCAACTGTTTATGGCCATTTGAAAAGCATGGACTTAACCTCGAAGCTCAAAAAAAACGAAATGACTTTCCGAACAACCCAATATATTATATAAGATATAATTATATTAAGATATAATATATCTTAACTAAATCGGGTGAACGTGTAATATTGATATACCATAGTTTAACGCTGAAAATTCCAGCTCACATATACTACATATAATGATTTCCGTTATTCTAGCAGACTTTATGCCGAATATGTCGGTCACTGTGTGAGTTACCTTCACAAAATTGCGTAAAAACATGTTCCCTAATATACTTGAATAATGAAAAGAGTTAATGTGATCAGTGCAGATCTTCATCTATCCCAAAAATGCCCGATATAAGAATTCTCGACTTTCCATCTGACTTTAAACCTTTTATGTTGGTCAATATGTGTGATATTATAATGAAATTAAGTGGATATGTTTTCTTAAACACAATGTGATTTCGCGCTAAATATGAAATAAATCGGTCTAGATCATGGTCTAAACCGCCTATTCCTAATATAATGATTTCCATTTCTCTGGTTTACTTTTCCTCATGTACCTAATATTTTCAATTAAGCCACTTTGGTTGAGTTTATATCGCATATATCACTTTTGATTTAATTTGGTAAATTTTAATATAAATATCTCTGACACGAAGCAAAATATAACAACGAAAGTACATGAGTATATGGCCTGTAATATAAGTTAATAAGATACCAAATATGATTGCAATCCATTGATAATTTCGTCGAATAATGAATGTTAAATTCATCCGCAACATATAACTTTATATTTTAATATAAAGTTATTTATGCCAGCATCTGAAAACATTTCCCTGCCTCTGATCCTTGCACATTGCGAGAGTATAAAATGTTCGGTTACACCCGAACTTAGCACTTTCTTATTTGTTTAATATAAAGTTATGCCAGCACCCGAAAACCTTTCCCTACTTTTGATCCTTGCGCATTGCGAAAGTAATTACGAGTAGTTTGAAGTAAGAGTAAGGTAACTCTTTGAGGTAAGAGTTTGACCGGAGAACACTTTAACTAGCAACAATAAGAGTTTTAGTTGTAAAAACTTTAGGATAAAATAATTTAAATTAAGTTTTTTAAGAATAGCAGTATTAACTTTATGACTGAATTTAGAGCACGGATAGTGTTTCAATGTAAAAATTGTACAAGGAAAGGTGTAAATGTAATATCTGATGCAGCTCATTGTAATAGCATTCATTTTCAGTATCAGTGGCACAATAATCGATTGATCTGAAGTTACGTTAGTGATGCTAGATGATATATCGATCCTGCGTATAATAATTTTTTAATGACAAAAAAGAGACGAGCAGACCATGTGTGTGTGAGAGAGAGAGAAGAGATCTGTGGCAAGTTTGTTGCGTAAGTCTTCTATATTTCTTTAATTTCGATCAAGTTAAAACTCAAGCAGATGGCAAGTTCTTAGAATTATCTTATTCAATAGACACTCCATCGCTTTAACTTCGAATACTATAGAAAAAGCTCTCTGCAAGCTTCTTTTTCTCGTTTTTGGACGAACGTTGTCGCAACCCCAGAGTATTTCTGGATAGTTTGTCGCTTAAGTCTTTTGTTTAATTTATCAAAAAGGAACCAATGACTAGATAAATAAGCCACTTCAATACCTAATGTTGCAGAAAAGCTCTATCTGTTTATCATTTTTCAATAGACTCTGTAGAGTTTTCAAAATTCTTTTTGGCGGCAAACGCTTAGGTCTTTTGTGTTTCATTCATTGACAGATGACAACCATAATTAATTCAAGCAGGTGTTATCCGAAAATAATTGAAATGAATATTTGTGAATTCAATCAGCTACTGGTTTCGGTTTACATAAAAGTTGTATGAAAACAACTCAAAGAGCTTTACAATGGCGCTCTTACATATATAGACTATGCAACTAACTGCTAGCGACATACTTACTGTAAAAATTCACTAAATTTTTAAAGCGTGGTCGTGTCCAATTTCTTTCCACACACGCCAAATATTTTTATATGCAAGCAGTGGCGCGTTATATTATCACTTCCGCATCACGTCCACTATACCATATTATCACCTAACTTCTTATAAATACATACATACACATATATGGGCATGTATAAGAAACTTGAGCGACAGTAGTGAACATATCAAAGTCAAATTAAAGAAGAAGGAATGCTGTATTCCAAGTATTCTATATAGCTTGAATAGGTGTGTAGATTCAAGCACGGTGGCTGGGTTAAGATAATTTTGAAGCTGGGTTAGAGGGAATATCTTTCAATTCTTTAACGAAGTCTTCTCAAAATACCTATCTTACGTGTTTATTTAATTTTTTTTTTTCATAAATTGAAACCAGTATGAGAAATCTGGAAAGTATATTGAATGAGGTGGCAAAAATTGTGTCATTACGACACCATCTGAGCTCTGTTTTTATGGAAGCGCAATTTTTCTCCGCTGCGTTTAGCAATTTCTTATATGGAATCGGTGTCAAAGCCGTGCAAGAGCTAAAAAAAAGTATTTTTAAATTATCGCTTTACCATTTTATGGAATGTAAGGTGGGTCGCTTCCACGCAGTGCATTCTGCGTAACCTTTGTCATTTATAGGAAAGATCGCTCAAAGCTAGTCTTCTTTATCAATAGCATCCACCTTCTTTGTTATTCGGCTTGTTAGGATGCCAGGTCAGAGCGGAATCGCCGGAAACCGCAAAGTCGATGGGCTTGTTATTGGGAACGAGTCGGTACCGCGGTTCTATTAAGTTCTAGCGTTCGATTTATGACCCTCGCGTGAGTTGGGTAGCGTTCGTCAACAACCAGTACATGTGCAGCTGCGAGGTCTTTAAAAGGTTCGTCTCGCCACAATTGTAAGAGTTCTGACTGGACTTTCCAATAAGCATACATTGGGTGAGGCTAAAAATCTTGTCGTGCGCTAATTACTATAGTAGTTTGGAGAAAGGCGAGTTGGAATCATTTAGGCGCTTTCTCCGCTATTGTCCAGCTTTCGCCAGACTGCGGTTGACACATTTTGGTAGACTTACCTTCGATGAACTTAAGGAATTAGCTGGACTTGATATAAGCCGTCTAAGATAAATGGTGATAGGATCAAAGTGGTTCGTCGATGTATGAAGGCATTTTAATCCATATCTATGAGTTTACTATTTTATGTAAGTTTCGCCTTAACCTAATTAGACCTTGGTGCACATACACCAAAATATCTTTTTTATACTTTCGCAACATGTTGCTACAGAGTATATTAGTTTTGTTCACCTAACGGTTGTTTGTAACATCTAGAACTAAACGAGTTAGATATAGAGATAGAGACATATATATATATATGATCAGGATGAAAAGTCGAGTTGAAATCCGAGTGACTGTCTATCCGTCCGTCCGTGCAAGCTATTACATTTATTAAAATAATATCTAATAATATCTTAATAAAAATTAAGGTATTTTGATGAAACTTGGTGCACATATTCTTTGTTACTGTAAGATGGTTGGCATTTCAGATGGGGGTAATTGGAAATCTGCCACGCCCACAAAATTCCATTAACCGAAAACAGATAATGTGCTATAACTAAGCAGAAAATTAAGATATAAACGTGTTATTTGGTATAAATGATCCTAGTAGGATGGAGGGTATTTGGGCAAAAAATATTTGAAAAAGTGGATATGGCCCCGCCCCCCAATAGGTTTAATATATATATCTCGGAATTCCTTCAAGCTATATCAATTAAACTTGCTCCAACTAAGTTCTTTTATTTAGCATCTCTTCATATATTGAGAAAATTAGTGAAATCGGATAATAACCACGCCCACCTCCCATACAAAAGTTATGTTGAAACCTACTAAAAGATCGATAACTCGCTGACGGAACACGTTAGAAACATTAAATCTTGCAGCATATATGATACGGAAGGGTTGCATAGAAATCCGTGTAAAGTTCTGGTGATGGGTGTGGCACTGCCCACTTTTAGGAGAAACCCCATATCTCAAGAACCCTTTAACCAATTTCAAAAAAATTTTGTGTATGACATTATATTTGCATTCTTGTCACGCTGTGAAAATAGACGAAATCGGATAAAAACCACGCCTACTTCTCATATAACACAATTTTAAGTTTCATCTAATCCTTTCACTTTAAAGCAGATAAATCGAACATCAATTAAGATATTGGAGCAAAGCTTTCCACGAATTTTACATTTAAGCTATACCATCTCATGCGTAAAAATTTTCATTTTTCAAACCCTCCGATACCCAATAAATGGACCTCAGTACCTCTATCTTACTTTTTTACCGAAAATATCGGTAAATCTCTAAGATAATGTAAAGAAATTGGAGGATTACCTTTCCATGATAATAGCGTTCTCTGATATCAAAAATGGGGAAAATCGGATAAATACTTCCCATAGCCCCCATATACCATACCCCATACCCCATATATATTTCCCCCATATATATATATTATATATATAATTTTCAACTTCCTGTAGACTTTATACCATATATTTCGGTAAATCTGTAAAATATCATAATGAAATTTGAGGAATCTCTTTCCATGATAATAATGGGCTCGTGTCAAAAATGGGAAAAATCGGGTAAATACCTTCCCATGGCCCTCATATACCTAATATAAGTGCCATTCATCAATAAACTTATATAAGCTAAAAGAAATTACTTAGAAACCCAACTTTTGTGTCACTCTTGTCACCCATCTCCAGTTTACTCACACACCAACTTCGCAGAAAAAATATATAGTACGCAATAAGATTTGATTAAGAAGCATATTTATTAAATAAGATTTATGTTATATATGTTTATTATATAAAACACTGAGCTACAATAGAAATAATGTGGTAAAAACTTATAACATAACCTTTAATACATAATCCATAAAAATACTTGAATACTCTACAATTACATATTTTACCGCCATGTGGATGAAAAATACTTTGTTCTTATACTTGTTATTTTATTTATTAATTTTTTTCATTCATTAATATACTTTAATTTAATATTCATTTTCATTTTGATTTAATCGGTGTACGTTTCAATTTATACACGATCTGCTTGATGTTGTATATATATATATAATTATATGTATTTATAAATATACATATTTGTATATATATATGTATTTATACATATGCCTATATATATATGCGAATGATTTAGTTGTATGTTTAGGTTTGTTGTTTTTTTCTTTTTTGTATGTAGACTTTATTTTATTATGTATGCGTGTATTGAAATAAATACGATGAGCAAAATAAAAACAAAGCCAATAGTGCTAACAATTTGCAGTTATTTGTCTGCTTGTATTTGTTTATGCTTGGGTTCATGTGTGTGTATTTGATGCATGTATGTGTGTATGGATGTATTATGTATGCAGGTGTGCTTATGGGTTTTAAGTTATCTTTTGTTTTGTTTTGTATGTTTGTTTGCTTCTCTGCTCGAATGCATGCTGCGAAGTGCGCAAGTGTAGTGTGCTAATGCAACTACATAAACACGTATGTGTGTGTGTGTATGTAATGTTTGATGTATACATTTCGAATTTTGAGTATTTTTTATTGTTATTATTCATTATTAATTAGCTCCTTTTTTCACAATGAATTCTTTGATTCTGGAAAGAACTTATAACTCTTGTAGCAGCGATTTATTTTGTTTTGTTTTAGTCAACATTCAAAACACAATGTTCTACGAGATAATATTTTCTTCATTACATATTTTATATTTGCACACAAATTATATAATATATCATAGAAAAATAAACTTAATTACATTTAGGCTTAATGCATTGCTGCTCTTTTGTTTAATCTTGCTTTTTTTGTTTATTTTTTTTTTGGAAGAGAAATAAACAATATAATTATACAATAAAAAAATTATAAATACATAAATGAAAAATGTAAAATTAAACAAAATTAGCAGTTGGAATCATCCTTCATCGTCAGATGTTATTTCGCTTTTAACTAATTGCAATTTCTTATACATTATGTATAATTTCTTTATAATTTTATGCTAATCGTAATATATATAAAAATGGTTTCAAATTTATTGTATTATACTTTTGTGTGTGTGATTATTTTTGTTTTTTTTTTGTTATTTTTATTTTAAATGCATGTCCTTTACAGTTTTCCTAAGCTTATCGATATCGATATTTACTTTGTTTCCTCCTTCTCCTTATTCTCCTCTGTGATCTCCTTTTCGTTTGGCTGTAAATAATAGTTTGAGAAATATGAATTAATATCAACTTCAGCAGAAAGCGTTTGATTATATATTTTATAATAATAAATTTAAGATTAAAACAGTTTAAGTTCACTTAAATTAATTATTACAATTTATGGTCTTCTAACCGACTTATTCGGGACTATGCGTTGTACTTTAACTAAGACGATGCTCAATAATTGGAAGCATCAATTTTGTTTAACATAAATATAAAAGTTATGGCCTGAATTTTACTAAACATTAATATTTGTACTTTAAGTGTATTTAAACTATTTCATCACTTATATATATATTTATTTCCGCTTGTTGAGTAAGATTTTTCTAGGACTTTTCCATCCCAATATTATTGGTGAAATTGCAATAATTTGTATAATCACTATACAACTTTAAAGTTGAAAAATCTTGTCTAAAATTTATCTCACACAGCCAAATTAATTATACGCTTAATAAGTAAAAAACAGATTGGAACAGAGCTGGGGTTTTGCATTTTAATTGAAGAAACAAATTCTTATCAATAGTTCGACCGAATCCTAAAGGCCTTACCAGCAGAGTTTTGTTATTTTGGCGT
Source organism: Bactrocera minax (assembly GCA_021498325.1). Taxonomy (NCBI): domain Eukaryota; kingdom Metazoa; phylum Arthropoda; class Insecta; order Diptera; family Tephritidae; genus Bactrocera; species Bactrocera minax. The sequence goes on along the minus strand of JAKEEE010000038.1, from coordinate 2,158,399 downwards.
AATTTTTACAAACCTGCAGACCTGAGCTATTAAGACACAACACAGCTAGCATAATTTGAGAACTAGCAAGATACTACAAATACACACTTTGAAGTGGTTCAAAGCTGTGATTAATAGAAAATTCGATTTGACAGCGGTTTTTAAAAATTTTCCGCGCATTCTCGAAACAAATTTTACTGCGTCCAAAGTCAGCATAAGCTTTCAAATTAAAACAAAGCAAAATAGAGCAAGTATACAACTTGCATTGAGTTCAGAACTTTAATATACTTTCAGAGTTGCATTTAAACAAAATATTTCACGTTTTATTCATATAAATAATAAGAAATAAAAATGAGCAAAATTTGCAAAAATTATTTCCGTATATGTTTAATTATTGAAAATGTGATTTTAAAACAATTAAAGAAAACAGTTTTTGGTATAATATGTTATCTCCCAAACTTTGTGTTACGATTTACTTTTAAATTATTAATGGTTTTTGTACATAAGCTGTTTAAAAAATGGACGTTTTATTAAAAAATCTGGTTTATTTTCTCTCCAAAAATAAATAATAACTATTGTAATTTATTATGAAAATAATACTTATTTGTTATAATGCATTAAAAACCAAAGTTTAATATTTTTTTTGTTAAATTCTCAAATTTTAATAAAAGCGAATGGAAGGCAAATTCAAACAGATTAAACAGATCAGTTCGATTCTTAAACCCCGAACAAATGAAAAAATAATATGAGCCTTTCTTTGGCTACCAGCTTCTATGAATTCGCATCGTTATTAAATCATAAGTGAATGTTTTTTACCCACTTTGTCTTTTTCTAATTCCTTCTCGTTCTTGTCGGAATCATTTTCTTGCTCGTTTGATTTCTCTGGCTCACCTTCCTTGCCCTCCTTTGTTTCAGGCCTAATTGAGAAGCAAAATAGTAAAATGTTTATTATATACAAACCCTCAAATTTCAATTTCAACAAAACCCTCATAAAAAATAATTTCGGTGAAAATATTAAAATATTACAATAAGCAAAAGAAACTTACTCAGGCTTTGGAATATGTGCGTTCAAGTCCAATTTTGTGCAAATCTCATCCCAATCGGGGAAGCATCGCTCCTTCATTCGTGACACATGTCCAACCAAATTGGGACACTTCTCGGTCATGAAATCGCGCAATGGATACGATATATCCTTCGACAAATAATGCAGTTGAGACAATATGGCAAACGCAACCACATCCAAAGTAGTTGGCTCATCACCAAAGAAGAACGGCTTGCAGTCCAACATTTCGCTCAATACCTTCAAATCATTTTTGCCGAACTCCTCAATCTCCTCGGGGCTGTGTACGCCAATACCGTGAGCCTTCAATTTTTTCGAACCCTGGAACCACTATTTATGAAAAATCACCATATTGCAAATTATATAGATGTGGGGGTGGAATTCATGTATAAACCATAAAAATCAGCACTTTAGAGCACATGTAGGCTGAGTTGCCACAGACGGATAGTATTATTTGCTATGTAGACAACAGATAGTTTAAGCAATTACGTTTATAAAATTTCTATTGTCTACAGTATATTTATATATATTATAGGCCTACATATGTATATGTAAGCATGTATGTATGTGTGCATATCTACACTTTATCGCACCGTATGGCGTAAGGCAAATATGATGCTTTCATGTGTTACTCGCAAAGTACATAAATAATTACAGATTTTTAACATATTTATTACAATATACAGACGCTACATACAATATACATATGTGTGTACTATTTATTTACGTTAACCAAAGTACCTTTTGCTGATTTTTACCGTTTGTGGTTACGATATGAGAAAGCGAAAAGCGATTTAATATTGCAAAGCAGTGTGCGATAAATAAGTGTAAATATTGTGCAACTGTGCGCAAATGATGTGACTAATGGATAAATGTATTTCTTAATATTATTATAAATACTTTCTTTAATTTTTTTTACGCTACACACTTGTGTATATATATATTTATAATGAATATGTGTGACTAATGTAAGAAATATCAAAAAATAAAGCGTGTGGCATATGAATTTCTTATCAACACAAGTAGTTCCTAGTAACATTATAAATGTGTGCGTATGTTTGTGAGCACGAATTGAAAGTGCATAAACGAAAACATAGTTACATTACTCCAAAAGCAAAAAGAAAAAGCATTTAATATTTGGTAGAATGTGTACCAACCTTTCGACCAAAAGTGAATTTGAAAACAAAATTCAAAATCGAGTTCGGCCAACGTAGGCCGAGGGCATGTTGCAAATTCACTTTATAACCTTTCAGTACATTGTCGGGATACTTAGCGCGCCAATAGAAAATAATCCAAATCAAATGATTCTCCAACATAGCAATCATGGCATATGACACGTTTCGTTGCTCTGTTGTCAGAGTGGCATCCAAATTCTTCTCATATCGTGCTGACAACTCCTTGATAATAATGGCTGAGTCAGCGATCTCCTCACCATTCAATTCAATGAAGGGCAATTGTCCCTTCTTTGAACGGAAGCGCATTTTATGATCAACATTCTGCAAATGAGTGAATAGAGAAATAAAAATTTGTTAGTTAGTATAATATATGTATACAATAATATTTTACAATAATAAGAATAAATAAATAATAAATAAATAAATAAGCATAAATATTCAATTATGTACACTTGTTCACATTTTAGTATTCGGAAAACGTTCCCAACTTCAGTAATAACTGCCTAAGAAGTTTTAACTGTAACTTAGTTTAGAAAAAGTTTTTAAATATTTATTGACTTCAGTGAATGTTTCCACATATTTATTATTCTTCTTATTACTTCAACATCTGTTTAAGCTCGATTACTTATAAATTTGAGTTTTCGAAAAAAAGATCAGAAAACTAAAGAAGCTTTTTTATTACTCATAAATATGAGAGATTTCGAAAACTTTCTAAAATCCAAAAAAGTTCTTAGAAATTTGTGAAATTTTTTTTTTAAACCAAGGAATAGAAAGTATTTTTGGTGAAAATAAGGAAAAGAAATTTGAGCTATATTTATATTTTCATATATCCTACGAAATTTATTAAATCAACAACTGCAAATCAATTTTTAAGCTTTCGAGTAATTATTGGAATTTTTATATTTTCGCAAATTTCCAAGGCGAAAAGTTAATAACTTTATAAATGAAGTTGAAACATCTCACGCATGTACAGTAAAAAATATTAAATTTTTGGATTGAGGTTAAGGCACAAAAATTTGTTTGGTATGAAAATGAAATGAAAATATCACGAATTTGCTTGATTTTTTATTATTTTACTAATATCTAAAGAAATACGAAGAAATAAGAAAATTTCGAAAAGCCATTAATTAAAATGGAATTACAAAATTAATTTTAAACCATTTTAGGTACTTATTTTCGAGATTGGTGTATTAAAGTTTTCACAACAGAAAAACTACGAAAAAAGCTCACAAATATAACTAACAAGAAATGTAACAAAACCAGGAAAATTTTATGAAGAGTACTGAAAAGGGCTGCTATTTTCGGAACGAACCATGAATACACCATATAAATGAAATGATGCCTTTAAAACATCTCTCGTCTCTATAAACAATACTGTTTTGAACGCATAAAACACTAATGTAAATCGCAGTTTCTTGATGTTTTGATATACAAAGAATATTTTTTCGCCTTAATAGCATTGAGAATCATATGAAACTGTTATCTGTGATCTCCTATGAGCAAAAATTACAAATTATATATTTTTATGTACATTTCCCATTAAATAAAGCTATTTTTGCGCCACGAATATGTCAAGCATTGCATTTTAAATGCCATATATGTTTTATTGAATGTAAATCGATGCAACAATAAACCAAGAAAAAAAAAAAACTATAAAGATAATATTAATATTAATATTTGCATAGACATTGAAGCTTTGCAATCGATTGCAAAATATAGGTAGACTTGCATAAATAAATAGGCGCACATTGAGATCCATAATTATTTATATAAACAATAAATAGCAAACTTATAGGGATTTCAAATTTCAATTCAACTCAAGTGCGCACGCGATTCATTACTGTATATACTACAAGTATTCATATTTTTATAATGTGGCGTAAATCCATTTTAAAATCGGACTAGACATTTTTACAGTTTCCTTATAGAAGCTAGAAACATATATACATATATACAAATATGTAGGTGGATGCGCTTATATTGCCGAGTTAAATATTTCAAATATGCAACTATGTATGTATATTTGTAAGCATGTACATAAACAGACATGACAGCACGTCAGTCAAGCGCCAAATCTGTAAGTCCGCCAATTTTTTGTTTGAATGGAATATTTGTCTTTACGTATATACATTTGCATACTATATATGTAATAATTATCATTTTGTATATATTTATGCATATGGATAGGCTTTGATGGAGCTATGTTCATACGCATTACTAGTATAATTTGCATACCTACACACGTCAATATATACAAATATGTATTTAGTTATTCCCGCATTTGTTTATTCTTTATTGGTAAGCATTGACACAATGCGGCGTAACTTCTATCTACTTATATATTATTAAAGCGTAGCGTTACGCGTTGGAATGCGCAATAGCTATAGCTACATTTGATTTATTGAATTTCATTTTCGACAAATAGTAAAACCAATAGGCACACAAAATACACCGACACACTTATGTACATAAATATGTAACTGCTGGAAAAATTCAAAGGAAATGCCAACATTGGCAAAATATGGAAAAACTAAAGAAATAAAAGAAAACTTTTTTGAGTTTGATCAACATATATACATACATGTGCACACATGTACATATACATATGTTTATAAAGACAGAATTACTGCACGCTCCCTTGCGCAGGCCAGGTACTCCGCAACATACTTATATACCTAGAATGCCTATGCACCATACATATGCAGCTGCTATGGCGTTCTATTGTTGCTGTTGAGCAAGCGGCCGAGTGTTAGTTTTGTTATCGCTACACGTTCACATTTATTACCGAAGTCTATACTTTCCATTTCCATACATATGAAATATATTTATATTTCATACATATGAGTAAAAGATGTCAACATAACATTTGGCCTTACAACAAACAATGTGAGCTCAAAGCAGTCAAACGACCGACAAAAAGTTCTTTTACGTGTAAATTTCTTGAATGCAATGCCCGTCAAATTCATATGTACAAGTAAATTTCAAAACAGTGCATAAACCTTATGGCAAGTGCGCTTCAACGCCCGTTCATTTGCTTTGCCATGCAAAACAAGCATAAATAAAGCCAAATATTCTGCTTTGTCCACCCGTCCTGCACTGCGCTGTCACTTGAGATGTTGAGGTGTGTTCGTGTTCTTACAAATGCAATAAAATATTTTCATGTTGCAAGATAAAACTAAAGACTATTTAAGTTGGTTTTGTAAATAAAAAAACACCAAGGCCGCGCATGAAACTGTTACGTTCTGACCGCAACTGGTTTGTGGTTATTTTTTATGATGTCGAAATTATGATTTATACAGAATAAAACAATACAGAAATAAATATTAAAGAAATATTTAGTAAAAATTTAATTGTTTTAATTTAAAATTATATAATTACACGAATTATTTAGAAACAAATAAATTAAATAATTCGTATTATTCATGGAACCGCAGGCTTTTTTGGAGGATTATTAATGTACTTATGTACATATGTACATACATATAAGCATGTGTTCCACAGTCTTTATAAAATAATGTCTCATAATTTCATGCTTTCACTGGATTTACTAAATTGTATATTTTTTAAATTTATCAACTAAAATTAAACAAAATTATATGCCCAAAATGTCATTCAGTAACTCAAATGCTTACATTTTTTGGTAACTGTTTTTTTTCTCATTCCAAACCATTACAATTAGATAATTGAAATCTTGAGTGGATTACACAAAAACAGTTTAAATGAAAAACTATTTGAATTGTCAATAAGATCTAACGTATCCCATTTATTTTTTATTTTTTAGATGAAATTAGTGAATTACTTTTTATTTAAAAATAACTTGAATTTTCTGCTACAACAAATATTAATAACAATAAATTCAGGATAATAATTTTTCTAGATATTTGATTAAACCTATCTTCTTATATATGTCGAATCTTTAGAAGTTATTCTAAAAAAATTTTGCCGCCTAAGAATAGCTGCTGGATTTTTACGAATATTTAGAACAACATGAGTTTAATATTATTTTACTTAATTAGTTCAAAATAATGACCAAGCGTCTTTGTTATAGCTACTTTAAATTATATTAATTATTGTAATGTTTTAGAAAATAATATTTTGCTAATTTTAAAAAACGAAAGCGAAAAAAAATTTCTAATATTTTTTATTAATTAGATTAGATTAGATTTAGATTTCGTCTAAAAATATTTGTTTTCTTGTTTTCGGCTAGCAACCACGCCCAACTTTCTAAATAACATGTACACAAAATTTTAAAAGTGTATACAGAAATGGACATTTCATTGCCAATGGAACTATAAAGTTTTCATTTTCCAAAAGCAATTAATTTTATTTATTTAAAGCGTGCAACTAATTTTAGTGTTTCCTGACTAAAAATTAATTTTATAAAAAAAATTATTAATTAGTGCCTAAGGAAAAAAATTTGAAATACCTCCCAACCGTTGTTTTGAAACACTTCAACGCTTTCATATACATAATAGAGGTGCAAAATACTGTTGAAATGTTTCAAGATGCTACTTTTGGCATTTTTATGCAGTGAGGTTAGCCAACCACCCACACCTGCTTTATACAGATTTGTCTGTACTACATATTTACAAGTATGCGTGCATTTATATATACACATGTATATAGAAAGAACATATGTATGGGGACTTTTATGTATATACATGTGTATGTTTGCGCAGAACTATTGTGTTCAACATGTTGCTATGCTTATAATTGCACGTTAGATTTTATATGTATACATTATATAAACATACATACATGTTAGTATATAGAAAAAATGTTTAGTATCTCCACGATTGATACTAAACATATGCCCTCTGCCTAAACTCAATGTTTCAACATTTATTTCTGTTGTATGTTTTTATTAAAAAAAAATTGTATAAATGCATACTACACATATACTTACTAACATATGTACATACATGTATGTGAGCACGTTTTAAGAATTTCAAGCGAAGTTTTTGTAAAGTAAAAATTTGGTAAATAAAAATTTTAAAGTAAAATTCGATAATTTCAAACGATTTGCCGCTCATTAATTACATACAAATTTGCACAAATTCTCTCCATTTTATTTTCCAAGACATTTCCACGCTCATACAGTACCACCAAGTAATCTGCAGGCGAACCTGATTATTCTATGCATACTCTGTGTAGGTATGCATGTATGTAAGTCCTGCAAAAAGTTTCCCTACTCGGTTATAGCGCGAGAAAGTAAACGGATTGGAGTGCTATTGCCGCCTTATGTGGCGGCCTTCTATCCATTACATACCCTCAGTCATGGTGTATGGGTGTGGTTGGCGTTTTATCATTTTCCAGAATACATTGCAACTCCAACAGGGTGGGGCCATAAATTTCCAATGATACACAATTCAAAGTATCCAAGTTTGTTGTACACACCATCAGCACTACAATACATACATACACACATACATATAGAATAGATGTGTAACCAGGCAGGCAACCCACTAGTAGTAAACGCCTGTATACATACATATATACATATGCACTCATATATAATTGCAAGTACTTGGCTGAGACGCAGGGCGCAGCATATATCAGACAAGAATTTTTCTTTATTAATTCATTACGCCAATTAAGCATTTGCATTCACACTGCATTCTTGCAATTTGTTTTTACTTTTTTCTCAATTTCATTTAATGTTTTGTGTGCAGCAGGCGGCAGTCGCTTAATAAATCCGGTTGAGAAGGCTTAAAAACTGTAATAATTCGCTTTATAGTGCATTGTAGCTTTTGTTGTAGAACATTTATACATATGTACATGTGCGGCGCGTTTTTTTTTAATAATGCATGTCAAAAATAATTATTGCTGTGGAACATTGTGAGACTGTGGGAGAGGGTGAATGGCAGCGCCAAAAGCTGTTGCTGGAGCGCTGACTGGCGCGCTGCTGCTAGGCGAAAAGCACCTTAGGTTGCTTGACGCAAAGTGCTTCCTTCTGCGCACATACACTGAGCACTTACATATATTTATGTATGTGTGCCTGTATTTATTTCATTCCAGTCAAATTCAATCCAGTTTATTGTCTGTGCTTCCAAGAGGCGCGCCGTCGCCACTCAATCGCAGTTTGAGGCAAACTGCACAAGCGCAATGCTGTTAAGCACACACATAAACACACATTTATATATGTATACGCAGCAGTCGCACGCCCTACACCTTTGACTTGTTGGTGCGTGTGTGCATTTGCACTGCCAACGCGTTGAAGAGAGCTTGTGACTCACATTTATCCCCCTTTAATACACTATATATATAAATATGTACATATGTATGTGTATATATAAATATAATTATTGTATGTGTATACCTTCGCGTACATACAGCATCACATTAACGTCACTACGAAAACGCCAAAATGTACACCATACATAGCGCAAACGCTGAGTTATGCTGGAAATGGCGCAAGCAGAGAGAGAGCGAAACATTGTAAATTTAGATAATTGCTATTGGAAATTGAACTCCCACACCCTAAAATTACAAAGAAACATACGTAAATATGTATGTACATACAACAAAAGTGGTCAACTCATAAGCGCCTGCCATTTGGGGTGTGTTGTACATACCCCAACTAATGTATTTACAAACGCATGCATATATGTATGATTGTTAGCGTGCAATTTGCGCCCAAAGAGCGTCGCGAGTAGTCGGTCCAATAATGTCTTCTCTTTTCGCAATTGTCACTGCTGTCTATGCAGTTTTCCGGCCGGCGAAAGCGAAGGCGACATACTAACATGCACATATAGTGTCGTAGCGAATTGCATATAGTCGTATATAAAATTATTTAAGTGTCATACATACATACGCACAATTGTACAACCACAAGATATATGCTAGCATTAAGTATTGGACTTTTAGGGATAATTTAAACTTCTTATGTACATACATAATACACTCAAACACACACTCACACATATGTAAATGTGTGTATATACATGGAGGGTTCATTATATTGCATTGACTTTAATTGAATAATTCAACTGTTGATTTTTTAGAGATACGCTAAATTCTATTTATAGCAGGAACTTTTTAATGAAATTTGAGCGCAAAACAAGCATAAAGGGCGCGGCCTTCGCTAAGCTTGTTAAAATTTCTTGTCGAATATTTTACAGTTCTTCACTTCATGCTTTGTTAGTATTAAAAGATGATATCCCCTACATTAAAACTATGTTCAACTAATTTTTTATTAGATATATTACTTGAAGTAATATAAGAGAGCGCGCTTTGACATTAATGACAGCTTCCCCGAGTGCCATAATGCTTTAATAGAGATCTTGAGAGACATTTAATTTATACAGAAAAAATATATTTTCTCCGGGATTAACATATGTGTGCTTAAGAACATGCGAGTTCGACATGCAACTTGAGTTTTATATCCAAATAATTCTTGGGTGGCCTGCTGGAAATTCATTTTCAGAAAGAAATCTGCTTAGATCTTGCTTTATATTCAATTTCCAATACCTATTGGCGAAGACTCAAAAAGGTCTTCATCAAAATTCTGAAAGTTCGTTGAAAACTCAAATATTTTGCTAAGAAAAAAAAAATGCACTGATAAACTTATCCAAAATTTACACAAAGCAAGTTCTATGTTGGACTTAAGGTCTTTTAAAGCATACGTTTTGCAAAAAAAAATGGCATAAACAGAACTATATTTCCTGATGCCATATTTTGAAAAAAACAAGAGAAACATATTTCCCTATACTATTATATTATCTAGCATACCATAGTGTAATAGTGTAAAATTCATCTCCTTGTTACTCTGAAACAAGCTTCGATTACTCAGTCAGTATTAATTCGCAACGTCTCATGTGTAATGCATAAGGTCAAAAACTTTAGTTCTAAAATACGCCTATACTTTTCTTTACCACCATACTACTCGAAGTAACTTTTCGGCCGCACCCACGACAGTCGGTTACACGTAAACGGAACGGACCCGGATTTTATCCAGCCAATGACTGTAAACACGACACCATTCCTCAAATTTATTTGGGAAATGCTTTTGGTGCCACAACAACTACAAGTGACCTTTCGGGTCTTTTATTATATACTTATGAGTTCTTGACATCATAAAGAACCGGCGTTTTTAGCTGTTCAAATGGAATCATTCGTGGCCTTTGTTGCGGATCTAACCTTCGATTTAAAAATAATCCTTTATATAATTGTAGTGTTTTTCAAATTTGCGCTCCTGCAAAAGATGATATGTAGAATTTTAACTAGAATTGAGTGCTAATAAATGACCTACCTATTAGTTTATAATTCAGAATTAAGAAAGATAATAATTCATAATTTGAGGGTTATATGGAACTAAAATACTATATACTGTTCATGTTTTAATTATTGACAAATCTTATATAAATGAAGAGAAGTGGAGTTAATTACACCATTTATAACTCAAGAACGTTTTGACCAATTTTGCCTATCTCTGATTTGCTGAATTCTCTCCGGCCCGAATAGCAGAATAACTAAATATCGGAAATCTTAACTGTAAAAACTTTATCTAGAGAGATATTCCAAAGAGATAGCAATAGATAACACTCGAATCGAAATATAAGCAAAAAAAACAACAAATGTTAAATCTAATCGATTAGTTTCAAGCATTCCTTCGTTAACCTGTAAAAAGAAAGGATATGCTCGTACTCGCCTAAAATTTTGCACAATTAGTATTCAAACAGTAAGAGCCTCTCTTGTTGGTCTTTGTTAGACTTTGAGGAAATTAGGAAAACAAATAAATTATTATAAATTAAATAACAATGCATTCAGGTGTGGTAATATTCCTATTGCTGTTGTTGTGGTTGAGGGAAAACATTCCGAAATAACTTTGAGGAATGCTGCCGAATTACAGTCCTTGACCGGTTAAAAATCCGGGTCCGTTCCGGTTACGTAGACCGACTGTTGTGGTAACAGCGTACGTTAACGCCGCCGTGCTATTAATAAACTTTTTACCAAGTTTTTATCCATGCGAAGATCATAAGTGATTAAATATAATCCTTGAAAATTTATACAAAACGCAGATTATGAAATTGTCGGCACAGATAACGTTGAATTATTTTCACTATATATTATAAGTAACAAGCATAAATATATATATATCTACATATATATATATATACTTAAATATATGAAAGCACCTATGATATACCTATATATATATGTATATAAATGCCTCGCCTCTCCAGCAAGCCAAACAAAGTTCGCCATACATATTGTTATCTAGAGTATTTGTGAAAGGCTATTGGAACAAAAAAAAAATCTGGTCATTATAGGTACTGTCTTTTTACCATAAATTTTCCTTCATATCTTCGGTGTTTATCAGTCAAAAAAATATGTTACAACAATGTTCATAGAGGCATTTACTTATTGTTTTCATTATTTCACATATTTCATTGACCTCAAGTACACCCTAGTGATATGAGCTAATGTACATGCATATATTATGGAATTTGCCTGAAGAACCCGATTGTCTTTAATTGAATAAATAATTTTGTAAGTGTGTGTAAATATGCACATTTCTCAAACTAAAAAGTAGCTTAATTAGTTTACATAACTTATTTATCTTATTACAAATTGACGGAAATAACTTTTTTGTTTTGTATGCTCTAATAAAAATTTTTGTATAATTTATTAAATAAATTACTTAAAGAAATTTAAAAAAGTCTATTTATTGTAACATGATTGTGTTAACGAATTAATTAGGCGCGTTTAGGGTGCTTAGAGCTGGCTTAATTGATTATCATTTAATTGGCATTTATCACTTTTCCGGTCATTGACGGCGCAGAAACGAAGTTAAATTAAAAGAAACTAATATTCATAAAAATATAAGTAAATAAATAACATAGTGTCATATAACATAATGTGTGTGACCATTTGACATTTTCATGAGTCAGAGAATTTTTGCCGAAACGGCATTTATCTGGGGTGTATTGTGTGGATTTTCTTTTCTTGCATTGTTTGGAATTTTATATCAAATTTGTGCATGCAGATGCCAACATCCGTTCAAATAGAAATTATTGTTATAGAAACAGACATACTTATGTGTTAATATATATAAAAATATATATTTGTGTGTATGTATGTGTGTGTGCATGCATATTCCGATTGTGCGAGCGTGTAACTCGAAGATTACAACGATCGAAACGCATAGGGATGCAAGATATTAGCTTGACTATGCATTTTTTGTTGTTGTTGCATTTTATTTTTGTTTTGTTAAAATTCCTAGGCTGTCGTCTTTAATGAGACGCAATTACGATACAATGACAGGAGCGGATGTTTATTAATTTTTTTTCTCAGTATGCATTAATAACCGTAGCTGACTGATGGCTTTGCTCTGATAACGTTGAGCAAATAAGTATAAGAAAAAGAAGCAGTCACGCTTAATTGGCAGCGGACATACTAGCGCTAATGTATCATATTTATACATATATAAATAACAATAAAAACAGTGAAATGTACGCGTTCTTATACAAACATTGCTATTTTTCCCCGGTTAACTCGGTTTCTTGCCCCTTTAGCGTGTGTAGTTGTTGTTGTTTTGTGTGTGTGTGCGCACGCCTTATCTCTTAAACCAAGGCGATACACAACAACAGCGACGCCGTTGACGACGAGGAGGAGGCCAATGTCGCCGTGAGGCCGCTACGCTGCCGTTACTATAATCAACCGCCACAGTGTCATTGCAGTCAAAGCAGAATTGTTTACTTTCCATTTCCAAACGGTCGGCTGTGTTGCGTTATTGTGTTGTGCCAATCCGCCACTGTCGCCACAAGCGCGCACTGTACGAGGAAAAGCGCCTGCATACGAGCTACATATAGATGCATGGCTGGGTATGTGCGCATAAGACGTTGTATATATGTATGCAAAAATATGTATGTATATAATATATAGACGCCCCACCCCGTCAGGCAAAGCGCATAGCAATATGAGTACAACACAACAACATAGAATATACGGCATACACTAGTCGTTACTAGTGGCGTAGCTGGCGTACAGTAAAGTATGGGTTATTAGAAGAAGCAACTGTGAACCACATCATGCGTGAGAGTAGTGTGGCACGAACATTAACTGTGATGAAATGTCAAAGAAATGCCTAAAAGGATTAACAGAGCAGCACTGAAACACTGAACTAAACTGAGCGGCAAGTAAGCAAGCGCAACACCATTGTGATGTACAAAAATTAAGCAAACAACAACAAGAACCCTCATAAATGCACAAATACTCAAACAAAAAATATGTGTATGAATGTGTGTGTGTGTATTTATGCTCGCGTACATTCATACATTTTACTCGAAAGCAGAAACTGTATTTTATTTTTTTTAATATTATTATTTACAGCATTTTCTGGTACTTATTGACTGTACAACAAACAATGAGTAATGTATTGGTAAAGTAATCTGCTGCAGTTCACATGTGTATTTTTTTTTTACTTAGCCCCGATCCACAGTTCCAATAGCTTGATAAAGTAACTAACAATAGGAGTGTCCATGTTGTGTCGACTTTGGTCTTTTGTTTAGGGGTTGTTTGTTGTAACGTATTGAATTTGAATATCTCGTAATGAGGGGGATGGTTGATTGAGTGTGTAGTAGAGTATCTAGTGAAATGGTGGGAAAGCTGAACGTGTCAAGTTTAAGTGCATTAAAAATTGTTCATCAATTCCAATTAAGTTAAGTAAAGTTAAAATCCATGCATGACACATGCAGAATGTGTGTGAGGAAATCAGTTTGATTGGTTGTTGGGGAGTTTGAAGTGCGCTTAGAGTGCTTCTTGGTTGTTGGTCGCTCATTTTCAGGCAAAGCGACTCGAATAAAGAAAAATTAGAATTTCAAAATTTTTTTGTCAAGTTAACATTATATTAATATTAATAATCAAAAAATTGGCAATAATTAAACAAACAAAAGAAAGAATAAGCAATAAAGTAATTTATATATGTATAAAGTAACACAAGAAAATTATCAACGAAATGAAAACCAAAATTGTTTCTTGCTTGGTTCAAGAAATATTCGGAAATTTTTACTTCCTATATGTTTTTACAAAATATGCGTTTATGACGAAAATTGTAACTTAATGAACCATATACTGACGATATATAAAGTTGAGATATTAAAAGGCTAAAGCATGAAAATAACTCAAAAAAAGCTAGACATACAATTGCATATTTAATATTTTGTAGAATTTAAGCTGATTTTATCCGCATAAATATACATATGTACGTACATACATACCGCTAATGAAATTATATTTCTGTTTTTAATGGTTTAAGATAATTAAGGTTAAGATTTTGTTTATAATTTTAGTATTTCGTATATATATTTAGTATTTAGTATTTATAATTTTAATTATATTAAAGAATTTCGGCAGGAAACAAGAAATCTTACTTTGCTTACAAGAAATCAAAGAGATAAACTAGAAAGCATACTTACATTCATTTGTAAATTATTTTGGTCGAATAAAAAATAATAATACCTTTCATGAATTTTAATATGGAAACTTATTTTTTATTTCGTTACAAAACATTTTATTTTAACTAATCAAAGAGATAAACTCTAAAACATACTTTAATTCATATGAATATATTTACACATTTTTTTTAAATCAATAATTTGTCAACAACGTTATGAAAATTAAAAATAACAACTAAAATGTAAATGTAATTGCATTTTTTATTAAGAAATTTCTAGAAGCAATTAAAGTAAACTAATCAAAGATATTCTGACAACACGAGATCGTAATAAGTCTACTTTAATTTTGATACCAATATTTTTTTTAATTCAAAAAAATAAATTGCAATTTAAATTCGATAACGCTTATTTCGATGCTAAAAGCAGCAGTAATTCAAATACTGAAATAGAAATCAATTTATTCTGATGCCGAAAATTTTAATCGAAACGAAATACCGAAAATGTCTCATAGAAAAGTTCTCGAATTTTTTTAGTTAAAAAATTAGTATTGCCTTATTGAATATATTATTTGTTGCACTTTTAACAATTAAAAAATTAATTATTCATTTTATTTATTAGAGTATTTATAGCAAATGCTTAGTTGAAAGCTTTGCGGTTTATTACTCAAAAGATACATTTCAAAGTATTGAATCTGCTCAGCTTTACTGCAATTTTTTTGTTTACTTTTTATATTTTTTACGAATTTTTAAGTTACGATTTTTTTTAGTGTCTTGCCATCATCTAACCTAATAAATTGAGTTAAGGAATATTATAACATTCCTCCCTTTATTATTCTAATAGCACGATCACACCCAAAAGCCACAAAATATATGGTAAAAAATGAAAATTACAATTATATGACTATTTTTAAGTTATTTGTGCCACAACTTATATTTATTGAAATTTATTTTATAATGCAGTGGAGGAAGTGAAGAACTGAAGGAGTTGAAAAATCTGCTTGAGTTAGGTATTAAAAATAAATATATGTGCAATAGTTAATCAACCATCGTTCCTTGTTACAAACTTTGTACAAGACATGTTCTTTAAATCAACCATTTTAACGATTAATTAGTGCCACCTCAATAAAATAATCACTAATGGCATACGTGGTATGCAGTTTAAATGCACCCAATGCAGAAAAATGTATTCTTTCACTCTAATATCGACATTAAAAAATAATAAAAGACAAACTTGTTTGCAGTTAACAACTAAAATGATTTATAAGAAAAATAAATTATAAGATAATACAAAAATACACAGCAATTTTGTGTAAACAATTTTTTTCTATGACGATCGTGCAAGTAAACCAACAATGTGCGCGTACACATAAGCTTGTACACATGTACATACGTTTTGTATGTGTGCAGGTATGTAAGAGTTGTGCTCTATTTCTGTGTTGTATCTGATTTAACGGCTTCGTGACCCCCTGGCGCGCTGCAACCAATCCTGCATTGCACTGATATGAATTAAGCACAGAAATGTATATGAATATTTACATATGTACATATGTGTGTAAATATTGTATACAAGTTCTTTGTTATACTTGCATTTCAATTTTAAAAAACTCTGGGCACCCGATTTCAAACTTGCACGATATTTACATATTTATTATGAATTTTTTTTATTGCAACATTTCAGCGCTGCAACACCTGCCTTAGCATTAAAAAAAAGTGCAAACATAAATATATCGAACATAAATGCAAACACACAGGTATTCGTATTTCTAATTAATGTATATGTATATATGTGTGTGTAAGTAGATATGCATGTTTTAGCAGCTTTATTGCAATATAACGGGCAAACAATTCTTTCTGGCACTCAACGATGGTACAATTCCACCCCGCTCTCACGGCGTAGCATAAATATAAGAGTAACAGCAGAGTGAGTGCCTTTGCCCGTGTTTGTGTGTGCATGTATACATATTGCGCGGTACAGAGCCGGACAGTGTATAGAAACACTGGAAGCGCATTTCCAGTCTCAGCGACAACTCAACTCATAGCAACCAGGAGTGAAACAGCAAGGAACAGGGCAAGGCGAGGCAAAGCAAGGCAAGGCATGGCAAGGCATGGCAAGGCAACTGCCCTTTTTCCAGCGGAAACACTGTGTGTATGCGTGTGGGACATAAAATTCAATATGGCGAGTTTTGAATTTTAGTGTGGGGACATGATATGACAGTGTATGCGGTGGCGGTAGTGCTGTTACTGTATATATCGCACATATGCACACACTGATTTACATATCTACCTAGCTATATGCATATGTACATACACACATTTTTATCCATGTACGCCTGCATACTGAATCCTGTATTACCCTAACTAGCCATATGTAGGTTTTTTCCCAACATTTTAGCTGGATTTAGCAGATATGTATGTAATTAAAATCTGTTCTTTGCGTGCACATGTGTGTGTATAGATTAAATTTTCTTACCTCGTATTTGAGACCTGCCAGACGCAGCCAGGTTTCTACTTTTAGACAATATGGTGATAGCGATGGTAGCAAAGGAGTGCGGGAGAACTGATACAGATATATTACATCCTTCTCAAAATTCGTTTTATGCACATTGAACTTTGGTGCTGGTTCGGCTTTGCTGTTGGCTGCTGCTGCAGTAGTAGCATTGTCTCCATCTTTCTTTGTGTCTTCACCGGCCGACGCCTTTGTGTCGTCGCCTTTCTCCTGTGCGTTCGCTGTATCGGCACCATTGCTTTCAGCGTTATTCTCCTTGGCTGCTACTGCCTCTGTAGCTGTGGTTTCTGGCTTGCTCGCAGCCGCCGCCGCCGCCTCTTCAGCAACCTTATTTTCAGTGACTGGTGTCTGACTTACCTCGGATGCCATTTCTTTAATCTTTTTTTTATTTCTGTTTTTTTTCGTATTTATTTGATTGTTTAGTGATTTTATTTTATGCTTAGTTTTGATTTTGCGAATTTGCACAAAAGCTTTAGATTCACTACAAGAACTTGAAACTCTCAACTTTTATCTGGGATAAGGAATGGCTTTCCACTGCTAACGTTACAGCACTAAGTGTACACACAATGGAATAAACAAGTATATGTATACATATAGACAGCTAAAAAATCCTTATGTACTACTTCACTTAATAAAGCCACAAAATGCAAAAATCGGCACGACCACACACAACTTCCCCGACGAAATCACAAACAAAACTGAAAGAGAAAAGAGAAACAACTTGGCTAAATCACTCTGATCACTCGAAGCAAACCAGCATAAATGCAATGTATCTACTAGTAGCACTGCGCATACAGGGTTAACGGCTTCCTATTAAAAATTTTCCTACTATTTCCAACGGTTTTCCAGTGAAAATGTATACGTGATATGCAACCCGCATTAAATAGTACTCTATCTTTTCATTTCCCATGGAAAAGGAAGTTTCAAGCAACTCTAAAATCCGTGACAAAATACACATCAACTAATTCGATCAACTAATCGTACCAATGGAAAAACAAAAAAAAATTAAAATAGGGAACCTTATGATTTTGCAGATATTATAAATCCTCATAAAAATATGATAAAGTTATTTATTTATATTTCTACTTCATCGTAGGCTTTAACAATTCGGAAATATAGCTTAAACCTCAAATATTTAGTTAGCCTGTTTTACTAGATTTATTTCGGAAAGCAAGAAGTAATTCAATCCAACATAAAAATTTTCTTACGTTAATTAATAACAGGTTTTAATAAAATATTAGTATACTTAATTTAATACTTAGTATCATTTTTAGAAAGTATTAGTAAGAACGGCTCAGAAATACATTTGAGTATTCCAACCCCCTTTGGCACTCAGAGTTGTATTAAGTAGTATTATTGATTTGTAATATAGCGCTTCCGTTACGTTTTCTTGCTGTATTCACTATAGCAATATAGCACTATTGAACCTGGTTTATTGCATATTATGTATCAGCTTCAATATTATGCATAAATAATTATTAAATGTGAATCTTGGTAAAAAAAGTCGAATATTTATTTAAATTTTAAAAGTACCTAACTTTAAAGACCTCTAAATCCAAACAGAAAGATGTGATTATCTAAAGACTAATTTAGTTTCTTCTTAATTTGTACTAAAGGTTTTTATTTTTCTTATTAAATATTAAATATACTTTGTCTTGTAATATACTTACTTGTCGCCTTGCGTCGCTGTACCGTAAAATATTAATGTAAAGCACGAAATCTTTGCCAAAAAAACACTATTGTATTTAGCTTTATCTGAAGGTGAAAGGGCATAACTATAATTACTGCTAGTCGTCAAGAACAATCATAACATTTCGTCGCTTAGTTTTCGTTCTATCAAAAAACGTTTTCTATGCAATGTTAAATATAATTTGATAGTGTAACGTATTCCACACAAACAAATAGCTAACAAAAAACATAACTATTAGTAAAGGGATTGCTGAAAGCGCAATTTTATGTGATATAAATTTTCAGGAGATATTATGAACATTCAGCCTAACATCTCAAGTAGTTATCAACACCGATTTTACAAAAGAAAAGAAAAACAAATGCTGCTATACCCTTGACCGTTCACCATTTAATTAGAGTCAATTCTACAACTTAATTAATGAATGTTTTATTTAAATAAGTCACAACTGATTGATTTACAATTTACGATAAAGAATGATTTAACAACCCTGTATATGTTTAGGGATTTTAATAACAGATTATTGGCAACAATGTCAATTTGTTTTGTGTCAAAAAGGCGAAGTTCGTGTTACTTCGATTAATTCCTTTTATATAAAGTTTAATATATTTCGCTGTTACAAAGTAATAAATGAAAGTGGAGCATTTATCCATAAAGAGTTACGTGAATAAACGAGTAACAGTAAATGCTTTTGAATAATTACTGAATGTGTTTTCTGTGTACAAGTTGAATCATCGGGGTTGGGCAGCCAATGTCCAATTACTCCGTCTACGAGTATTTGTGTGGATATGAATGATATTTTATGTACCTAGGATTTAAAACTGACAAGAATTTTACAGAGCTTGTGTATTGTGTCTGTATGGCAGTGGAAAAAATTAAATCATTTTGTGATCAATAGTAATTTTGAGATCAGAAAACGTGCAATTCATTGTGATTATGTGCAAAGTGGTTTTGTCAAAGAAATCGCTATTAAGTGAATAATACGATAGGAACATTTTGTCGACAGGACTACGTCCTGTATTTTAAGGGTGGGATACGGCAAAAATAAAAAAACGGTACAAAGAAAATAGAGTAATAAATATTGCAGAAATGTCTGCGAATTTGATGGAAAATTTCGCAGCGCTTCCTGCTGATGTACGAGAAAAGTTGGCTGAGTTAGATTTAGAATTATCTGAAGGTTT
Organism: Bactrocera minax; assembly: GCA_021498325.1. Lineage (NCBI taxonomy): Eukaryota > Metazoa > Arthropoda > Insecta > Diptera > Tephritidae > Bactrocera > Bactrocera minax. Next base: position 2,138,414 of record JAKEEE010000038.1, on the reverse strand, counting down.
GTTGACTATAAATTTCCTTTACATGAAACTCTATATTACTTATAATCCTATACGTATATGCCCTAATAGGAGTGCATTCAATTGCTCTTTTGTCTACTTGGTGTGATATGCGTACCATGTTAATCAAGTCTCCTATTATGTATACATATCGGCTTTAGTACATACCTATATGTTTTTGTAATCTAGTACTCGTACATGTATATTTACATGCATGGACAAGATTAAATAAGCCAATTGATTTATTTTTTATGTTTCGACATTAGAACCGGCGTCTTAGCTTTCCTTTTAGCAACATACATGTGTGTGTACGTATGTATGTATGTACGTACATCTAACTTGGTAACTTTTTATTTGCTTTGATTTATAAATGCTTACTCTTTTTAGGCGACATTACACAAAAGGGATATGAAAAGAAGCGAGCAAAGTTGCTACAACCGTTTTTAATACCGACAGATGAAGGTGAGAATTTTTCTTAATAATGAAAACAGATAGCTTGAAATGTTAAAGTAATTAGCTGAATCAAAGTTATTATTTTTTTGTATACTTATGAGTCACTTTAAAATATCTAATAGTATATCGAACACTCACACTATTTGACTATTTGTTCGCGTATATACATCTAAACATATGTATTCTTGTTTTAGATTATACATATAGCTTTGAGAGTTTGATACACAAGCAAGCGATGTTTTTAATAGGTTATTAAGCTTGAAAACTCGCTATTGATTTTAAAATAAATTAATTAGAATGCGTAATAAGAACCATATAAAATTGAAGAATATTTTACGTTATGGAACAAGTATATTTTACGTTATGAAAAGAAAAACAAGTGCTGCTCTACCCTTGACCGTTCACCATTTAATAATTTGATTATTATATTTTTACCATATATTTTTTTTAACAGAAACATCAGTAAAATATATATTATAACAAAATTTATTAACGCATTCAAAAATGGTATTTGTTATTATTTTCTTGGTTTGCGTTTGTTAAATAAAATAGGAAAAGAGGTCCTGAAAGATGTGGATAAGTGTGACAAACCCATGCCTCCTTACTATAATATTAAAACGCCACAACCGCAAAACCCAAAGACTGTGAAAGACGGAGCCTTAGTATCAAGTGAGGGATACAGTTATGTAACTGAAGTTCCATCACTACCATCATCTCATCAAAGACATTCCAATGCATCCAAAAAGTCAGAAGGCAGCCACTATTCGATGGGTAGTGGTGGTGGTGGCAGTGGTAGTGGCCACATAGAGAGATCCGAATCAAGCCATCAACATAGTAGGCAACGACGTACACAGCGAAAGATTACACACAATGAAAAACGTTATCATTCCGGTAAGTAATTTTACATAGTCTACAGTATGGAGGCAATAACAAAGCTGATATACTTGTCGAACATGTATGTTTAGAAGTGCGACAAGAGGCTGTGCAACAAGCGCTTGCAGCACTGAAAACTCGCCCGAAGCCTAGTTTGCCAATGCCATCGAAGAGAAGTTCTGTGCTTAATCGAAGTCCGGACCGCAATAATGATGATATTGGTGAGCGGGTCCATTCTGCCCGGGATCATACAAACAGTAAAAATTACCAAATAATTACATTTATTTTATTGTATTATATTTAGATTCATCAACCGATGAAGAATCCATTCCTGAGGAAACAATTTCTCCCGATAAGGAGTACAATTATCCGCGTGATCATGTTAGCAATATTATGGAGCCAATTATAAAACCACCCATTCGTGATTCATCAATGGGCGGCGCACAAAATAAACACAAATACCCTGAACGGCGACCACCGCAGAATTTGCCACCACTGGTGAATTAAATTATAAATTTTTTGGAAATGTGAAATATTTTAATTATTACTTACACAGCCAACTTCAGATACATCCAGCACGGAGTCGCCACCAACCGCTTATATGAAAGAAAATACCGATTTCACTGATAGCAAAGAGAAGCACAAGCCATGTAATTAGAAATTCTTCAAACATTTTATTAGACTACTTTTATTTATTTCGATGGTGGCAATACAAATTAAATTTAATATTACAGATGCCGCACCGGATATTACACAATTCAATAATACTCGTCATGCTGCAGATCGTGTGACGCGCTATGTGAATGTTTCACAAACCGATCTTGGCGAATCGGATACGAATGGCCGTTGGAAAGTATCAGCCAAAATTCAGCAATTGCTCAATACTCTGAAACGTCCCAAGCGGCGACCATTACCCGAATTTTACGAAGACAACGATATCGAACTCGAAATCGCCGCAAATCCCAAAGATCCAAATGCACCGAAACCCGAGGGTAGTATTATGACTGCTGTACAAGGTGAACAATTGGCCGTAGCAGCGGGTTTGCCACGTACATTGGAGGCCGCATTGCAGCGTTACGGCGCGAACTCATTTAAATCGCCAATGGCGACGGTGCTAGATCCGAATGGAAAAATAACCACTACAATAACATATGGAAAATTGTTATCACGCGCTCAAAAAATTGCATATGCACTATCAACGAAAATCTTCAGTAAGGGCCCAGAGCAGATTACCCTTAAGCCCGGCGATCGCGTGGCTTTGGTTTACCCAAACAACGACCCATTGAGGTTCACAAGCTGTTATAGATTTTTTACACTTTATTGTAATTGCAATATTATTTTAAATTTACAGTTTCATTACCGCTTGGTATGGCTGCATGTTTCGTGGTCTAGTACCATTGCCAATCGAGTTGCCGCTCTCCAGCTCTGATACACCGCCCCAACAAGTCGGTTTTCTGCTTAGTTCATGCGGCATCACGGTGGCGTTAACTTCTGAGGCGTGTCTGAAAGGTTTGCCAAAATCCGCTACGGGTGAGATAGCTAAGTTGAAAGGCTGGCCACGCCTACAGTGGTTTGTAACTGAACATCTGCCAAAACCACCTAAAGACTTCAATGTTGGTAACATACGTATTGAGGACTCGGCCACAGCCTACATTGAGTATACAACCGATAAGGAGGGCAGTGTAATGGGTATGTATGAAAATGGTTCGTTATGCAATAAAGTGTATTAATAAGTGTAAATAATTCATTGAGCGCAATTTTGGATTGCACAAATGAAGTATTTATTTTCCTTCCTTTTTTAAGGTGTAACCGTTACACGTTTGGCTATGATGAACCATTGTCGTGCGCTCACCATGGCTTGCCACTACACCGAGGGTGAAACCATAGTTTGTGTGTTGGATTTTAAGCGTGAAGTTGGTTTATGGCACTCTGTACTCACCTCAGTGTTGAATGGAATGCATGTGCTATTTATACCTTACGCTTTGATGAAATTGCGTCCCTCATCATGGATGCAACTTATCACCAAACATCGCGCTTCCTGTTGTCTGGTGAAAAGCCGTGATTTGCATTGGGGTTTATTGGCTACAAAAGATCATAAAGACATCTCTTTGTCATCTCTGCGCATGCTACTTGTTGCTGATGGCGCTAATCCATGGTCGCTTTCATCGTGTGATCAATTCTTAAATGTTTTCCAATCGAAAGGTTTGCGTTCGGATGCCATCTGTCCATGTGCCAGTAGTTCAGAAGTTTTCACAGTATCTCTGCGTCGTCCTGGACGCTCTTCGACCGGTTTTAGTCAATCAGCAACTGGACGTGGTGTATTATCAATGGCAGCTTTATCACATGGTGTGGTGCGTGTGGATAGTGAAGACTCACTAACATCGCTGACATTGCAAGATTGCGGACAAGTTATGCCCGCTGCACAAATGGTGGTGGTGCGTTCGGAGGGGCTACCAGTGTTATGTAAAACCGATCAAGTTGGTGAAATTTGTGTTACCAGCGGTTCAACGGGTACCGCCTATTTCGGTTTAGATGGTCTAACCAATACAACATTCAAAGTGCAGCCACTACTTGAAGATCCAGATACAACAAAAGATGAATCCACATTTAAACCGATCAGTGATGAGTATTATGTGCGTTCGGGTCTACTAGGATTTCTCGGACCTGGAGGTTTGGTGTTCGTGTGCGGTTCACGCGACGGTTTAATGACTGTAACGGGACGAAAGCATAATGCGGACGATATTATCGCTACAGTATTAGCTGTGGAACCTATGCGTTTCATATATCGCGGTCGAATCGCCGTTTTCAGTATTAAAGTATTGCGAGATGAACGTGTTTGTGTTATAGCCGAACAGCGTCCAGATTGTTCTGAAGAGGAAAGTTTCCAGTGGATGTCACGTGTATTACAAGCTGTCGATTCCATACATCAAGTGGGCATATATTGTTTAGCGCTCGTGCCACCCAATCATTTGCCGAAAACTCCATTGGGCGGCATACATTTGTGCGAGGCGCGTCGTCGCTTCCTAGAGGGTTCGCTGCATCCAGCCAATGTGCTAATGTGTCCACACACATGCGTAACTAATCTACCAAAGCCGCGTGAAATACATCAAGGTGAGTTTTTGCTGGTGCGAGTACGTAACCTTTTTTTTATAGGAAATCAATACTATTGAAACAGTAAATTGCATACCAACACTTACTCAAAACAAAAGGTTTCATTTTCTAAAACCACTCCCAAAAATTGCTTTGTGCCCAAAACATTTAAGCAAATAGTTCATATTGGTTTAGTTTTAAATGCCCAGTATAAATATCTTAATTAGAATGCTTGAAGCACGAGGAACGCCAAGGACCACAACTCGTGCCCATAATCACCCTGTCAGCTGTTCCATTTGCGATTTTACAAGTCACTGGCAAATATTTTTATTTTCACAAACTTGTGAGCGATTTTTAATTCTTATATATTTTTGTATACTTTTTTTTCAAAATCAAACAAAAAACTGCTGTTTTAGCATTTGACATTTGTCCAATTGGAGCGTGATAAAAGTCTGAAGCTTGAAATAATAAAAAATGTGGAATCGACAATATTAGGTTTCTAATGTCCAGTTTCTTAGCTTGAGGAACAATTGCTTAATATTTATACTCCGCTCTTTGTATTGCTTTATATATTATTTATTTGGGCACAAGTAACTCAACTAAACAAAGTCACACACATACATACATATATACCAACATATCAAATGTGGTGAAAGTTAAATTTGCGCATAACACATTGTATTGGATTATTAAAAGTGTAAATGCCAATATATGTATATAATAAAAGAGGGTTGTTAGAGATTGAAATTTGGCCATTTCAAAAAACGATATTTGTGTTAATGTTTAAATATTAAATTATTGTTAATTATTATCGTTGTTTAAATATTAAAAATAATTTCAACATACAATATATTTTTTTGTAATTTTAGTTGTATGTCAATGCCCTAATGAAAAGGACTTTTTCATTACATATATGTTAATTTGAGATTTAAAATTTTTTTATTCAAACAATAAAAAAATAAAATAAATGAACATTAAAGTAGCTTTCGTCGCAATGTTTATACTTAGTTACATGTTTTCCACACTTAAAATATTATTTCCATATAAATGTTATTAAAAATATTGAAGGATCCTCACCCTGTGCCTTCCTGTAATAATATTTCACAAACAAAAATTAAAGTAGTAAATTTTACACTGATTGGCTTCACCACAAAAATAAAAATTGCTTTGTTTTAAGGATTTTCAGATGAAAACAATACTTTTAAAACCTAATTTGAGTATATTGTTTTTAAATGTAGGAATACAACGTTCCATAATTCATATTTATTGGAGTTCTATTTGTAGACCGATTTATGCAGATTAAAAAAAATTTTTTTTTATATTTATTTAATTTGGATTTATTTTCAAGTCCACTAGATTTCCGTTTTGATAAGTCATTTTATACGACGTTACTTTTCGTTTCGTTTTTTTGCTTTTTAGCCGCGATTTTCAATTCTATTATATACGTATTTTTTTTCTTCTTTCTTTTCCAAATAAAATATCAAACATATCTTAACTGACCCATTAGCGAGATTTACCTGTGATAAAAGAACTTTATGCTCGGTTGTATTTTGAAATTGTTCCAAGAAGAAGTTTTGAAAATAAATTTGGTATGCTGTTTGAAACGGATAATTTTTAAGTCCGAGATAACAGTGAAAGTAAAGGCTCTTGTGTAATCGAGTTAAGATTTCTGACTATATAGCAACTTATTTTTCTTCTTTGGTCATTTTTTCTTGAAATATGTTATAATATAAGAAATTTGAGTTCAGAAACTTACAAATATTGGAAATGTGCATCCTGTTTTTCAAATTTAATTCACGTTAAGTAATTCTATGTGAATATATTAGTCTAATTTGTATAAATTTATTTTAATCTTTTGAAAATATTCGGTAAAACGCTTTTAAAAATCTGCAACAAGCGTTACATAATAACCAAGCAATACACTGAGTATGTATGTTATACTTACACTAAAGTTTTCTATGTATTTGTGTCTTCTAAATTGTTTACGACATTAATTTTATGACTTGGTTGCTGCATTTAATCGAAAGGTTCATCTGCTATGTTACTATATATTCTTCTCATCGGTTCATTGTCATATTTGCAATCATTTCATTAATTTTACTGTGTATATTAAACAAGAAAAAGTTTAAAAACATTATAATTGACTTAACAACGCTTTTATTATTATTATAAAAAATGTAATTATTTTTCTTTTCTTCATTATGCTGCCTCTTTTCGAAACCATTACTTTGATGCAACCATAATCAACATTGTACACACTTGAAAACATAACCAACCACCAAACTACACTTCTACTACTACTACCATTACCACTACCACTACCACTACTGCTATTGCTATGATTAACACGAAACAATATATGTTTATGTATTTGAAAAAAATAATCATAATAATTCAATAATATTCTGCAATGTTACACTGTAACTGTATTTATCATGTATATGTATAAATAACGAATTGGTTGAAATGAATGAAATTGTTACAATTTAAATCCAATTAAAAAAAAAATATACTAACATCAAAAAGGTGTGCAAACTGCAACTGCAAAAATAAGCTCATCTGGATGTGGTATTACAGACACGTCTGTTGGGCCAGCCTCAGTGATGGTTGGGAATTTAGTGCAGGGCAACCGTTTAGCCATCGCGCAAGGTCGGGACATCGGCTTGTCCGAGGAGAATGAACGTAAGGTACGTCTCCACAGCAGTGTAAAATATAAAAAAATGTGGTTTGATTACAAACTCGCTTACTAATTTGAAAAACTATACTTTCAGCATCAATTAATAACAGGAGTGTTGCGTTGGCGTGCAAATACCTCACCGGATCATATCATTTTTACGTTATTGAATTCAAAAGGTGAGTTTCAACTGATGGATTTTATATAATTGGCGGAATATGTAGCTTTTTTCCTTATGGTTAAATTATTTTCCGTATTTATTACGCCTAAAAGTATATAAATTTTTTAGGTTATATATACCCATGTATGAATATCATCGAGGCCGCGATTAAATTACACGTTACGTTCAAATAACTTTTTGATATGAAAAGATTTTTTAGTATTTAGTATATATTATGCAGAAATATTCATTTGCACAATTATCCGCATTTTCGACTTTCCGAAGATCTCGTTAGTATTCGTATTTTCGGGTATTTCTTTTTACTATTTTTCAAAATTTTATAGGTTACGTCGTTTTCAACAACATTCTTATTCAAATATGTACTCCTGAAATGCATTGCAAACCGATATATTCAGGCATTGTTTTTTATGGATTTTTATATATTTTTTTTTGTTTTGGCTTGGACTACATATGTACTCTTATTATCCATTTGTTTATTTTGAATAATTTCTGATAAGCAAATATTGATAAGCAAAACAATTTTAGAATTCGTAAAAAAAATTTTTTGAGACTGAATATACATTCCTATATACCAAATTTTTTGAGCCACAAAAGTCTTATAAAAATTAAGACAGTAATAAAGTATTAAATTTTAAAGTTTCGAGCTCTATATATACATGTCTATGTTTAAAAATTTAGTATTGATTTACAAACCTATATATATCTTTTAAAGGTGCTATTGCGAAAACTTTGACATGCTCCGAATTGCATAGACGAGCTGAGAAAATAGCAGCTCTTTTGCAGGAACGAGGACGCATTGAACCCGGTGATCATGTTGGTAAGTTTTGAAATGAAATTATTAAATGCATTTTGCTAGGCTCACCAAACATGTTATTCTTGACTTAAAACACATAATTTCAATATGATTATTTGTAATGATTTTTACTTTTTTAATATAATAATTGTTATCCTTACATCTATTTTAAATTATTTATTTCTGGACATTTCTGGACAAAAAATTGTACTCTTGAATTAATTTTATCCATTAATTGTTTGTTCTTTATACACCATTTAATTGTTCTAAAATATAGTACGGCCATAAATATTACTTTATGAAGGTTAATTATTGTTTCCAAATTTCAAAGCGATCGCGAAAGTAGTTTTGAATCAATATGTTTTATTGAGACAAAGAAAAATGCATGCTAATATTTATTATGTACATATATAGATTCACTTAGATAGACTTTTATAAAACTAATATAACCTCACTTTTCTTATTTCCCCTAACTAAGCTTTAATATTTCCGCCTGGGTTGGATTTATTGTGCGCCTTCTATGGGTGTCTCTATTTGGCTGCTATTCCAATCACTATACGACCACCACATCCACAAAATCTAATAACTACGTTACCAACTGTACGAATGATTGTTGATGTCTCGAAAAGTGTTATTGTGCTATCTATACAACCGATAATAAAATTGCTGAAATCGCGTGAAGCAGCTGCCTCCATCGATCCGAAGACCTGGCCACCCATATTGGATATTGATGACAATCCAAAACGGAAATTAATGTCAATTGCGAATGCACCGTTAGACTCGACGGCATACTTGGACTTTAGTGTATCCACTTGTGGTCGCCTAAGTGGTGTTAACATCACGCATCGGTAAGCTATATATAAAATATATCTTTAAAAAATATTTGCTGTCAAAAAACAGGAAATTTTTTTTTTAAATAAAATTTTTTTTAAATACAATTTTGTTTTATGTTTTAGATTTTTGTGAAAAAATGTATTTTGTGAAAGATGTATTGAATCACTATTAATGTTATTTGTCTTTTCGCCCCTTTAGCTCTCTTTCTAGTCTCTGCGCAAGCTTAAAATTAGCCTGCGAATTATATCCGTCTCGACACGTTGCTCTCTGCCTGGATCCATATTGTGGTCTAGGCTTCGCTATGTGGACCTTAATTGGTGTGTATAGCGGTCATCATTCGATACTCATTGCACCCTATGAAGTTGAAACGAATCCCAGTCTCTGGCTATCAACATTATCACATTATCGTGTGCGCGACACCTTTTGTTCGTATGGCGTCATCGAGTTATGCACAAAGGCGCTTAGTAATTCCATACCGATGCTCAAGCAACGTAACATCGATTTGCGTTGCGTGCGCACATGCGTGGTGGTGGCTGAGGAGCGTCCGCGCGTACAATTGACACAACAATTTTGTAAACTCTTCCAAGCGCTCGGCTTGAATACGCGCTGTGTGTCGACCTCTTTTGGTTGTCGTGTTAATCCAGCCATTTGTGTACAAGGCGCCAGTTCGGCGGAGAGCGCACAGGTTTATGTGGATCTCCGTGCGTTGCGCAATAATCGTGTTGCTCTGGTGGAGCGCGGCGCACCGAATTCGTTGTGTCTCATCGAATCGGGCAAATTATTGCCCGGCGTGAAAGTGATCATTGCCAATCCAGAGACGAAGGGACACTGCGGCGACTCGCACTTGGGTGAAATTTGGGTGCGTGCATTCACAACAAAGAGTGTTTTAAGTTTCATATAAATATATATTTTGTCATTATTTCCAGGTGCAATCACCACACAACGCTAATGGCTACTTCACCATTTATGGCGATGAAACCGACTATAATGATCATTTCAATGCGAAACTGGTGACCGGCGCGACAACCGAGGTCTATGCACGTACTGGCTATTTGGGTTTCTTGCGACGCACCGAATGCTCGCAAGCGGTTTCGATTTTAGACGAAACCACACCTAGTGTGGCCAGCCGTGACAGCGACAATGAATCGCTCAATTCAATGAGCCAGTTACACTTGAATTTCTCTTCAATGTCGACGGGACCGCAAGCGCCCAGCATTAGCGGCGATCCAAGCTCGATAAGTAATGTCAATGATCAGGAGCTACACGATGCTGTTTATGTGGTGGGAGCCTTGGATGAAGTCATTACATTGCGAGGCATGAATTACCACCCCATTGATATAGAGAATTCGGTGTTGAGGTGTCATAAGAAAATCGCTGAGTGGTATGTTTGTATATATTAGTTTATTTGTGTATGTGTGTGTGTGTTGTAAATAAAAATTTTAATTTTGATATAGTGCCGTTTTCACCTGGACCAATTTATTGGTTGTTGTCGTTGAGCTGGATGGTAATGAATCCGAAGCATTGGACTTGGTACCGTTAGTAACTAATACTGTTTTAGAAGAGCACCAATTGATTGTTGGCGTTGTCGTAGTAGTCGATCCAGGTAATTTTTTGATTGATTTCAACAAATGTTATATATATATTACTCAATTATTTCAACTAATTAATATACAATTTTCCTCATTTCACAGGCGTTGTGCCAATCAATAGTCGCGGCGAAAAACAACGAATGCATTTACGTGATGGCTTTTTGGCTGATCAACTTGATCCCATATATGTTGCATACAATATGTAAATATCCATAACAATAGTTACATGACAAACATACAAGCATACATAGATACATAAATACATACAATACGTACATACATATATATGACGATACATGAAAATGAAATTATTTATTATACACTATTACTTTAAGCTTATAAATAAAAAAAATAATAATATTAATAAAAAAAATATGTTTAAATATTTTATAGTACTCAAATGAGTTGATGTGTCTTTTCATTTAATGTATACTTCGTGTAACATCCTCAAAGCAGATTTGCATTAGTGGAAGAATATGTGCAACTCGTTTTGTTTTGAATAAGACATTCTGCCACTAAAAGGTCAGTGTATGTATCGATCTCTATTGCATCAGCTGCATCGATTTCCACTATACCACACCTGTAATAAGTAATTTTAATATCCAATATATAAAAAAATTAGATATTTTAGTAAGGTTATGATTGGAATGAAATATGAATTAAAATATTCGTATAGTGGGTGAACATAAATGAGTTAATTTATTGTAATTTGTTCGCCATAATAGAAAACTACTCGACTTTATATCCAGTAGTAGCTAGTATTAACAAAAATAAAAAGGGGATGCCAAACGATTTTCTATGTAGTGCTGATTTATGAAAACTGATGATTTATGAAAGCTACAATAAAACAACAAATAAATAGTCGATTCTTTTCATTGTGTTAGAGTAATACGGATCTCACAACACAGCTTGGTTTTTTCTTCCATAAGAAAACTATCTTTTCCTACATAAATAAGCATTTCTATTGTAATCACGTTACAACTCCATTTTCTTAAAGAACCTCAATAAAATCTTTGGAATAATATCATAAATAAATAAATAAAAGGTCTTTGTAGAATTTGCCTTCATATTTCACTATTACTACTCTACTTTAAAAGTAAGTAGAGTAGTACGTACGTAATAAGTATGTAGAACAATGGAATCTTAAAAAAAGGTCTTTGTAGATGTAGGTCTTTTGCCTTCATATTTCACTATTAGTGCTCTACTAAAAGTTATTTTGGTAAAAGGAGAGACAGATCCCCTCGGTTGTAACCGGAACAGGTCCGGATTTATGTTCGGTTAAGGAATGTCAACTTTGTTAGATTCCGCAAATTTCGGCCACTACCACAACAACAACCATGTATATGGAAAAGAGAAACGCTTGACTCCACTTGGTGTTTTCATTTGGCACCAACCGCTCATAAGGATATGAGAAAAATCAAGATGAAGAAAAGGCATTTCGTAAAAGCAAAAAAAGGGATAAGAGGATTTCCTTTTTTATCTAATCTTACTGAGCTTTAGGAGCAAAGGCTTTCACAATTACATTAAAATTACATATTTAAATTAAGTAGTGATCAAAAATACTAACTATTAAAAAGATACCTTATAAACTGAAGAAATTATGTGCAATCATTAACTAAAAACTTATATCTAAAACTACACACGGGAACCTAATTTCCATCCATCATTTTATTATTATAATCGTTCTACTCACTTGTCATTTTGAAACCTCTGTTCCACCTCTACCAAGTGTCTTGTGGAAAAGTAAAACATCCCTGTTTCAATCAATTCGCCTGGCCAATCTTGCCGCCGAGGTCTGTGAGCTGAATTGAAATTTAAAGGCACCACCGTTTCATCTGCTTGGATTTGCCAGCGTAATTTATGCGTTCTATATCAAAAATTATACAATCGGTTTAGAACGGAAAGCAAATGTACATACATATGTATGTATGTGCGCAAAATGTTTTGCATGAGAGTACCTGGTAACAGCAAAAACACAATCCTTTGTTATAAATCTGTTCAGAGCTTCCTTTATATATTGATTTTTCAAAAATATAGAAGTACATTGGAATAATGCGAATCTATTGACATTAGCGTGTTTTTTCAAAAATTCCTTAACAGATTCCAAGGATGAAGTATTGTCCTGAGCATATATTGGGTCCCTCTTATGCACCAATGCACAATCTTTTACATAAAAATATAGTAGTATTATTAGATAATTAATTATTAAGAGGGTAATAGGTTATGAAGAGGTTATTTTGCGGTATTTTATTTTCAATCATTCTCAAATTACATTTAGTAGCTTCCTCCGCTATTGAATCACTGTCAGTCGATACCCAAATGTGATGAAATAAATTTGAGGTATTTAATACAGTTATCGTATGGGCTAGTAACGAAATTCCGTCGAGATGTTTTAGATTTTTATTTGGTATACCTTTGGAACCACCTCGTGCCAATATCAAAGCATGTACTTCCTGCTCAGAGCTGATAAGAATATAAAATTTTATATAATCTGATTTATTTTGGCTCCTTTGCTCACCTTAAACTCAGTATATATCCTTGTAGGTGTAAAAATAGAAAACAATTAATAAGAGACATTTCACTTGTCCAAAGCATAGTGCTTACAACGAAGAGGTGCACACTTCTGAATTAGATTATTAGATTAAATTAACGTTAAACGCTGTATCAGAGCAAGAATTGTTAAATTATTAATTTAGCTGTGTTGGAGTAGCATAGGTACATAATAGTGAAATGTGTCATGATCGCGAAGGGATGAGCGAGTTTCTACCGCTCGGTAGGTCGTGAGTATAAATCTCACCGCTGACATTATTTACATTATTGAAAAATTAAAAACCGTTCATAACTATCCATTAGTCGAGGAAAATCTCGATCTAATTCGTAACATTATTTTTATCTATATCTTATATCGGAAGTAAATAATTCTCCCATATGCTAGGTACAGATATTAACCAAAATTTCTGATGAACATGGAGAGCCCGAATCCTATTGGTATCTAATGTAATTGTCGTTCCTTTACTCACCAATGAGGAAGTATTAATGGCAAAAGCTCTCTTAAAATATTAGACTTCTGATATTAATGGCTAACCGACGAAACTATTCAAATCGATTGAAAGCATACGAGATGGGTGTTTCCACAATCTGGCCCTAACTGTGAAATTAGTTCACCAAAGAAGAGATTTTATAGGGGCGTCTGCTGTATAATCTTGAAACCCAACGAAAAGGAAACGATATACACCACTTATGCAAAACTACATAGAAAAACACCTGAGTTAAATCGGAGACGACATTTCAGATCTCAAAAGGCATCTCTTTTGAACATTTGAGATGGTAAAATTTGATGTATCATTCTTTAACCGTTCAGTAAAATAGTTTTTAGAGCGTGCAACTGCTGGCTGAGGACAATGTCATCATTGGCCTAAGCGACTGTGCTCCGAATAAGAAAGTAGAATGAAAGAACCTAATTCCATTCCCACAACGGCCGGAATAAAGAATTATGTGGAGTATTTTCTGCCGCTGCAACAACAAAAATAACAACAATGGACCTAATGATGAGTGAAGAGAAAACGAAATATCAAAAAAAAGTTACAATGATCTTCTGAGGATGGACGCGGTCTTTATCTCTAAAAGTTCAAGTAAAAAAAAAAAAACAAAGTAGATAAAAAGGCAGGACTATTTTGGCGATCGGTAAATCATGCGTTAATTGGCAGGGAGCGTTACTAGAGATTTAAAGTTTCTGGGGTTTCTTAAGGCCGAATTGACGAAATTATCCGAAACTTTTGTGTATGCGTGATTGCTCATCCATTTCTTTCGCGTAGGGCTAATGAGTTGCCACGTGTGCATTTGTGAGTTTCCATACTAATTCTTTCAATTTATTGAGTTTCAGGAATACACGATTTGCTGGGTTATGATTCCAGACATTGCCAGTCTTGTCTGTATTACATAAAACTCTACTTTTTATCAAAAAATCATCTGCGTAGATTTTGGCATAAGGTCGTTCGAAGTTTTGACGTACATTGACTAGTTTCCTTCAGTTTATTTTAATAGGGAGAACGTCAGAAAGTTTTAGTGTAGAAAAACCACTGTGTGGTATCGCAGCACCAACATTGGAGTTAACGTGTTATAAAATTCATTCTTAGTTCTTCTAAATTTGAATTAACAAAATATACTTTTTTAAAATGTACATTTTTAAAGAATAGAACAGAAAACTGATTTCATTCCTTATATTCTTTCAGCTTAAATATATTTGCAATTCACTATTTTTCTAAAGAAAATAATTAAACACAATCCCATCTTCCACTCTATTTCACTTGGTTTTTCGTTCCTATGTCTTTCTCTGTGTTTCATACCCCAACCGGTCCACATACCAACTATCTTTGAGCAACATATTGGTATTTTCGTGAATATGAGCATAAAACCCTGCCTTGTGTATTAGGAAGTAAAATTTTGTTGGTGTTCCGGCGTGTATCGAATATTTAATAGTTGTGATGTTGCGCTTAGAATATTTTTATATAGTGCTTGTCATAATAAAATAGAATTAAGTTTTTATCAATTAAGTGCAACTACTGCCCACGGAAAACATAAACAGATACGAAAAATGAATCACATAAGTTCGAAAAATTCTCCATATAGTTTAAGCCGGAAGCGGGTCTTTTTGTTTTCGACTTTAAAAATACTCATTTGTATGGTTTTATTTATCAATGAACACTTAAAAGGAGTACAATCTCAAGGTATGCAAGCTCTAACGTCAGTTATACATGTAATATAAATGAAGTGCACAATAATTCTCCGAAACGCAGTAAACGGAGTCTAGTATACACAAGTTTGTGTTTTTGTGTGCTATGTGCGGCTATATTTTTGTTTGTTTATATGAGAAAAATATAAACAAAATATTTGCATTAGTAATTAAAGAAAATATCATTATATTTAAAAATATTGCGCAAAGGAACTCAAATTTATTAAGCAACAGCATAGATAAGACAGACGAAAGTAAGAGCAAATACTGGTATTAGTGTACACTGACGACGCCCAATCATTTCATTTGGTCATATCGAGGGGTGTGAGAAACGGGAACAGCCGGAAAATAACTATATACACACATAACCGATATGCCATTTATATGTACACAAATCTTTCTTCTGGAAGACATAACATATTAAAATGAGAAGTGTTTGTTGTAATGCTTGTAAGAAAAAACAATGAGTTTATTTCATGAAAACACCTGTAAACACCAAGGCTGCTACAATTGCCCTAAGCCTATATTAGGAGATTTTTGTCTAAAGTGATGTAGATAGGGACGTATCTCCTTTGCCAAATGGCCAAATTAACGTAAATATGTCTGGAAAGAAAAACTTGTGATAATATGACAAGACGAAGTTGTCATGCTTGTAGGTGGAAACACCTGTAAATATCACAGCAGCAACAAAAAGCTAATTTACCAAAATAGATTTAAATTAGATCATCAATTCCCACTCAACTGTAATGCCGAAATATTGGATTATTTGTAGGATATTTACAATTATCTTTAAATATACATAAGAATTTATGGTCTATCTTATGTATCTTTTATATGGTTAAAAAATTTCATTTAGATTATAAATTGCCAATTGTTTTTTTCAGAACTGATAGCCGTTGAGATTGGCCATAATTTTACAATAATCTGTAATACAACTCAGCAGTTTGTAAGCAATGTAACATGGAAACACAACGAAGAAATTATTGCGAATAATAACAAAAGGTAAACATGAAACAATTAAATATTTTTCAACTTACCAGAATGTGGTAAAAAAAATCATGTTAACCGGAAGAAAATAAATAATTTAAAATAAAATATTTTAAATTTATATCAAAAATATATTTACTATTACATTTCTGCAAATTTAAACCACAAACCTCATTGGTATATGATGCAGGAATTAACAAAAAACGAGTTTGTGGTTTTGTTTAATAAAATCATATATATTCTACTCACCTCTTTGCGGTTTGCGGCTGACAAATGGAGGATTTTAAGGTCCTAAAGTTGTTACCCTGTCAAAATTTCTGTTAAAAGCATTTTACTAAAGCTTCCTTTTTATAGTTTAATAAAGTTCTAAAATGTAAATAGTTAATTATATTTTTTTATTATATTAAAAAAACTTTCCGAGTCATATGTATATCAATTAACTTCCAAATAGCATATTCATAGGAACATACATCTGCATAATAATAATTAAGCGAAGTGACCGAACATTAATTAATTAATTAATTAGAGCTAATTCAGAGATCATATACTTTCATTTGCCTCATGACGCCTTATATCTTTTTTATAAAACCTCATTCATTGTGTAATTTATCTTCTAGAATAACAACGTCATATACAAAACCGTCTGCCATTGAAAGCATCAATGAAATCGAAGAAGAAACGAAAAGGAATTACGAAAGTACATTATTTATAACTGATGCACAATTTGCTGATGCGGGAATTTATACTTGCGATCCTATACGCAATGAGAGCGTATATAGATTTACCGTTCAAGTGCTGCAAACACCGCTCATCGTTGCAAGCAGTGAAGAGAAGGTGAAACAAAAAAGCGGTCATGCTGTGGAACTATACTGTCTAATAGAAGTGTTTCCACACAACGATACATTTTACAAGCAATTGAAATGGCTAAAGGATGAAAACTCAGCTGTTGACTTTTTAGACAAAGCCTCGAATCTCAGTTTAGTTAATGCCACACATATTAATCACACGCTTAGTTTAACTGAAGTTTACAAGAAGGAGAATGGCACATATAGCTGTGCTGTATACGATATATTTGGTGCAATTGTAACGAAAAAAGATATGGCGGTGTTGGTTATGGAAAAACCACAAGTGAGCATAGACTATGTTATGGTTGTGGGTGCGGATAAAATATTCTTAAATTGGACTGTCAATGATGGTAATGATCCGGTGCAAAACTACTTCATACAATATAAAGAGGAAGGTTCATCTGAACTTAAATATTATAATCATCAAATTGGTGGACGTAATACCTCTTATGTGTTGGAGAAATTTCAACCAAATACCAGCTATAATTTACGCATCAGTGCCAAGAATAGCATTGGTAGCGGTCCACCATATCAATATCCATTACCCGTCCGCACTTTGGAAAGAGATCCGATATTTATACCAAAAGTCGGCACAACCGGTAGTACACCGTCAACGATTACCATTGGTTGGGATCCACCACCACCTGAAATGCTTCCGTACATACAATACTATGAGTTGGTTGTTTCCGAAGCAGGCGAAACTCCCCGCATTGTTGAAAATACCGTTTATACACAGAATTCTCGAAATTTGCCATATATGTTTGATAACCTCAAAACGGCGACTGAATATGAATTTAGAGTACGCGCCTGTAGCAATATAACCAAACAATGCGGACCTTGGTCGGAAGTGGTGAATGGCACAACAATGGATGGTGTTGCCAGTGAGCCCACAGATCTTTATATTACTTGCGAACACAGGAATAACACACGGCACTCGGTCGCGGTGCGTTGGAATGTGCCAAAAATACCAAATGGCAAGGTTGTCTCGTACCACATTCAATTGGATGGCTTAGCTACATATAAATTGGATGGAAAATTGCGTAACGAAACATGGGGTCCGAAGATAAGACGCGTGGACGATCCGCATCACAGCACAATCTATAATGGTGTGAATCCAAATACAAATTACACAGTTACAGTATCTGCCATTACACGTCATCGCAAAATTGGGGCGCCGGCTAGCGCACAGTGTACAATGCCTATCGCTGTGCCAGATGCGATCAGTCGCATTATGTGGACAAAAGTGAAGACGAACGACGAAAAGTGTGTATTTAAATTGTTTGTGCCGCGCATCAGCGAACGTAACGGACCGATTTGTTGCTATCGCTTGTATTTAGTGCGTATGGGCAATAATAAAAATGAATTGCCAACGCCTGAAAAACTCAACATATCCACCTATCAAGAAGTACATGCGCCAAATAATACCGATGGTGGTGCTTACTTGGCCGAAATGTTCTCCGATGACTATTTTCGTTCCGAAATATTTTTGGGTGATGGTAAACGATTTTTCGAACATCAGGGCATAAGCGCCGCCGAAGCAGATAAAGCGTGTCGCCATTGTTTGAGAGATCGTCCATTTTTGCGTATGCAACTACGTGCACCAACACCAAAAACTGAAATGCCACCTGCAGACCATACGGATCGTGAGTATAAACTACTATTTCACTTGGTAATTTTTATTTTTTTTTACTATTATATTAATTTATATATTTCAACCACGCCAGTCATACTGAAAACTCCGCCGGAGTTTTCACAACGCGAGCAATTGAAAGCTAGCAATCTTACCGAAGCCGCTTCAAAAATTTTAGATAAAAAACGACGACGCAGACGTAGACGTCATCCAAAAGTTGTTGCTGGCATCAATAGTGAGATAAGTTTTGATAACTTAATGCTTGGCGAAAACGAATCGCACACAAATGCAGTGCCGAGCTACCAGCTATCGTCAGATGATATAGTCGATGGGGAGATCGACATGAATAGCAATTACACGGGCTTTCTAGAGGTTATAGGTAAGTAATTAGAAGTCACTGAATTACTGTGCGTTAGGTGCTTTGTAAATTTGAAGACTTTAACTGAAGCAAAAGCGAATTTTTGAAATATTGAAATAAGCCCAGCGTTATTTTATATATAATTCGAAATATATGTGAAACTATATGTGAATTTCTCGTATCATCTATACAGTACGCGATGGTGATGTTGTGCTTACTGAATACAGCAACTATTTTGAAATAATGACACCTGGTACTGTACCCGAAAACTTTCAATCGGATCAAGACTTATCTGTGGTGCTAAATATTTTCATACAAGCGCTTGCCCTACTTATTGGCATAGTCTTGCTGCTTATTGGTGCTACATGCTATTTGCATCACAACACAAAAAACACAGTACCTGGCGAGGAAATCAGTTTACGAGACTCATTAAGGTAAACCGGTATTATACAATAACAATATAAATTGTTGTATATTAATTTAGAACACATTTAATATTTATAGTCGCGCACTATTTCGTGGTCGCACACCGAATCATCGTCACTTTATTGGTTCGGGCAATGGCAAAGCATCAGATATTGGTCCAATACACAAGGCAGACTTATGCACAGCCTATCGAAATCGTCACAAAGACACCGATTATGGTTTTTTGCGTGAATACGAAATGCTACCGAATCGGTTTAGTGATCGTACAACTAAAAATTCCGATATGAAAGAAAATGCGTCGAAAAATCGTTATCCAGATATAAAGGCCTATGATCAGACGCGCGTTAAATTGTCTCAAATAAATGGTATACAAGGTTCGGATTATATAAACGCCAACTTCGTTATTGGTTATAGGGAACGTAAGAAGTTCATTTGTGCGCAGGGGCCAATGGAAAGTACGGTAAATGACTTTTGGCGTATGATATGGGAGCAACATTTGGAGATTATAGTCATGTTGACCAATTTGGAAGAGTATAATAAGTCAAAATGTGCAAAATATTGGCCTGAAAAGATATCGGATGCAAAACAATTTGGTGAAATTACAGTAAAATTTGGGGCTGAAAGAAAAATGGGTGATTACTTAGTGCGAAATTTAGATGTTACTAGACGTAATGGAGCTGGTAATGATGAAGATGAGGAACGCCGTCAAATCACACAATATCATTATTTGGTTTGGAAGGACTTCATGGCACCAGAACATCCACATGGTATAATCAAATTTGTGCGCCAAATTAACGCTGTTTACTCCGTACAACGTGGTCCTATTTTGGTGCATTGTAGCGCAGGTGTCGGTCGTACCGGCACACTTGTGGCATTAGATTCTCTTATACAACAGCTGGAAGAGGAAGATCAAGTATCCATATTTAATACGGTTTGCGATTTACGACATCAAAGAAACTTCCTTGTACAATCACTGGTATGCCGTGATTACTTAAATATTTCTTAAGCATATCCTTTCACTTTGATCATTGTTTTTTTTTTTTTTTTCTTAGAAACAATATATATTTCTATATCGTTCTCTGCTTGATATTGCCCAATTTGGCAATACGGAGCTTTCGGCTGTTTCGCTATCCAGTAAAATTGATAGTCTAAAACAGAAGTTAAACGATGGAAAGGATAAAAGCAGATTAGAAATTGAATTTGAGGTGAATTGGCGAAACTATAACATAATTTGACAATTATAATAAAAATTATATTTTCTTTTATAGAAACTACTTGCCATAACTGATGAAACTTCAAAATCCTCGGAAATAGGTAGCAATAAGGAGAATATGCCGAAGAATCGGAGCGAAGCGGTCATACCATACGATCGTAATAGAGTAAGTATTATATAAATATATTCTAATTATTCACATATATATGTTTCTATAAGCATATTTCTTGTATATGTAACACCCCGATTTCTTCTGGAACTACTTGGTTGTAGCAAGACCACCTACAAGGAACATCATGAATAACTTGCTTTGAGTCTAACACCACTGTTCATATTAAATTTGCCTGTTAATTACATTTATCCACTTTAAATTGTATTTTTAATGTATTTTTGCAGGTTATACTAACACCAATACCGATGAAAGAAAACTCCACCTACATAAATGCCTCATTCATTGAGGGTTATGATAATTCAGAAGCTTTTATAATCACACAAGATCCTTTGGAAAATACAATTGGTGATTTTTGGCGAATGATTTCAGAACAAAGTATAACGACGCTCGTCATGATTTCCGAGGTACATAAACAAACAAATTAACCAATATTCAGCGTAATTAAATTAAAAGTATATTTTGCTTACTAATGTTTAATAACTGCTTAACGTTTCAACTTCAGATTGGTGATGGTCCTAGAAAATGTCCACGTTACTGGGCAGATGATGAAATTCAATATGATCATATACTTGTAAAATATATGCAAAGCGAAAGCTGTCCATATTACACGCGTCGAGAATTTAACGTAACGAATTGTAAAATTGATGACACAATAAAAGTCACTCAATTCCAGTACAATGGTTGGCCGACCGTTGATGGCGAGGTACCAGAAGTATGCCGTGGTATTATCGAACTAGTCGACCAGGCGTTAAATCATCACAACAGGGATAAAAGTATGGATTGTAAATCGCCACTGACTGTACATTGCAGGTAAATTATAAACTAAATTATGCATTGCAATAACTTAAATAATTTTTGTCATTTGTTATGTAATATATACAGTCTGGGCACCGATAGGAGCTCAATATTTGTGGCTATGTGCATATTAGTGCAGCAATTGAGAACCGAAAAGGGCATTAATATCTGTTCAACGGCCAGAAAAATAAGATCTCAGCGGCAAAGGCTATTAAATTCATTTGTAAGTATTTAGAACCTTGATAATAGATAATATATAAATTAATAATGGCTAGATTGTTAAATACATATTTCCTATATATATCTTTTTATTTATAGGCACAATACGAGTTCCTACATCGCGCCATAGCCAACTACGCTGACTTGCACAAACTGTCAACAGAAACTACGTCTTCTGAGTGTTAATAAATTAAGATTAATTAAAAAGTGAATATTTTATAAGTTTGCATCACACACTTACACATACTGATTAGTCATAAACATTTAAATTAATATAAATATATATATATATATATACATATGTATATCTAAGCACAAAAAGTATTTGTAATGCATAATAATCATATTCATTTATTGTGTAAAACTTCGCGAACCCAACCACAACACAAAAGTAACTCTATTAATGTTTAAAAAGTGACTTATGTATAAGTTTTTTCTACCTAAGTTTATTTAGCAGACTACCAAAGGACAGCCCGTAAATAAAAAAAATATTTTAGATAAAACCAAGTTTTCTGAGGACTTTTTAAAGGATTGTGTTTAAATTGGGCCGCGGAGACAAATGTGAAATCATTGGGTGTAGACTTAAACATAAGCCATGGTTGACATCATAACTTGCCGAAAATGATTTCAATCTTATTTGATGTCTAGTTTTGACTCTAAAAGTTTGTTTAATTTGAATTTTATTTTGATATATTTCATATTCCTTATAAACATTTTTGTTTATTACCAATGTGACCAGTGGCTATAAAAAGACATTTGCGACAAATCGATAACGATAAAATTAAGTTTTTAGTTATTTTAGTTTAAAAGTTTTTGTTAGAAAATCTAAATATTTTTATCTGGTCAAATAAATTATGAATGTAGTGTTCTTAGTAAGAACAAAAAGCAATACTTCAGAGGATAGAACTCACGTTCCTTCATTCATGAATTCTTGCCTCAAGGTCAGACGGCCAATAAGCAGTACTACCTACAAGTTGTAATGCCGTTTGGGTGAAGCAATCCGAAAAAACGCCAGGATTTGTGGAAAAACCATTCATGGCTTTTGATCAATTCTGCTCACAATTCGCTGCTTGTTCGTGAATTCTTGGCCAAAAATAGTACTGTAACGAAGCCCCAGCCTCCATATTCGCTAGACATGGCTCCGTGTGACTTTTTACTATTTCCAAAATAGAGGGAACCTAAAGGACCGTCAGCGACTGAAAGAGCTAAAGGCTATCCAAAAAATCGAGTTTGAGAAGTGTTTCGACGATTGGAGACTATTTTGTCTAAGTGCTGGCTGGAGGCTATTTTGAAGGCGACAACATTAATGCAGACATATGAATATTTTTTTTAAAAAACGAAAATTTCCGTAATTTTTTGAACACATCACGCATATGAACAAATACAACAAAAACTTTTTGGCAATTTAAATATATTTAGGATCCAAAATACAAAGCAAATATACTTGAAAATTCGCGGTATTTAGATGTATATAAATCTAATTTGTGTGTTTGTTTTAGTTATTTCTTTTAATTAGAAATTAAATTTGTAGTTTATTCATAAAAATAGCGAATTTATTACACCGGAGCAACTGAATACTCAGCAGGGAATTTGAATGTGTGAGATCCAAGTGATCTGATTGTTGGCAACAAGCCTGCATTTGGTATTATATTCCACGACAGGTATAGCGAAACATTTTTGTTGTTCCTAAAAACAAAACTTGTAAAAAGATATAAATAACTTTATAAGGAATTTACTTACTTCAAACCATTGCCATCATCCCAGAAGTAATACTTTGTATTCATATTCTTAAAATCTAATGCAGAATTTTCACCGCGTAAAATTATTTTATCCCACAACACAACTTGATTCAGCACATTGTCTGGAGTTTTATATTCAGCGGTTAGGTAAAGGAACAATTGTTTTACATTCCAATTGAAGAGGCTGGTCAAATTCGTCTCCAAATCGAAGGTAAGGAAACCCAAATCATGTTTTTCACGAGAAGCGCCGTAGTCAGGCACATTTTTGCTAAAATTTATATATACAACAAAAATATATGAATTGGTTGTAGGGCAAATGCACAATCATACTTACACCAGCACTTTTACAGTGTTTACGTGTGCGGTAGTCTTGCTATCCAGGAAGACGGTCGACAGAAAACAACAAAATGTTAAGCAAGCAAGAACACTCAACGAATATGCAACAGTGGCATTTCCCCGTGTTAGTACGGTATGCATTTTATTTTATATTTTATTAAAGTAACAAAGATTTATTAAGCTAACTACACGTATACCGATAAAATGATCTCTTGACACGTAGAAATAGTCGCCGATTGTCAAATGACGGTTAAATGCAGTGTATAGATTATTAATGGAAACAATACAATACAGAGTGATGCCCATGACCATTTAATAAACTTTCAATAATTCACATTGAAATAATAAATATTAATCATTACCAAAGGATGTATCCAAAAATTAAAACAACATCATAAAGTATTTTAGTGTTCAAATATAAGCAATTTAGATAATGAATATATAATATGTATTAGAATGAATATATATTCTCTATGGCTCAAAATGCATTATATTAAACACACTGTGATTAAGAAGCAATTCGTTATTCTGCAAGTTGTTAAATAAAACAGAAAAACTTTAACTGCGAGTCATCAATTTGGTTACCTATTATTATCAGCTAATCGATATTTTCAATTTATTAATTGAAAGTAAAAATGAAACCTGTGGTTATTTT
Organism: Bactrocera minax; assembly: GCA_021498325.1. NCBI lineage: Eukaryota > Metazoa > Arthropoda > Insecta > Diptera > Tephritidae > Bactrocera > Bactrocera minax. The sequence goes on along the minus strand of JAKEEE010000038.1, from coordinate 2,113,823 downwards.
GACATCAACAGGCGCGCAAAAACCAGACAAAATATCGAGTAGTATGCAATAGCACAAGCAGAATTCAGTTAATGTCTGCATTAGGTAGTTTAATATAATCACCCTTATTATTTTTACAGATATCCTTGTCAGTAATGGAAACGCTATAGGCAAAACTGTAACTATGTCGTTTGGATCATCTACATTTGCGACTTATTTATGCGACCTTAAGACAAAATATTACGAAAACACCATCGCTTTGTTGCCTTATGAAGGAGATATCAGCGAACTGCCTGAAGATCTTTTAAGTGCCACAGAAATGTTAATAGTCTACTTTGATCCCGATGATGTAAATAGATATATATATATTTATTTATTTACAATAATCACAGTTTTTATTTTGCTCAGAAAACTTTTAAATCACAATTAAGTAAATATTGCAATTTTCTAACTAAGAACGACATTGAGTTGGGATTATTACTGACAAACAAGCTGTATGATGATGCTAAACAAGGCCTGACTTATGGTACGGTTAAAGAAAGTTGTAAATTTCAATTTGATCTAATTGAATTATGTAAAGAGGACGATGACAGTGAGACGTCGGGATATAACGAAGTTGTTGAAGTATTAAAAAATAATATTTGGTCAAACGTCACAGTTCCAGGTATGATTACTTTTATCTTGAACATATAAAATGTTTATTTTATGAATCTATGTATAAAGGTGCCAACACAGAAGAACTTGATGGTGATTTGGAAGAACAATTGGAAGGGTTCGAAAATCTAATAACGAGCATACATAATTTCAGGAGAATCTCGAGTGGAATGGAAAGGGATCAAAGGCTTGATGAGGCGGAAAAATTAGTCGATCTTTTCATAAAAATGATGAACGATGATAAATAATGTGATATCTGCAGTATTTTGATTAAGTTAAATATATATATTTAAGATATACATACATATTCTTCATATTACTGTTTCATTTATTTATTTTAATCAAATTTTAAAATACATTTTAACATCTGGTGTTTTATCTAAGCATTTTTATATAATCTGAGTGGATGTAGTTCGGTGCTGAAATCACGATGAGACTTTAAATTACTTTAAAGGAATCTATGTACATGAATACATATATATATTTTATATCACTTCATTATTGATAAGTTTAAGCCGGTAAAAGATCAAAGTCGTCGCTGACATGTACAATAGGTACATGATTCTTATCAATAGCAGTTTCACATTTATAATCCCATAATTTATGCTTTTTCAATGCAATATCCCAATCCATCATCTGTACGGCATGCAGACTTTCCGCTTCGTTATGATGACGTAAAACCATGGCTTCCTAAAATTAATACAAAGTTTGTGAGGGAGCACTAAAACTTGTTTGTTATTGTTGTTACCTTGATTTTGTCCCATTTATCATCGACATCTTGTAACCAACTAAGTAGTTGCCGACCATTAAAACGATAACGTGCGTTTTTATCCTTTTCATCCTGCTCCGATGTAGGTATATTGTATACTTCTTCGTCTTTGAGTAGCGTGCACACTGAATATGGCACTGGCTGACATGAAATGTTGCGCGCTGCCTTCGAATGAACACGTATCATTTCCTGTTCCACATTCAAACATAATTTTTCACGCTCTACAATGTGGCGCTGTAGCAGAGCATTGCGTTCATTTTCTTGCAAAAGGTAAATCTCCTGCATTTTCGGTGGAATATTAGGCGGTGTTACAGGCTCAACTTTCTTCTCATTACTTGCAAGTAGATAAGTCTTCTTATTTAACAAATACTCGTTATAACCCTGCGGCGGTCTTGGTTTGATCGGGTACATATTTTGCCACTTTTTCTCAATTTGCCTGCGTATTTTAAGATACATTTGGAAACAATTCGTAAATGGAAAATCATGAGAATGAGTATCAGACATTGAAGTGTTGGCTTCTGTATTGGTATTTTGATTTCCATTGTTTTTATTATTATGGTTGTCATCGTGTTTGGAGCGTATTTTTCGCTTGCGTGGATGTAATTCCACACCGTGTGAGTGTACATCCTTCGATGACGATGTCGACGAGGTGGATGGGCTTGGTAAATTAACAATATTCTCATTTTCATATGTGTGATTATGTTGTAGAGGGCTTGCGCTAACATTGGTGAACGTCAACTTATTATCTGTAGTGCCCTCATTGGCGTTAGAGGAAGCTGGCGATGGTGAACTGCTTTGCATTTGAGGTGAGGAATTGTTAGAACTGCGTTCAGCACTAGTAATACCGCTGCGATGCGAACTACGTAGCACACGATGAAGATTTTTCTCCTCGTTTAATAACTTCATATTTTTCTCGTCTATAACATTGCAGATGTTATTTATTTTTATGGGACTTTCATGAGGGCTGCCGCATTGCGCTTCACGTTCGCTGGAATCATTCGTATTAGAACTAACAACATATGGTAGAGCGGCATTACGAGATGCGTTGATTTTGCCTGTACGTGAGACATTTCCATCAGTATCTATTGAGCAATTCTGTTGTGGAATTACAATTTTTAATGGCGGCACCTTCAAACCGCCACTGTATAAGGAATCAGACATTTTAAATTCTTCATCATCTCCTTCCGCTTCAAATTGTTTGGCGAAACCAGATTTCGCCAATTCAGTCTGATCTTTTTCTGTGGAGTTTGCATTTTTATTTGGATTCGGCGAACCCTTAGCTGCCGATGTTTGCTTGATGACCTTTTCCGTCCGCCCTGGTAGACGTGCAGTGGATGTAGATTTTGTATCCTTTCCACCATCTGGCTCTTTTCGTTTCTTTTTCTTGCCTTCATCGCACTCCTCAAAATCATCCTCATCGATATCGGAGAAATTACGTTTACCCTGACTGGACGACGGTGTATCTGCACTGCCAACACCATCATGTTCACTTTTGGTTTCAGAATTCACCTCGTCAGTCGTTAATTTGTCGCGGCTGGTATCTGAATGATCGTGCTTTTCTGTGGAGTTAACATCTTCCGCATCATCACATTTTTTATGCTCATTCTTCTTGATGTGCGTTCTGGAGGCCTCTGTAAAATATTTAAAATCTTAATCAAGCTTCCTACAAACTTAGTTTATATGAAACTACAATTTTCAATTTCATAGTATTATGTTATATTGCTACATTAGCAACACTTTAAATATATAAATAACCTGTCGTCGAGTTCGCCGTCATCTGAATAAGCAGTGCCATTTGCTGTCTCTCAGACATCGGTGTATTCGGGCTGGGCCTTGATGTTGTGACTCCTGTATTATATCCCACTCCCCTCGGTCTTGGGGGTGGCATAATATCTTAGTAATATTGCGTACCCAAAATATCAAATGTTAAATTCCAAAAGAAATAAAATTTTAAAATGTTTTGAAAAGAAAATAAACCCAAACACGCACAATATTCTATCATCAAATATTCCACTGGTTAATATATTCGCAACTGGAACGCTTCGATAACGGAATCACAGAGAGTTCTAATGATTATTAGGTTGACATAAATCTTTCAAATACGTTTTTAGTTAATCTCTGTTCAAAAGAAGAAAGAGAAACAACACTACACAACTAAATCTGAGTTCAAATAAGACATTTTGTTATTTATTCTCGGCAACAGTGTTACTTATAGCCTGTTAAGACATGGAAAATTTTATTGCAGTAGCTCGTTGTTTGTTGGCGAGGAAGTGAGAGGCGACTAGGAAAAGCAAAGGTCACCGAGTTAATTGTATTCGGGCAACGTGCTTTGTGTTCTTATTACTAACAGTTTGGTGCTACGTAATTCGGCATTCCTTCTCACTTTGAAATTATTTCCATGATTGCAGTTGCGCACAGTTACAAATTAACATTTATAATACATATCGGGCACTTGAATTATATTATAAATTTTTGTACATTATGTACAAACTTGGATATAAATATGTAAATAATATAACCCAAATATTAAAAGAAAATGGCGAATAAAAATAAAAACTAGGTAATAAAAAATACTTTTGTGTATCGCATACAAGGATTGGAGAAAATTATATGAAAGGAAATGCGGAAAACTGTCTGATTCGAGTTGTTGTGTGATCGAAATGGAGATGATCAGATTAGAAATTGCCGATAATGAGTAACAAAAGTGTTCATGTTTAAACCCAAACTTATATAGAAGCGAATATATGAACTGAGAAATTCATCATTTACTTACGTTTCGGGACATCTCAACAGGCAATAGATGTTGTCTTAATAATTTCGTCGCTGTTCATATTGCCAATAGAACCTGCATATTGCTTATGGTTGACAATAGTTATCTGATTAATTATAATGCCAACTATTACTCTATGTACATATTTTATAACTGAATTTAGTGCTCACAAAATGGTCAATGGATATTCTGCAAGAATTATTGAAGGACTGTCTTTTAAGAGATTCAGAAAATCATAAAATGCTACAAACTCCTCACAGTTCTTACAACTTCTTCAAATATCTAAGTATTTCAACAGAACAAACATGCGCTATATTAGCGCGAATATGCCGGCTCGATGTCATTTCATGGAATTTCATTTTCACATGGAAAATAAATTTGACAGTTGGTTGGTTCTAGTTATTAACTGTTGAGGTGCCCCTTTAGGAGAATACGAAGAACTCAAATAAAAATCCAGTAATATCGGATTAGTTTTTAAGAGCTAAAACGTACTGTATAAGTAAAATCAGCTGATTTCAAAGTTTCACGATGTTTTCTTTGATAAGAGCAATTTTAGTAATTGTAAACCAAATTCATCTAATTTCATATAGCTATTGTAATAAATCTACAAATATTTAAATGAACTAAATGTTTAGTGTTTGTACATTCGGAAATTAATCAACTACCAAAGCAATTATACATTATATTAGCTTGTTTTTGTAAAAGAAGCAAATATTAATAACGCACACATTATTTTTTCTTCCTGTTTCAGTTCCGCTAAGCATTAATATCCAATATTTCAAAATTACAACTAAGTGCTTGAACTAACTGTTTGTATGTAAATAATATATATTTTAATAAAATTGCAAAACAATTTAATACATTCAGAGGCAGCCTACAGTTTTCTTAATTATTTGCAACACCTTGTCGCGTACTAATAATTATTTATGGTTTCTTAGTTTTCTGTTTTGTTTCAGCGGGATTATTGTGTATCACCTGGTGTGCTCTACTTAATATTTATCGCTTTTTTTGCAAACAAAACTTGTAACATCAAATAGTTAGAAAGTTCGTATTTATCGCATCGATTTGTTGTTAGAAATAATGTTAAAATAAGCAATTTTATTATATTACGCTGTTGTATACGATATATTAACGAAGTACGTGTTTGATAAAAGTGTTTAAAATATGTTATTGATTTTTCAATAGTTTGTGTAAACTTTATTGTGTCTTTAAAATGCACAATGTTACCGCTGCAAAAATATACAAACATCATCACCGCATGTAAGACGAACTTATAGCGTTAATTAAGTAATTGGTAAGTGCTGCCGAAATTGCAATAACGGCCAAGTAAGCAAACAGTGTAGAAAAAAAGTGATTACTGTTCTGTTATATGGATGATACAAATAGGAGGCTGCGTTGTGCACTAAGCGCCACCTTAGTAGCCGCGGCACATATGTATATATACTAGATAAGTGGTACATTGCAAAAGGGATGTTTGCATTCACATGCATTCGCATACGTGGAGTCGTGTGCGCTAATGACAATCATTCGCCAATATTTAATGTTTAGGCATGTCCATGACTGAATAAATCAGTAGATCGCGCGTTTTATAACTTTTACAAATAGGGCGTTGCTTTGAATGCCAAAAGATATATTCAGCTCGCTATGCAATATACATATAAAATACATACGTTGTTTTAATTAGCAATATATTGGTGGGGTAGGTTTCATTTTACGTTAACACTTTCTAGGAAGAAATATAAAACATCTACACATACTTGTTTGCACAAGCTATAAAATATATTTACACCGGTAAAATATAAATGTGTCATACGTAAGTTAAGTTGCTATTATTTTTCACAGTTTAGTAATGGACGCATCCCTCCCCGATACTGTTAACATGTTAAACAGTTTTATTTGTATACTTACGCAATAGTAGTCAGAGAAATGTGGCTGACACAAATTGCCAAGTCAAAATTGGTCTTATTGGAAACATGTATATTATAACACAAATATATAAGGCAAAATAAAAAATAGAATTTCGGACATGAAAATGTTTTGCACAATTTATATTATTATATATATATTATTATTTAGTTATTTTTATTGTACACATGTATGTACACTAATATGTGGAGAACGCTGGTAATATAAAAAATACTTAGAAAAAACATTTCTCGAAATGTAGAGGGGAGTTTATGCAAATATAATGATGTATTAATAATGTACGTATTTTGCTTTGCATAAATTTTCTTTGCAAGCGTATTTAACTAAATAGTGTATATGTTTTGGAAACAAAAACATTTGTTCTTAATGTCATTCTGATAATGTCATATTTCTGGAGTCTAAGCCAAAGCCTATCAGGACTAGATAAGAGCAATAGATCTATTCAGTAAAATTTGAATTTAACAATTACAATATGCCATTACTCTTAATTGATTTTGATAATTAATCAATGCTGAGATTGAAATTAACTTTACGACATTTTTTTAATGAACGAACAATTAATAAACAATATTTTTTATATGCCTATGTCATTCTTATTGTATATGCAACACAATTAAGGACACTTTTAATCACAACATTTTTTTACCCTTGCAACACGTTGCTACAGAGTATATTAGTTTTGTTCACCTAACGATTGTTTGTAACACTTAGAACTAAACGAGTTAGATATAGATATATATATATATATATATATATATAAATGATCAGGATGAAAAGACGATTTGAAATCCGAGTGACTGTCCGTCCGTCCGCCCGTCCATCCGTCCGTCCGTGCAAGCGATAACTTGAGTAAAAATTAAGATATTTTGATGAAAACACAACTTGGCACACGTGTTCTTTGCCACCGTAAGACGATTGGTATTACAGATGGGCGTAATTGGACATCTGATACGCCCACAAAATGCCATTAATAGAAAACAGATAAGGTGCTATAACTAAGCAGAAAATTAAGATATAAACGTGTTATTTAGTATAGATGATCCTAGTAGGGTGGGACATCTGTGGGAAATTTTTTTTGGAAAAGTGGGTATGGCCCCACGGCCAATATGTTTAATATATATATCTCGGAAACCGTTAAACCCTTATCAATCAAACTTGCTCTGACTAAGTTTTTCTAGCATCTCTTCATATACTGATGAGTGAATGAGATGAATGAGTGAAATCGGATAATAACCACGCCCACCTCCCATACAAAAGTTATGTTGACAACCACTAAAAGTGCGATAAGTCGCTGAAGGAACACGTCAGAAACATTAAATTTTGCAGCAAATATGATACGGAAGGGTTGCATAGGAATTCCTGTAAAGTTATGGTGATGGGCGTCGCACCGCCCACTTTTAGGAGAAATCCCATATCAATAATGCCCCAACCGATTTCAACAAAATTCATTCTTGACTGCATTCTTATGTCACATTGTGAAAATGGATGAAATCGGATAAAAACCACGCCTACTTCTCATATAACACAATTTTAAGTTTCATCTGATACTTTCACTTTAGGGTAGATAAATCGAACATCGATTAAGATATTGGAACAAAGCTTTCCACGAATAGTACGTTCAAGCTATGCCATCTCATGCGTAAATATAGACGTAATCGGATTATAACTTTTCAAGCCACCAGATACCCAATATTAGGACCAGAGTGTCTGTATCTGACTTTTTACCGAAAATATCGGTAAATCTGTAAGATATTGTAATCAAATTGGAGGATTATCTTTCCATGATAATAGTGTACTCTGGTATCAAAAATTATGAAAATCGGGTATATACTACCCCTAGCCCCCATATACCTAATATACAAATTGTCAACCTTCCGATAGTCTATATCATATATAACGGCAAATCTGTAAAATATATAAAGATATTTTAAGGAATTGGAGGATTATCTTTCTGTGAAAATGGTGTGATCTGATGTCAAAAATGGGAAAAATCGGGTAAATACTTCCCCTAGCCCCCATATACCTAATAGACGGATTTTCAAAATTTCGGTATACTTTATACCATATATTTCGGTCAATATCTAAAATATCTTAGCAAAATTAAGTGAACGTGTATATCGACGAACGATATATACCGTGCATATACCATAGTTTACTGCCGAAAATGTGTGAAATCAGTCAACGAATTATCCCTGCTTACCTTAGCTTAGCTTACCAGTTACCTTCACAAAATTGGGTAAAAACATGTTCCCTAATATACTTCAATAATGAAAAGAGTTAATGTGATCAGTGCAGATCTTCCTCTATCCCAAAAATGCCTGATATAAATATTCCCGACTTTCCACCTGACTTTAAACTGTTTATGTTGGTCAATATGTGTGATATTTTAATGAAATTAAGTGCATATGTTTTCTTAAACACAATGTGATTTCGCGCTAAATATGAAAGAAACCGGTCTACACCGTGGTTTAAACCGCCTCTTCCTAATATAATGATTTCCATTTCTCTGGTTGACTTTTTCCTCCTGTATCTAATATTTTCAATTAAGCTACTTTGGTTGAATTTATATCGCATATGTCACTTTTGAGTTAATTTGGTAGATTTTAATATAAATATCTTTGACACGAAGCAAAATATAACAATGAAAGTACATGAGTCTATGGCCTGTAATATAAGTTAATAAGATACCGAATATGATTGCAATCTATTGACAATTTCTTCGGATAATGAATGTTGAATTCTTCCGCAACATTTGTTAATATAAAGTTATGCCAGCACCTGAAAACATCGCCTCTGATCCTTGCACACTGCGAGAGTATAATGTTCGGTTACACCCGAACTTAGCCCTTTCTTATTTGTTTTAAATTTAATTATATTGGTTCTAAATTTTAGTGTATATATATATATACATATATATATATATATGTATGTATGTATGTATGTATGAATGTATGTATGTATGTATGTATGTATTGCATATATATTATTGAAAATATTAAATTATTATATTCTAATCTAGAAGTAAGTACATGTGTGTATATGAAATATGGTATTTTGCTTTATTATATCCATTTCATAAATGTACAATATTCATTTCTTGTTTTAAATTATTAGAATTTGGATATTTTCCAAAATGCCAACTGCAATGCAGTAGTTTATTATATATACATATATATGTATATGTATTTCATGGAAAAATGGCGTTTACGCAATTTCTTTGTATGCTACGCAACGAAAAACAATTAGAATGTAAAATTTTGGCAACTTAAGTGTACTTAAAATTCAGAATTTTTTTTTATCATTTTCGGCACAAAACAAAAAAAATTAAATCTGCCAATTTCAAATTAATAAATACATTTGGATATATATGAGCTTTACCAGCAGAATCCGTAAATGCTTTTATCTATGTACTCGTACATGTAGGTAGATGTATATTGGCTATTCTTAATTATGTGAAGGTCGCCGTATAATTCTAATCTTTCGGTCAACTTGTGCACTATTTTAAAATTGTGTAAAATTAGAATGAAGTTTGAAACCGAAAATCCAAAATGAGAAAAGTACCAACGCAACAGTACCAACAACAGTACCAACACTGTGGCTGGCTACGAACTTCCCAAAATGACACAGGTACGCGTAAATTCAAAGAAAATTTGTATAATAATAATAACTTGTTTGTAAAAAAGAATAATGTCAAAGGGTATTTGTGATTAAGCCTGATCTCACATTTGCAGCTGTCAACAAAGCTGAAAGGGGTACACCAAAATATTTCGTATATAAAAAATTCATATATTAATAGTTCATATGTATAGTTTCTACGACAGTCGATTCTATATAATCGGACCTTAGCCGGATTATTATCCGCAAAAGAACTGTTAACAGCGCAGAATTCTTCAAAATTATTTTGGGAATGTTTGCTCCCACCACAACAAAAACAACAATAATAACAACAACTAAAATATTGTAGTTTTGCTAATTATAGCACAGTTGATATAGACATACTAAGAAATATAAAGTCTGTTCTGTAGTCCACTCTTATTCAATATAATGTTTTTCGCTACTATTCTATAGATCCATACCTTCTCCTACTCTAATATGTAGAATATACTGATTTCCGTTAGTCAGTTTCACTTTAAAGAAGATATTTCCAAAATTTATGTTAATATATTCATTATAACATCACATTAATTATAACTGGAAACTTAGTGATAAATAGCATAAGAAAATTGTTGAAAAAATTAGCCCAATCGGTTCATAGTTTTGGCTAATGACGAATGTTGAATTCATATCTGATATTTTTTACTCTAAAGTTTTCGGATTCACCTTCAAATATCTCGAACTCATTCAATTTTTACAAATTGTGAGAATATCCTGAACCTTCTTAATTCTTAATAGGCTTCCTTAATTCTTTATCTTAATTTCAACGAAATAATTCTCATTGTAATAAATTATAACCAAAAATATTAAAATGAATTCAAAATCAATGTGCATACATTTTTATTTAAGTAAAATATGTATAGATATTTTCAAGCAAAAAAAAAAAATAAATAACAAGTAATACGAAAATATAAAATTTCCAAATATCTCCTGGTGAATATTTGACTACAGTTGCGAATATCCAATGTACAAAGGCGTATTCATATTTTTGCTTTTATTACTTTGCACAGTTGAGCTAATAGAAAATTAGGTTTATTATATTTGCATATTATGACGTCATCCATTCGTAAAACCCAAACTGACGCTTTTTTTTACTGAAACCAAGAAGGTAATAAAACTGTTCCTATACCCCTTCCAGAAACAAAAGACCAATGTATATAATTTATATCTATCTATGTACTATATGTAATAGCTCCTTGTGATACATAAATATAGCACGTCTTATATAATTACATATAAAGGTATGTGAGTGTGTACGGCTATATACATATTTTATTGCCCAAATAATTGCAGTAAGAATAATTTTATATGAGTATATTAGTATATATTGTATATCCAAAAATCAAGTAATACATACGTATATACATGCAATTATTGTATGTACAAAGTCATAGAATTCTGATGGGTGAATTTTACTCTAGAATTCTTAAAACTACTTCAGTTTTATGAGAGATAATCGGGTTTGGAACCTTTTGTATGGCACCATTGAATTTACAGCGGTTTTAAATTTCCCTGGTTAATTTTAGGCCTATCTGTTTTTTTTGTTGTTTGTTTTTTTTTTTGCCCTCTTTGGTCGAAAAATCATTACTTCGAGGTAAACTCATGAATAAATTGACAAAAAGTTCCAGCTGGGTTGCTTTCGCAGAAATCGTCTCTGCAGTCATCTGCTTGGAGCGGAACATAAAGAGGACATCCCTGCAATGAGTCGACGAGTTGTCGAGAACTACAACATTTTACCTACCAAGCTTTGGATGCGACTAACTTCCATCGAGTACTGAACGCCATTCAAAGTGGAGCTACCTTCACTAACTCTCTCCCAGTGAATGGCGTCCTCGGAGTCCAACCATCACCCATCGTAGAACATGAGTTCGTGTTACCGCGTGAAACTAAGTGACCCTTGCGCAACTTAGTTCTGGATACTGTTAAACTCCTAATTATCCAGAATTGACCCGACATACCTAACTTATGTTCAGCATGTAACGAGACTCCGCATGACTCTAACCACCTTTTTGCATCCCGCTTGAAACCAACTCAATTAACATCCTTTCCATATGGTTCGACCCCGTCGAAACAGCTGGTTTCCTGGACCTACCATTAAATGATTTCGATGATGATTGACTATGCCATCAATCATGGGACCATAGACGACCTCACGGCAAACATTGGTGCTGAAATTATCGCTACACCCCGCTTGAAATTCAAGCGACGAGCTATGGAAAATGCAACGCAAAGAGTTAATTATGTGCCCAATAAGGGCGATCACCTAATCATTGTTGTATTCAAACAATGTTCCAAATAAATTTTAAAGAACTAGTTAAATAAAAATATTAACATATGGACATAATAGTTAGTGCACTCTGTACTTTTATGAAAGCGATGCTTTTACCATTAATATACGAGAATACAGCTTCCTCGTAGAGGAATACAGGCCGTAACCGATTTTCTTTTTACCCCAATTGATATAGAACGTATGACACAATTAATATTGAAATTTTCCATTAGTATTTGTCCGTGCTTGTCCGTGTTGTTTTTGCCACCAATTGGTGCTCAGTTCAAACTCCATATAACCATAAGTTATTAATTTGCATATGCTTACTAGTCTTTTCATTTCTACACGTTTCTCTGTTAAGCAGATTAGAGTATAGTGACCTAGCTTACGGAGGTAAGGTACGGTAAGGTAAGGTACCTCCGTACGGAGGTACGGAGAATACTGATATCGACTTAAAATATTTTTTTTTCTCAAGAAAAATTCACATACGACGATTTACAGCCTTAACAATAATCCTCAATAATTTGAATATATTCTGTAAAGTTTTTCATATATTATATGTGTTCTTTGTTGCACAGGGTGTAGCTGCTTTTCCTCTTTTGGCTGTTTTAAGCTTAAGTTTTTGCCTTTGCTATTAGGGATGATAATTATTGTACTATGCATTCTTTTACTAAATACTACTAGAGTGTAGATTTTTTGTTGATGAATACATGCTGATGTCAACTTATTTTACCTCTATTCTTAGCTTCCTCGTGTAAATTCAAATAAATTTTGAAATTTCGAAGTGATGATATTGATAGTGATTTTTTACAGATAAAAGAGCATAAGCTCAGCTAAAATCTACTAAAAGTGCAGAGCCAATTCTATATATATTTACTACGTGGACTGAATTTTTTGGGCTTTGGTGACATCGTGCCACAAACAAAAAATCTCTGTCCTTGTCTTAGAGCACTAAGTTTAATTAGAATTCTGTCAATTTCCAATGGAAAAAGGTGAATTTCGTGTTTTGATAAAACATGATGGAAAAAACACCATTGATGCAAACCAATACCTTGATAAGTGTAACGGCAAAAATATCTCAGCATATTCAACGGTCAAGTACTAGTTTGTTAATTTTCCTCGCAATCGTATCATCATACATGAGGCAGTCCGTTCAGGAAGGCCACAAAAGGCAGTAAATCCAAAAGATATTGCAAAAATTCATGAAATTTTGTTAGATGACCATTTCTGCAACGATTTGAGAAAATGCGTGAAGCATGAATACATCATTACCCAACTGAATCCAATCAGCGGTACTTTGAATGATTGTTGCCCGGTGAAAGTCGTTTAAAGCCCTCGAAAACACGAAATTCGGTCGGCAATCTCTTTTAATGGTAAAATAATCAATAACCAATATTTCTGTGCGTTATTGGATCGAATGGATGTCGAGATTAAAGTTAGGCCAAACATTTTTCAGCCCATGTAGTATAAAGGGTGGTCCATATGACGGTTTAATTTTTAATCGTATATTATTTCGACAGTGGCAGCTTTTTCGCAGAGAAAATGTTGACCTAACGTCATCATCATATGTCCACGGAATGAAATTAATAACTTTATGTTTGAAATATTACAAAGATAGAAAGATGAGCCAACATTATTTTAGAGAGCCACAGTTTGACGCAGATATTAGTTCAATGGGTTCATTGGGCTACTTTTGCCACAGCATTTCGGTTCAAAATCAGCGGCAATTGAAGATATGAACTTGTACAAATTTCTTGATTAAATTAGGATAACAAAACATCCCAAACAGCTCTTACCACAATCGGTCAAATACGCTTCCAATACTATGATTGTGTTATCAGCACTCTCGGCGTTGTCAATTGGACATTTATTAGCGGAAATTTGATACTTTTAGACTCTTTTGTATCGTGTTGTGAAGGATCAATTAGAAGCAAACAATCTATTCCCGAGAGAGAACCAGAATCTGTTGTCGAAAATCTTCCAATGCTTTGTTAATGCGATACGCTAACGTGTAGGTTTCCAAGACGTCATCCCATCATAAATGAAATCATATTTCTTCTTTCGAATATATTAACATTATTTATACCGAAATTTTGAATCTCGTCATTATTTAGATTTTTTTCCAGGAAATTACAATATGAGGCACCTCTCATTCATTAAAATATACATATTTGGATCCATTGTTGGATTAAATTTTAAGAAAATATGTGAAAATTCTTTTTGATCTAAACTCAAGATGTACATATTTTGTACATTAGTCCATCACAATATATTTCTGCATGTTAGACGGCTGACTACATAATTTATTTACATACATTTATACTCATGTATTAAATAAAAAATAGAACTTAGATTAAAAAAATGTCAAAAGTATGGAAATAATATTTAAGATACATATATACACAAATACATACGTGATGACATATATATATTGGTATGAATTCGAAAGCTGCTTATAAAATAATTTAATGTTTTAATTCAATTGTTTGTGTATTAGGGTGTTTCTTAATTTCTTTTTAATGTGCTCAGTTGATTCTTCTAAGGTACACTATATGTTAACATATATACATTTTGAACCCTTTGGGACACTGTTAAGACGTGGTGCACAGGACTCAAAGTTTAGACCACCCCAAGGCAACTACAAAAAATAATCTACATTTTTTCATTAAAAAAATATACAAGTTTAATGATGGTTTAGTCGAAAATATCACATATAAATTGTCGAAACGCTAGCGGCTCTTCTTATATATCTTTCTTCTTATTAGGGTGATCCAATTTGATGTGTGTTATATCGTAGCGGCATCGATTTGGGGTTGTGGCTTGGGACAGATAATGTGACATATTGTTCCCTAAATATAAGAATCACCATAACATCTTTACATATAAACATTTGTAGCTATGCATAAGTGTTAAAATTTGTGTGTTAAAATTTGATTGCGTTGCCTACTCAGAAGGAACACTTAAGAAAGCAGGAAATAATGAATGTGTGTGTCTGGCATCACTTAAAGTAAAACAAAAATATTTAGCAAGGAAATACAATTTTCGTTTTATAACATAAGCGAAAGGTGGTTTAAATTTTTTTAAAACATTTAATTTGTAGCTTTTAATTTAATGTCTTGTATTTTCTTTTTTTTCGAAAATGTATACGTCATAATTTTGCGAAACGCTGTATTTTTTGGACATAAATTAATTTTTAATTTAGTTTAGTTTGTCAATCGCGCGGGTAGGGTTCTACAGCGAGCAAAAACAAATCGTACATACCTATCTGCCCACTCATATACTTGTGTACATTTGTATAAAGCTATGAGTATTCGTGTCGCTTGTGTCGTAAAGTTACATAGTTCAAAGCTGGTGTGATCAATCCTAAATTGAATTAAAATATATTGCAAAAAAAAAAAAAAAATGAATATTATACATAAAAATATTTATCTATGCCGGTAACAACAATATCATCTTTAGTAGCCTGCTGCAGTATCATCATGCATATCATGATTAACATAAACTGTCTTTTTGTCTGCGTGCTTTGATCCAAATCTCACTATTGATGATTGAGAATTTAGTGTTGGAAATTAAAAAAATGTTATGTGCTCATCCCCCAAATAAGGACTACTTAATTATTTTTCATATAGATGTTAGGGTGTTTTTGAAAATACGTCACATCAATCTTGAACAGTAGAGAGAGAGAGAAGACATAAAATTATTGGGTAGTTGGATAGCGATATATTAATATTCTGCTTACAACTTGGCATATTGGTTAGATTAGTAAAGATTCTGTTCAAATTTGTCGGATGCACGTGCTTTATCCAACGGGATAGGGAAGTCCTCATATAAGTTATTTGCTTTTCGTTAGTCGCTTTTACACGGCTAAATTTTCATACATGTATTTATACAACTTTTTCATGTCAAAAATACACTTGCTGCACTTTCAAAACTCTTATCAGGTTAGTTACACTCCTCTTACATCAACGATAGTGAGATTTTACCCGAGACGACTATTACTTCTATTAATTAATGTTATGACTTTTTAACCAGTCTTCTGTGCGGCTAATAATAACACGAACAAATAAGACTTACGTCGTTGCAATAACCTCCTCATTCCACTCACATTTTTGCCGGTCGAGTCACTTTCAAGTTTGTAAACAAAATAAAAATCCACTGTTTCGTCTGTTCCTTGGTCGCTGGTGTGTACCAGGTAATCCATGTTACGTTGACGGTCACGAAATTACACAAAAATTCCTTGAGATTACGATTAAACTGCGTTAAACACTGCTGTGAAGTGGTCTCACGGTTGTGCTTGTTGTCCAGAGTGATCAAATGTGGTGCCCATTACGCCAACTTCTTTCTCATGTTCAATATTTCATGAAGGATATGACCCACGCGGTCTTTTGAGATGCTTACTCTCCCAGCTATCTCGCGCATCTTTAGTCGGTGGTCTGCCAAAATGAAATCGTAGACCTTTGTTACATTATCCTCAAAAATCGACAGTCGACCACGTTGAAAATGTTAAACAAATTTTTCATAATCTCTTTTGAATGAAAAGAGTCACTGTATACTGAATTCAAGTGATTTCCCTTCCAAAAACAATAATCGAATCACCAACCGATATTGTTCTTTTTCCATTATTCTAAAATCCGAGGATACACCTGCTTCCAAACGAAGTCAAAATAAAACTAACTACTAACGATTCGGCTGAATCGATAGTAATCGTCTCCGAGAATTTACTACACGATAGTAAATTATCTTTTGTGATAGTGTGCGCCATTGCGGACGGAGAAGCTAAGTACTTATCTTATAACACTTATTAAATGGGATCAACTGGTACTTTTTCTGAACTGGATTAAAAGACGTTCAGCATCATCCAATCAACCAATCATCTTTCGTTATAAATATAATATTAAGAAGTTGAAGAGAAAATATGTCGTTAAGCTTTAAAGCCGAAACGTCTTTAAATTTTACGAGTATGTAAAGAATCTTATTAAAACATTTAAAGCACTGTGAAAACAATGCTCATAGTTCAATTAGGGTTCAGTCTATTTATTTTCCGATTTTCTACTTTACAAGCGTTGGTCGACTTGGGTAGAAGCCAAATTACGATTTCAGTTTGACCTAGTGTTGCCTGTGTTTTCTTATCCATTGACAGTTTTCTATTTTATTGAGTCCTTTCAATTGAATTAGCGAAAGAACTTTGAAGACATTACTAAGGGGAATTTTCAAATGAGAACATAACGGATGTTCATTTTGGGCCTTCTTAAATATTACAAAGATATTTCGTTAACGCCAGGTTGGTCGTTGGGAATGTATTAAATGTTCTCCGTCGCCTGAATTAATGAGAGCACATATTCTAAGCCCTTTACGCAAGTCAAGTTAATTAGGTTGCGAGTAAGTAATTTCCGAAGTAATTTTCCTGTTAGAAGAACTTACCCATCTATTTCTATTTCTCTGTTTTAATAAGAACAGTCAATTCAAACTGACTTACTACTAAATAACTACATTAACATAACGAAATACTATTACGTTGTTGGCGCGTACATTATTCAACTCTTGTTTTATACACCGTCCATATACATATGTATAATTACTTGGATGTATATTTGGGTATGAAAGTCAAATGCGTCAAAATTAACTGTTGAATGTATTGTGAACTCTTGCAGAGCAATAAATACATTTTAATATTTACATATTTATAGCATGCATATATATAATGTCCTTCCGAACAATTGCAATGGTAACCCTAGATCATACGAATTAAGCGCATGCACAGAGATGTACATATTGTGCCTGGTTGCCCTAGTACTTATGATAACCTGAATAACTATGGGTATGTGTGTTTATGTATGTACTCGGCAGGAAACCAAAAACGGAAATCGTGATTTGGATCTCTTACATATCTACAGACATAGTGATGTCAAGTCACTTCATCTTTGCATAGATATGGTGTGGCAATGTTGTGCCGAGGCATAAAATTTACTTATGGCTCACTGCCATGCTATGGAAAATCATAAAAGCACTTCCGTTACAAATGATTACATATTGACAACACATAGCTGATCGAAATTATCATTCGGAAAATGTAACTTTTTAAGTTCGTATTTTTCGGCTAATATATTTTCGGCATATTTGAAATGGTTGTCGAATTACGAAATGAGTAAAAGTAATCTTAAGTAAACAAAAACTTTTGTTAAAGTAATCGTTAACAAAATTCACGCTCGTCGACTTTATTTATTTCAAAAAACAGTTCAAATTGTTAGCTTCTCAAAGCTAAGTCAGCGAAGATCGGATTTGCCCATGACACTCGTTGATTTGTCAAGTTTAAATCTGTTAAATCGCTAGTTACTGCTGTATTGTCTCATTCCCTCAAAGTTCATTTTATTTTATACGGCTCAGTGAAGGAGAATTTGTGAAGCCTTTCAATTAGCTACATATTTTTCATAAGAAATGTGTATTTTTCATTAATAATATACATACATTTTTCTAATTTTTATGCTCCCCAATCTTGACATCTGCCTTCACCACTTAATTTCAAACAATTACCATCTATCAAAATTGTAAATTTAATTTCCTCAGTCTTATATCGGAGTAATTCTCAGTTACTCTATACAAATTGTATGGGCATGAGGATATTTTGAGTTGTTTGACGGTTGACGCACCAATTTTGGTTTTGACTTAAAATAGGCAAGTTTGCTTTGCCTCAACAAAGCTTTGTCAAAAGCTAACAAGCACTGTCAAATCGTAATTATAGCTGTAGACAACTTTAAGACATACTTTATTAATTTACTTTAATAATTACTTAATTTAAACTTTTAACGCTTGACGCGAAACTTGCTCTTTATGCTATATTTAAGTAAATTTCAGTTAATATTAGACAGCTCTCAAAGCCAAGCATGCAAATAACATTAAAGAAGATATTACCTTACCAAAGACCTTTAGAAAAGTCTACCTATGGATAAAATTTACGAGTGCATTTCTCACATGAGAAAGTTTCTTATAAAATTCAGCAGCCGTTTCAAAACGATTTAAAACTCAAAACTCCAAAAAAAATAAAAAATAAAACTATACCAATCACTTGAAAATCGCATTTTGGGGAATATTTAGTCAAATATGTAACAAATTAAAGTCAATTATATTGTAACAAAAAATTTAAATGCCACTGCAGGGTTGGTTTGTTTTTTTTATGAATTGAAAATTTTCCGCATACATTTCCTACAGGGTATGTATTAAGTTGTTTTCGCAGGTGTACATGTGCATATGTAAGTATATATGTATGTAGGCATGTGCGCATTTATATGGGCACAGTCGCGGAAGTTGATTTGAAAATGAAACCTTCAGTGTTGGTGCTATACACCAGCCAGTGTGTGAGTGAGCCAGTGTATACCTACATGCAAAAGGACCTGCGTACTGCGCATGTACACTATCGAACTCGAAAAGTCTGTCCGTTCGCTCCCAGCCTGGTTATTGCATTTTGTTAGTAGCGACTTTCATACAATACACAACACAGATTTTCAAATAAAATACTCTAACTCTGTATACAATCATAAAAATTTAATTCAATTAGATGAGTAGAAAAAGTGAAACATAACGGAAATATCAGTTACAAGCTAACAAAAAGGCATGTGGAAAGGAATTTTTTAAAAATAACAAATAACATTGCAAAGAAAGTTAGTTTTTCACGAATTTCCACTCAGCTCGGTTAGAAATGAATCGATTTACGTATCGTTGAAGCGCTTACGAATTGTTGCATTGATTCAATTTCTTGGAAGTTCAAAATGGACTAGCCTACATAGCTAGGAAAAAATATTATCGATTTTAAAAGATTGCATTTGAACGAAGTTAAATGAAACACAAAGTTCACTTGACACTCAATGTAGTTTAGTAATTGGCAAAGCAGTTTGTTTGCAGTGCATAAAGTTGGAACGAAAAAAAAAATTATAAAAGTATAAATTAAAAAAAAATATATACATACATATACAAGAAAAATTACAAAGCACCAATTGAAAAACAAAAAGCTGAAAGCTTTAAATCAACAATATCAAAAGTGAAACATAGCATAGCATAGTAGCCGCAGCCGCAGCGTACAGCATAGAGCAGCATAGAGCAGCAACAGCAGGAGCCAGCGACAGCACCCAATCAGCTTCTTAACAACGCTTAGTAATTTAGCACTAACCCAGCGGCGACGGTATTACTCACAAACACATATTAGAATATTAGAATTAGCAACACCGTAACACCGCATACACAACACATCAAATAACTTCTAATTAAAAAAAAGAAAAAAAAAAAATCAAAATAGAAAATAGAAAATAGAAAATAAGAATACTAAATTTAAATAAAACTTTACACGCAGTATTTGTGCTCGAGCAAAAAGAAAAAAAACAAACACCAAAAAAATAAAATAAAAAAGTGGTGAACTATACAATATAATTGTAATACTTTTTAATTAGCTCGAAAAAATGGGGTGCTTAAGTAGTAAAGACCGTCTGACCAAAGAGGATATGGAATTTTTGAAATCTCATACACGCTACGATGAAGCCACAATTAAGGAATGGTATAAAGGATTCAAGGTAACTGCATATCATGTAATATTTCTTGTTTTAAATCTTTTGCTAACACACATACTAATCCGTTACAAAAAATACTGCTTATATACAATACTACCGTACATACATATTATATGGATGTGTACGTGTGCAATAAATGAATGACAACAATAACAACTAAATGCGTAAAACAACAACTCTGCACGCAATGCATACCAACCGCTAACTTCGTGCTACTACTGTTACTACTACTGCAACAACATCAACAACAACATCAACAACAACATCAACAACAACAACAACAACAACAATACCAACTATAACTACTCAACTCATATATATCGCTACCGTGAATTTTCATTGGCATATCATTTTGTTTTGTGTTTTTTATTTGTGCCGCACTGCAGCAAGATTGTCCCAACGGCCGCTTGACGCCGGCCAAATTCGTGGACATGTACAAAATGTTCTTCCCATCTGGAAATGCCGAGGAGTTTTGTGATCACGTTTTTCGCACCTTCGACATGGACAAAAATGGTTATATTGATTTTAAGGTGAGTGTAAGTTATACACATAACTTAAATATTTAATAACTCTGTAATTATATGGTGAATGAAAAAAAATAATGTTGAATAATGCATGTGATTTATATGCAGTGGAAAATAGGACTATAGTGAATAAACAAGTTTTCACGAAGTAAAATTACGCTTTCGATTTCGTGACTGGCCTGAAAAATTGCATGATTCTTTTAACACTTTGCAAAAGAACACTAGTTAGGCTGTCAACAGCGCAAACTCGGCTTAATAAGCGACATACGTAAAGTTCGTAAAAATGTTATTATACCTTTTTTGTGCTGTTTTAAAATGAGATAATTTAGTTTTAAATTACAGGTTATATTATATGTCTGTAATATTCTCTCAATTAACAACAATAATTTGGTGATTATAGCTTCGGTAGGCATTTAATTGTAAAAAAAACACACCCATTGTAAATGAATGTGTAAATGAAAAGTGACTTGCATACATATTAGGATGTCTTTAGACTGTTTATGAATTGATTTACGTTAAAACAGTTCTATGATTTTTTTTTCTGGGGTATGAATCCCCCTAATGGTATCCCTTAATCTAATAATTTGTGTATATACCAATATTTTAATAGTAATTTTTTTTTCGAGAAAATGTTGATATCCTATGAGATGTCTATTGTCAAATATTAGTCAGAAATATATCTGTTTCATACTAGTTGAAACCAGACACATATCTCTTTAATTCAATTTAGTGGTGGCCGTCATGCATTTGGCGTGAGGCAATTCAATTCAATATTTATTAAACCGACTTACAAAAGTATCCCGACCGTTTACAAATTTTTATTAAATGTATAGAATGGAATTGAAACAATAATTGAATAATGAATGAAAATAAAAAATTGCAAATAAGTACCAAATCTAATAAATTTGTGGAACATAGCGTAAGAGTAAAAATTGAACAAACATTAAATTGAAGAAACGAAAACTATTATTCGAATTCTAGAAATTAGTAACCGTTTGACTGCTACTGTAGAATAAATTTAATTTAATTTTTATTTTTTTAAACGAATCTAATAACAATTTTTACAAAAATTTAGCATAGGAATCAGATGGTCAAATTAGTTAGTGCCTTAAATAAAATTTTTTGAGTTTTTGAAGTTAAAATAATTTTGTTTTGACCAGTATAAAATTGAAAATTATGCTCAAACTATGACCACACCCCAGTTTCTTTTCCTGATTGATTTACATCAAAACTCTAATATTTCAACTGATTGGTTTTGAACGAAACTATTTTCTTGAATATATTTACTATATATACTATATATATATGTGTACATATTCAATTTTCTAATTTACCAACCGAAAAGGTGTAGCCTGAATAAGTTATTTATGAATGAATTACTTTTGTAATGTACTGTGTTCATATATGCTCGTTCCTATATGTTCGCAATGGCAAGAGCCATGGAGCCAAGTTATAGTTGTACGGTTTATTGATAGTATTGGTATGTGAATGTGCGTGAGTGCATGTTTTAATAGACGGGTTCGGCCCATTAACTAGTAAATGTGATGTGGGGTAAAATAATTACTACGAAAATTTGGCGTCACACTGTGGTCGAAATTAAATTAAAATTTTAAATGAGGCGACAAAAACGAACTAAAGAAATTTTTAAACATTATCATAACAGAAACACTAACAAAGGAGAGTTAGATGAATATTATAAAACTCTGATAAAAAATTTCAGTACAGTTATTTGTTAAAATTTCTTAAACAGACGAATCAGGTTTGCATAGAAAAATTTCATATAGATTTAGTTTTAATATACATGGTGAGGAGATTATTATAGACACATTTGAAGTATTCATCTGGTTCAGAAAGTGAGATAATCTAAAAACAGCGTAAATTACGTGATTACATTTTGGTTTGAACAGGATATCAGCTTATTTGAGTATATTTCATGGGTCTAGAAGCTGAGTCTGAGTTTGAGCCCAATATTTATTCATGAGATCGACTGTTTTCCGTTTCTTTTACCACTTTACTTTGTTGGAAAACGTGTGGAACATTTAAATGTGAGTCTGAAGAAAAGAACCGAAGAAATAAAAGAAATCAAGTAGAAGCTTTTAACTTGATCCGAAACTTTATAGAGGCTCTTGAAGTGTTGTGACAGTGAATAACTTAAAATTGTGAATGGAGAAGACACCAGCACGAACTAACAGTTAGTTGACCAGTTTAAGGCAACCCCCTATGTATTCTTATAGGCTGATCGGTTCCTCTCTTCAAACAGTACGTGCGTATCACTACAAATCCTTCTGGTCTGACCAGAAGGTAATTTAAATTCAACTGAAATGGAAAAAACCTCTTTATAAGTTGTTATAAATAATTATATACCCTATACTGAATGTTCGTCGCCGTAGTAGAGCCGGAATAAACCCGAACTTTCTACACCAGAGAGATCGGCCAACATGGAACTTTTTGATGCAAAAAACTCCTCTAACGCTTTGAAAATTTTCTTTTTCAACCGACCTATCCTTACAATATGAAGCTTGGAAAACAAGCAGATGCTACCACGGATAATTTTATCAATATATATGGAGGTCGAGTGTTAAATATCACGGTTTTGCTTGAATTTTACATTCAATCTTGCCTCAGAAATTTATCAACAGGTTATAATCGATTACGAAGCTTAAAATAATGTGCTACAGTGCTCTAAATTCCATGCAAACATACACGCCTAGCCCTGATGATTCCTGCTCGTTTGACAGCATGGCACATGACACGAAGGCTTATATACACATGTGCATGCAAATCACTGCTTCAGTTTATCAGATATAATCATATTTAAGCGTGATATGCTACATTTGATCATCAATGTCCTCAATGTGTCCTCACCAATGAGAAAATATGACATTGTTAAAGTTGTTTTTTGTTCTCACAGATTTCCATTATTTTCACATGAACGTTTAAACAAAACAACAACAAAAAAACATACATATACTCCATATAAATCTATGGAATGAAAACGTGCGGCTAGAAACAGAAATTTATATGTGTATATATGTAGTATATAGTACATACATCTGTATGTATGTATGTTAGTTTTGGTTTTTAATTCTTCTTTTTTTTATTTTAGCAGTAGAGTGTAATTTTGTGCTGTTGTTTTTCTAGCCATTCAACGTATAATGCTGCGCTATGCGGTGGAGTATCCCGTTTGTCGCCTGCCATTAACACGCTGGTTACACTCATATATATATATCATATTAATATATAATATATGCACGTACATACATATATATGTGTACATATTGCGGTTAAGTGCCGCTCATACAGATGGATCCATGTCTGTCGTGTTTGTTGGATGTTTTACTTTACCACCGGCTGTCCTGGTGGGTCGGTGCGCCCGTCTAAAGTTCGTTTTACAGCGTGGTGGGAGATAATAGTGTTTGGTTTTTATACTCGGTATATTTATTTTAAACGAAAACAATGCGCAAAGCGCAGTGCGGATACTTGTGTGTCGCCTTCGTTTTAATTCCTTCATTAAATGGATTTATTTCTGTAAGCATTCCTTTCAGCGCGCACGATTAACCGAACAGCGGTATACGCCCCGCTACGTTCACCTCACGCTTCAAAATCACTATTCAACTGCCCTCCATTCATTCGCTTCAACTCGATTACAAAAAACAAAAAACAAAAAATTGAGAAAAAGTAAAAAACCCGTTATGTGCGTATTTGTGTTACAAGGAAGAGATGAAGTGATGTAATTGATTGTATGCACAAGATATATATACACACACACACTCCGATTACATACTTACATTAAACACAAAAACAGAAAATGAGAAAGTAACAACTACTTATATTAACATAACAAACAACAGGTAATAATAAAAATAAAAAACAGCTTTTCTTAAAAATAGGGAAGGGTACAAAACTGTCGTTGCAAAGACAATATATTGTGCAGTACAGTATGTAAGTGTGTTTGTGTATATAAGCACTTTTGTACCAACAAATATGACGCTGAGTCTGATACTGATAGTATAAAAGCTTACAAATATACTTTACAGATATGTATATCCACACATTTTCAATTATATTACGACATATCAAATGAAAATAAATAAATAGTCTCTGCAGGCAATTGCCGTTGGATACATAGCAAAATACATATGTATCTCTTTGTAATTATAATTTAATACATCGACTATCCAACTTATTTTTCTTTAAAATATTTTTTGGTGAGAAATTATATATTTGAACCATACACACATACTTAGGCAATATATTTGGGTAAAGAAAGACTCATCATGTTTATACTGATCATTATTTTCACCAGACGAAGCGCAAACCGTAAGAATTTGTCTTACACTTACCTTAAGTTACCGTAAAGAGAAATTTGAATAATGAGGTTCGAAATATCTCAAGTATAAAATTCTCTAATTTCATACATTCCATTTCTGCTGTCATTGAGCGAATCTTTATGTGAAAGTAATCTGGAGGAAGGCAAAGTGGAAACATCTAGGACCTTTCTCCTGGACTGTCCAGTTTTCGCTAGACTTGCGGTTGAAACATTACGGACCAAAGTTGGTGATAGACTCAAAGCGTTTCATCGATACATGAAGGACCTTTGATCCATTTTCTTGGTAACACAAAGGACTGGTGTTTTAATTGTCCAAGTGGGATCCTCTTGACCTCCGACTTCTTAAAGATTAAACTAAAAAAAATACTTGAATTGTACTAGTTACTTGGTCATCCTGATTAGAAGTGTATGCTATCATCTTACTGGTTCCATCCCTGGCTAAAAAATTAATTTTATTAACGTTTGGCTATCGGCTGGCAAAGCAAATCTGAAAAATCTTCTCGTAAAATACGTTTCCTATTTGAAGTCGGTTTAAGACCAGTAAGTTTCACTATTTGCCGGTCACATCAATTAGAACAACACAAGAGGGGGGGAGAAACCCTGCTTCCGCGAAGCAGAGAAGTAAACTCCATTTGTCATTTGGCGTCATTTTGGTAATTTTGGCGTTAGCAACAAACACTATTCGCAAAGGCTGAGTTTATAATATGAAAATTAAGTTTTTAATTCGCTTTAAATAAACATCGCTCTTTTGATATTTTTTTTTTTTGTCGCACGATTTAGGAACTTGCCTTACTATACGTAAACAAATATCAAATTAAACTCCGATTTTCTAAGACACTCAATGACCCCATATCTTTCACTTCTGGAAAATAACACCACGAGGGCGTATGTTCTTAAGGAAATCATTTCCTCAAAATATGTGAGCTTCTGTACTTTATTCCATTAATAACTTCCGGAAAGAATGACAATCTGAAGTCTGATAGCAATTTTTATTTTTGGCCACAAATATTTTTTGTCAGATTTTGTTCTTAGAAGAGTGTCTGAATATTGATTCCTTATATGAAAGTTATGTGAGTTCTTAAAATTTTTATTCTCTTAATAAAATTTCTATTAATATTTTAAGAATTCACCACTGTGTGTGAGTATGAGAGATATTTGCGTGAATTTTTGTCTAATAATCATAAACATAAGTATTTATGTAAGATAGCCACCGTAAAAGAACTGTGCTCTAACCAATTTTCCAAAACTCTTGCGATATTCTTCGTTCCATTGATCAAGATAATATTATATTACTTCCTTCGATACGTTCTAAACTGTCTTATTTTTGAATATATTATAAATAATTATTTTTTATAGGAGTTTCTACTTGCTATAGACGTTACATCGAGTGGCACTCCTGAGGAGAAGCTCAAATGGGCTTTCCGCATGTATGACGTAGATGGTAATGGCGTAATTGACATACAAGAAATGACGAAAATTGTTCAGGTAGTATATATTTCATAAAGCACATACCATATAGATAGATCTCTGTGTGTCTATATATGTATGTATTTGTTATATATGCAATCACACATTTTTAAATGCTTTTACTTTTGTTGTTAAGAAGTTATAAAATTTACCATTAAGTAATTGGGATAGTACTACTAAAGGGTGTTTCATAAAGAGGCTTTATTATAAAATTGCAATAAAAAATGTTAAAAGATTTTAACTGGAGGTTTGACATCATATGATTTAAGATATAAAAAAAGAGTTCTTAGATGTTAATAATAAATAACATCTTGAAAATAACATAAATAAAGTATAACCTTACAAAATTCGTATCCCAAGAAAGGTGTTTTAACCAACTTTCTTCAAAAATAAAGTATACAATGTAGTTGCCACCTGAATTGTTTAAAAATTTGCAATACTTTTCATTAAATTTTAAAATCCTTAATTTAATATTAAATTATAATAGTATGAAGTGATTCCACTTTATGAAACTATTATATCTAAAATATGGGATAATGACATTGCTACCTCATATGAAAGTAATAATTTTCATTAAAAAATTGGAAAGAGAAACAACCAGAAGGCGTTTTCAAAGGGTTTATTTAATAAAATCTCCTTGCACTAAATAAATTGTCTACAAATTAATAATGAATGAATAATCTGGAATACCTTGTTGACATAACAAGAATAACTTGGAAAGGGGTTGCCATACTTATTCAATTGTTAAATAGGTAATCTCAATTTACAAATGTGCAATATACATAGATATGAAATATAATACAGATTTTCAAAATCTCCGATCTAAAATCTAACGAAATAAAAAAAAACGTTCAATTCTCGAAACATCCTGTATAAAAATATGTTATGCCCAAATTTTAAAAAATTAAAAAAATTTTTATACTCATAGTTTTTTAGTTATGTTCTCTCTCTCTCTCTCTCTGCACTGCACTGTTTTCGCTGATTTCAGAAAATATTAATTTATGTTTATACACATACAAACATACAATTGTCACTAATTTGTAGGCAAAATTTATGCTCATAAATTGAATTATCTATGTGCGTTGTGTGCGTTATGTTTCTTTTTCCACTTCTTTCAGGCCATATACGATATGCTTGGCGCGTGTTCATCGAATCGACCAGCAGATTCTGCTGAGGAGCGTGCAAAAAATATTTTCGCAAAAATGGATGAAAACAATGATGGTCAATTAACTCAAGATGAATTCTTGAAAGGGTGTCTGCAAGATGAGGAACTTTCAAAAATGTTGGCCCCATAAACATCATTCAACACAAAAACCCCCGAAGGAAACCAAAGAACAAACCAAATAAAATAAAAAAATTATTAAAAAATAAAAACAACAACCAAATGAAATAACCCTTTGTGGTTTATGTAATTTATTGAATCATTTATATCATAAAATTTATAAATTTACATTTCCTAAAATGAATACTAAGGCATCTACTAAAAATTAACACTGTGTTTCAATGTTTTCATACATGCATATATACATATTTGTATGTACTATACATACATATAATTAAGTATACAAATATTTGTATGTATGTATGCCTAGTGCAATACAATTATTATATTTTTATTTATTTGATTAATTTTCCTTATTGTTTAAAAACACTATACAAGCATATTATACATGAGACGTATGTGTGTATATGTTTGCAGCGTTTCAAAAAGTTTTCATTTCATTTATTTTTTGTTGTATTACATAGCATTTCTCGTTTCGTAGCTTTTAATTTTTGTATATTTTTTTCTGAATTTTGTTTTATTATTTTAAATGTTATTGCTACTAAATCTATAAAGAAATTGCTTACACTCTGTCGTTTTGTTTACATTTTATAAACATATTATTACTCAGTTTCAGCTTGAAATACATTAATGATTTGTAGAAAATTTCGGTATTAGCTTTTGAATTTCTTAAATTTTAGTGTCAGAGGGTAAACACCAAAGTGTTATTGCATTTAAGTAACGAAATATATTTTTAGTAAAATTAATATATATGTACTTGTTGTGATTAGCTAAATAATCAACCATAAAATATAACAATAATAACAACATTGCAAACAACCAAGTTTTGCATTGCAAGTTTTATAATTAAAAAATTTTTTTTTTGTTTAAATCGCGTCTTTACGTTTTTGTTTGGAAAACGATTTTTTCCGGCGTGGAAGTGCACTTCAAGAAACAGAAATAACTAAGTATACAAAAAAATAATTTGTTTCACAAATTCCACACAAGTCATTGTGTTTGTTTCGTATGTGACTGCAGAAAAATACAATAATAGCTATTTTTAAAGCAACAAACAAAGAAAAAAACGACTTGATTACACTCAGAGTGTATATGGGTGTTCACGCAGGTGTAGAAAAATTATATTTAAACTAAAACTGAAATATATATTTATGTAGATATGTGTTTATTTGGTAGTTTTCTAAGCTTAATTTCGAAATTGTGCGTTTTATACATTTATTTATTAATTGAAAAGAAAAAATTTAAAAATTTATGAGAGAACGTTTTAATCAACAAGTGAATTGTGTATATGACCTTAATAACTATTAGAATGTTTCTTCGAAATTGCTAATAATCTAACTTCAGTTTGTTACAGCCAAAATACGTTTGACAGCATTACAATATGTAAACTAACAACGAAAACGTAGTTAAAGCGTTTGTTGGCTTTCAAGCCGCTTTTTTTTGCTATTTGAAATTCTCGTCATTTAATAATAATTTAGTGTATTTTTGTAATTTTCGAATATCCGTTCAAGCAACAACTCAAGCTCGCATATAATATTTGTACTGTTCGAACTCGTAGCGCACACGATCAAAATCAAATGCGAATGCAACATAAACGGTAACAATGTTTAAGTTCTGTAGTTTTTCTTTTTAACATTTTTAAATTATTTTAAACCACGCTGAATTCCTTAAAATTAATAATTCTGTACGTTTTGCAGAGAAATCGAAGCATGTGTAATCAAAATGGGAAAGCAAAACAGTAAATTGAAGCCAGAAGTCTTAGAGGACCTGAAACAAAACACAGAGTTCACAGGTAATGAATTTGGAATTAATTAAAATTTATTTTAATATGGATTACAATTTATGAGTGATGTGCAGAGGCAATACTTTTAACTTTTAACTTTTAACTTTTAATCGATATTCGGTAATGATTACTTCACAAGTAGAAGCTGCTTTGGACATTCAAATATTTTATAAGAACACACAGGAATGAAAATTATGGAATAAAATAAGCTTAGTATATATAGACATTTTGATGAAAACTGCTTGTATTCTTATGCAGGTCTTCAAACCAAAATTAACAATATAACTAGCACTGAGATAATTAGAAATACTCAGTGAAAAACATGTATGTACTGGTACCATATACCGATGATACCGAAATAAAGTATTGGGTACGAATACGGATCAGAAATATACCGATAATCGTACGATTTAAAACGAGATCAGCATAAATACAGTCCGAAGTAATGCAAATAATGTTAACTTTTAAGTTATACAAATATAAATTTTATAAACAGTTCAAAGTAGTTTAAGTTTAAAAGTTTAAAGTAATTTTCTTTAAAATAACAGTATTCTGAGACAAAACAGCTTATGACATAAATCCATAATTGGTTATTGTTTTAAGTACGAGTTTATTTCGATAATGTAGAGTCAACAGGTCATGGGAATAGATTTGTCATACATAAATTCATTAAGAAATTTCTAAATTATTTTTAAAAAGTTAAGTGTTTCTTTATTTTCAATTCAAATTCGTGAGTGAGACCCCTCTCATAACGTTGAGCATTATTATGATAACCTCAAAATTCTTATAAGTCAATTTAGAAAATTTCATATTAAAGATAAAGTAAATAATATTTAATTTCGTAACTATATATTTTCGATTAGTGTCCGATAGAAAACTCCCATTCTGGATGTGATTTTTAAGCAGCAACAAATTTTTTTTCCAAATTCTAAGAAGGGTCTGGAACATTTTATTGTGTTACGAGTTAGAGGGGTTTGCAACGTTTGCATATGTCTTATATCAAACCTATATTCATATAAGTACAAATGATTGGACGGGTAGAAAGACATATTTAAATTAAGTTCTGTCTTAAATTTTATATCCTGTGAAAAATTACTAAAAACAGTAAACATTATTTTTTCAGTGCCATCTTCCAGCTTAGTTTATTTAGTTTTTT
This sequence comes from Bactrocera minax, assembly GCA_021498325.1. NCBI lineage: Eukaryota > Metazoa > Arthropoda > Insecta > Diptera > Tephritidae > Bactrocera > Bactrocera minax. The sequence continues at coordinate 2,082,708 of JAKEEE010000038.1, read as the reverse complement.
CAAATAGTCCATACATAGACTCCTCAATATTTTTAAAAAAATCTGTTAATTTTTTCATTACAGATGCAGAAATACAAGAATGGTATAAAGGATTTTTAAAGGATTGCCCCAGTGGGCATCTCTCCGTTGAGGAGTTCAAAAAAATATATGGGAACTTTTTTCCGTACGGTGACGCAAGTAAGGTAAGCATAGTAGTTATACTTAATTATAATTTTAACTTTGTGTAATACCTATCAGATTATAGAACTTTTAAATAAAATTTTTGTATTTTTATTTCCAGTTTGCTGAGCACGTATTTCGTACATTCGATGCCAACGGAGACGGCACAATTGATTTTAGAGAGTTTCTATGCGCGCTAAGCGTAACATCGCGTGGCAAATTAGAACAGAAATTAAAATGGGCCTTCTCGATGTATGATCTAGATGGAAATGGTTACATTTCCCGGCAAGAAATGCTGGAAATCGTCACGGTTAGTGTGCCTTTGATTAAATGTATGGCTTTATAATAAAATTGCATGTGTTTCTTTACTCAAAATTGCTATCGGAATATTTATATATATAAAGATTTCCTTTTGAAAATTCGCAGGCAATTTATAAAATGGTTGGTTCAGTTATGAAAATGCCGGAAGACGAGAGTACGCCAGAGAAACGAACGGATAAAATATTTAGACAGATGGATCGAAATAAAGACGGTAAATTAAGCCTCGAAGAGTTCATTGAAGGAGCGAAGAGCGATCCGTCAATCGTTCGTTTATTACAATGTGATCCTCAAACACATTAACTTTTATACATATAAAAAGTTATAACAAGCAATAAACAATTAATCTCAAATACATGAAAAATAATAAAGTTAAACTTCAAATGAATTTAAAAGCTGTTATAAATGGGTATTGAATGAAGATTTTTTGGAATGGTGGGATCTGTTGAAGTGGAAGATGTTAATTTTAAGCGCGTTAAAACTGCTTAAAGTGCTTTTATACTTGACCTGAGCTAGACACTTGAAGGAGCTACTCAATAAACTCCAAAACAGGTTTATAGTACAGTTAAATATGTTTTCATTTCTTTAATATTTTTTTAAAAATAAACTTATATATATAAATTATAACTATTATCATTAACAATATTATCACACAATTGTTGGGTATACTCACAAATGTGAGTCCATATTTCCAAATTTTCTCTCAAACATTCTAATAATCAAATATGATAATAAATTAGACATTTTATTCTTACTAGTTACTTAGTCAAAAGCACTTACTTCTGGCTCGGATATTTCCGCTTTTTTATGTATTTTCGAACTCAACGTAGACATGATGTAGCAGAAAATTCATCCTCATAATTGTTTGTTCTTTTTATAAACCATCTGACGTCTTTAGGCTTAGCCACAGGAACACCCTTCATGTTTGAAATGAGTTGAGTCTGTGAAGTTTATGTGGTCAGTTGGTAGTTCTCCATCAACTCGAGTTTCAGGCTTCCAGACCACTGTAAAAATTTCTTTTCAACCTGGTTGGCTGTCATGAAGGTAGTAGAGAAGCCTCCTTCAGAGAAGGAATACTGGTAGAGAAGCGGCCTCATTATCAATAACATCTTTGTGTCTATTGCCGCAATTGAAGGGTTTTTAATCGGACACCATTCAATAGGCACAAAAAAATGAAAATTTAGTCGAACGCCAAATGTAAAAGTTGTTTGGAGGAAGGCGAGGTGGAAACATCTTTACTTTCTCTTGGACCTTTTAGTTTTTTCTTGTCAGACTATGAATGAAACATCTTGGATATCATACTTCCAACAGATTTGTGATAGGCTCAAAGCGCTTTGATACATGAAGGTCTCTTGATTCATACCTAGGTAGCCGCACAAGGTACGTGATTTCCGTCGTGGGGATCAGTTCCGAAACCGAATCTAACCTAAGGACGGAGAATTGTTTATCCAGAATCTTCTTGAATATAGTCTCGTTGAATGCAGTAACATTGTTAAGTGAAATCTATAGTCGTTCTATCATCATAAGTGAAATGGCATAATAAGGTCAAAGAAGTCGACTTGTCAGAAATCGTCGATGCAACCATTCCTATATCTATACATAGTAAGTAAAAATCATCATCAGATGTGTGCCACTGTAACTTATTGTTTAGCATTATTTTGCATGAAATCTACATAAGGCTTTCTTGTAAATATGTACTGCGTATACGTATTTAGATTTATATAAATTTTTCGCAAAATGGCAGTCATCTAAAAGAGGTTAAAATTTTACCAAAAAGTTAGCAGTAAATTGTTTGCAAAACAAGTTTCAATAATAGCAAAAAAAAAAATCGTCCGCAGCTAGCTAGGTAGAGTTACGAGTTGAAAAATGCAGTTTCGAGAAAAACGCATTTAAATTTGAACGTGTTGAAGCTGACTGACCCAAACATTTCTACACTAGTGGATGGGATAGGGAAAACATCTTTTTACTATTCTGCCAAATGAATAATATTTTTATGACCCTAAAATGTACTTGAATCAAAAAAATATCGAGTTTCTAAAATTCGTAGACTGGCTTAATCTTTTAACAGTTAAAATCAGAGCGTTGAGAAAGTATTTTTATTGCTTACTGACCAGAAAAACGAACTAAACCAAAGTATAGCGTATGTTAAAAATAAAATGTATTTGCAGAGCAAATGTCTTTTATACTGAAGCTGACCGAATTATCAAACCTGCCTCGTGCTACCATGAACTCTTTTATAATAATATGAAGAAAAAGTTAAAACCACTGCATAGTTGCAACGTATACATAAATGAACGCACACAAAAGTCATACAGTGCTGACCAAAAATATGCTGACACAAGCTTAATTGCATCTGGTACTTCAATGCAGTTTTGCAATTTTCAAAAACAAAAGTTACATACTCGCGTGAACAGATTCTTTCATCCGCCGACAGACAACCAAATCAATGCGCACTGTGAGACAACATTGCGTTCAAAAGTTTAATATTATCGGGTACTTGCCAAGCGTAATTAATCAATGTACATTGCACTGCACTAAATTAAATACGTGTATTTGCCTTTAAATCTAAAATTGTTTTTCGCATAGGTATTAATTGGCGTAGTTGTTGTCTACTTAACGCTGATTGGCTAATCATTACAAATAAAATGCGATAAAACCTTCGCCTCAGTAATTGGTTAGGCTTCCAATTTCTAAATTAACTTTCTCGATTGCAGTGTTTTTTGTATACCTCTTCAATCAACATCAACCTCTTAAAGGTATCAATTAGTAGTTGATTATTTGAAGCGATTAGGAAATTTAATTGTGCATTTGTTGAGGATTTGCACGCATGCAATACAAATCAATACCACTTACATATGTACATTGTATATAAAATAATATTTGTGTACGAAGCTTATCAAAATATTTTTATTTTACTAAAAAGTGCAACGCTTTTTCAACTAACTTTACTGAAAAACTCTGAAAAAATTAATTATTTTTAAATTAATTTGCGTTTATTGTGCAACATCAAGCATATTTTAAGGTTATTATTTGAGTTGTTATATCTAATGAAATGTTTGAGAGCTGCAAGTGGTTCACATGAATGAAATGTGATAACCTCTTGCCATATTTGGCGCAAACTAGTTGCATAATTGCAGCTGGTAGTGTTGCAGTGGTGTGTAAGGCGCCAAGAAAGCGTAAAACACAAGTCGTAAGGAATTTAAATGAAATTCAAAGAATGTTGGCGTGAACTTAGTAAATTTCGTTAAATGTATTGACATTGAAGCTACTATCAGGCAAATAAGGCGCTTTTTGTATTTATTTAGTTTTTGTGGCGATTACATAACTAGAATTGATAACACTAATCGTATGGGCGCAAGGTGTTTAGATATTAAAGTAAATAAAAAATAATATAAATAATTTATAAATAGATTGGTGTGAACTTGATATAAATAAATCGTTTCAATTTCAGTGTGTGTTTAATATTTTCATTTTATTTTATTTTTTCATTCATAGTCAAATATTTACAGTTAAAATGCGAAAGTTTACAAATACTAGAGCGCCGTTATTAAATACTTTGTGGCGTTAAGAGTATTTAATTTTATATAATAATTTTTTTTAGTGTTACAGTGTTAGAAAAAATTAAAAGTTAAAGTATAACAGTTAAGAAAAACAATTAAGGAAAATATTTTTTTTTTAATGCTAACAATATTGAAGTACAAAAGTAAGGTTAACGAAAATTATTTTTTAAGATGTTAATAAAATTTAAGTAAGACGAAAGCTATCACAGTTTAGCTCAATTTGCTTCTGTGGTCATACTTCACAATGACTTGAGTCAAGAGAGAATTAAGGCGCTCTGTTGCTCTATGCACTCTGTGGTAACTTCTTTGCACATAGTTACTTGTTTAGTATTTAATTATAAAAAAATCCTAAATTGATATCTTCACATCTAAAGCTTTAGGCGCTTTAGACGCTGGTGTCTTCTTGGAAGTGCAAGCCCTTAAAAATATTTGACTGAATTGAAAGAGGGTAGAATTAAATGAGTTCAAAGGAGGAATTTATATTTCAAACGAATATCACAGTTGTTATGCCAACGCAGTCTTCTTACTTGGCCACCAGGCGCCCGAAAATGAGGCCCCACTTAACGCTCTTATTATTTACTCCTTTTCTCTTTTGTTTTTCCTTCATTTAGGGTTAAAAACTTAAATCTCAAAAGGGTTTAAAGTCATTAATTCGACATTATAGTTGAAATTCCAAAAATGAAACGGTTGAAAAGATTGCTTGTGGAGGCGCTAGAGTGTTCAAACGTTGTTCAAGAATGCTCTCAATTAAATTCTATATAGAACTACCGAATATATCTAATATTTGAATGTAAAAGTCGCCTTATTCCTAAGCTGACGTTGTAAATCTAAAAGTAAAGCAAACAACTAGTATAAATGATATAGACCGCTTTAATGCTTTCAAACCTCTCTCTCCATTCCCAAATCAATTATTATAAATATGTGGTTCCTGCAGATTGGCAATGCTTCCCACACAGCGGCAGTCACGAAGCAAAATCTGCAAGAACGGTTTAACTGTATATAATATATCTCTCGTAGAAGGGGGATAAATTGTCTACGAAGGCCATTGTTTTTCGCCCAGCTAAGTGGAGCTTCTTGACTTCACCGATTTGACGTGTGAACCTACTTCTTCCGAACCACTAGTTGCTATAACATACTTACTGGAAGCATTTATATAATTTTCCGTAAATAATTTTACAAGTATTCCTCTTCTCCACCAAGAATACCAAACCCTTTTCATTTGATATATATATTTTTTTAATTTTTTTGAGTGTAACAGTATTTTCTTGCTCACGAAAGGGTCTCTTAACGAACGAAGGCTCTGCCTTCACTCTTTCATATGCTTCCCAAATTACTTGATAAACAAGACGTTGCGTATATATGAGATGAAATTTATTTTTGTATGAAAAATTATAGACAAATGCATTTGCTGTCTACTTACATTCCTACAAATTTTTGCAGATTAGTAACCATTCTTTAAAGCTTAGAGAGTAGCTTGATAGTTATTGCATACTCTGTAGTGCTCAAATAATATTTTCAATAATACTATTCCATAACTACATATATTACTTGTATATGGGTTCCACTGCATAGTCAGATTTGAAATCGGCAGTTTGGCCGGTCTTTGGTTACCATATTCAGCTGCATAGGTGATGATAGGTCTATTGAAGCCCCTTATAATACCATACTATAATACAATTTTAAGTTTCATACGTCACATTTCATTAAAGACTCTAACAACCTGCCCAACAGTTTTTGATTTAACGACAGTTCGCTATATATCGTCAAACCCAGTTTCGGGTAGCCAGAATTATATTCAAATATTTTATTTCTGTTGAAAGATCTATCAGCGTCAGCGTAGTATCTACTTAGAAAGTAATAATAAGAAATTAAAATTCGAAAAACTAACACTAACCAATTTCGCTTTTAGCCAATCTTTTCATTAGTGAACTTTAAAATAATTAGAGTAGTTGCTTCCTCTTTTCTTTCATATTTTCCAAGTAAACGCGTATAATGGCTGATGAGGAGGATCCATGGGGTTTCGATGAGGGTGATAGTGAGCCAGCCGCTGCCCCTGCTCCTGCCGCTGCCGCAGACGCAGGTGCTGCCCCTGCCGGAGGTGGTGGTGAGAGTGCCCCAGCTGGAGGCGAAACTGCAGCAGCTGCAGCCGAAGAAGAATCGGCACCACCTCCACCACCGCCAGAAGACGATGGCTACCGAAAGCCTGTGCAATTATATCGCCACTGGGTGAGGTAAGTGTAATAAGGATGTTCAATATTGGACGGTTAGACATTTATTTACCATTTACTTTCCAGACCACAATTCTTGCAGTATAAATACATGTACAACTACAGAACAAACTACTATGATGACGTTATTGATTATTTGGATAAGAAACAGGTTGGCGTTTCAAGGGATATACCGCGCGCACAAACTTGGGCTGAACGCGTGCTAAGAACAAACAACGCTAGGTGAGAGATTGCAATCGACTAACTAGTCTAGACAGCAGTCAGACACAGTTATTTTCAATATTTTTTCTTTCGGCTTTTTTTTTTAATTTGTCAACAGTGGACGCGACCTTGATTCATACATATGTTCAAGCAAAAGGGATAAGCATCTTGTTCAAACTCTGGCTGCCTCGATTCGTACTCATAATTATCACACCAAAGCTTATATTAACCAAAAATATGCAAATGTTCTATAAATAAATACAATACCTATCTATAAATATGAATACCAACTAAAAAGTTAGTTAAAATTGTAGTACAATTTAATTATAAGGAGATGATTACCTAATTACGTTACAATAAACAATAAAGTGGGAGCTTGTCGCTATAATACTCTTTTGATAGACGACATATTTTTTATTTCTCAACACAATTTGTATGTAAATGCACGCAAATATACAAGGTAATAAACGTAATTCAATAATAGTATAACCCTACTGTTGCACGTCAAATTGACACTAGAAGTTGATAGAAATTGCCAGCTGTCATTTAATAAACTGTCAAATTTGGCATGAGAACAACTTTGATATGCCTTCGTACATATAAATTCGGCATTATAATGGTTTTTAATCTTCATTATGACAAATGGAATTTATAAATTAATAATTGCCCGGTTTCGAACAACTTAATTTATTGCGAAATGCAGAATATGTATTTATTAAAAAATATGAGTGAATAACTACCTAAATTCGTCCAGTTATCCGTATATTTTAAGAATTTGGGTAGACAAAATCTACTATAATTACTGCCCCAAGTGCGGGTTAGTCGCTAAATGTGTATGTAAATAACACAAATTCTTTCGGTCCATCCCATGCCTTTCAACATTCTTTGCTACACATGTATGTTTGCATATTTCACAATTATTTTAGGTTTATTTCGATTTAAAATATCCACATATTCACTTCATACCTTGGAGAAAAACATTTACAGAGTGGTAAATATAATAGAGGGATTTCCAATTTACCTTGACGACTGTTGATAGTTTTTGGTGGTTGTGCGATTTCGATGGCATTAATGTAGACATTTTTTATCATCTCTATTAATAGAGGATATATTTGGATATACGGTAGATACATATTCTTACAACTCTATTAAATGTTTAGTCACGTTTCCCCTTCCACTTATGGTGTACAACTAGACGATATCCAACAAATATGTATCCGGCCATAGCCTTGTCAATGCTTTTCGGGTGATGGTCGTTTATTTTTTTTTGTACCAATGGCATAATTACATACAATATATGGAAATAGTAAAATAGTCAAACTTCTTGCTCTCTTTGTGTTCTGGGTGTTGATGTTATATGATAAATGAAAAATCCGACAAGTTTAATATCTCTCCTCCAAACTCTTGATGTCATTTATTTGCTTTTTTTTAGTATAGTTATTTTACTTGGATGACTGTATTTAGAAAACATATGTGAATACCAACGCCTTAGCCACTATCTCTCAATTCTCAAACCAAATACTATGAACATGTGGTTCCAGCAGATCGGTTATACTTGTCCAGTAATAGAATATGTATTAACAGTTTGACCATATTTATATGTGTGCATATATATTTCGCAAAGAGGTCTAAAATTTGCCGAACACAATAAACTAAATTTCGAGTTGTGGAGACTTCAAAATTACTCTAAGAGCCAGCGATTTGTGCCAATTTCGAAATTTAGTTCCTCAGAATATTCCGTGGAAAACCAACAAGTGGGCTTTCTATATATATACTTTGTTAGAGCAGAACTAAAAGCATTTTTGGTTATTGCGGAATATCAAAGAAATTAGGAAATAAAAATTAACGCCTCCACATATTTTGCTTTCTACTGGTTCATTAGCCGACTGTTAAACCAAAAGCTTATGTGCAATTGTGTCTTTGTAGTTAAAAAGCTTCATATGCTTTGTAAAGAAGCTTTTTTTTACGAAGCATATACTTTCACCCGTAATTTGTGTTAGAAGAATATCAGAATATCATTTGGTATTTAAAAAAAAGAGACATTAAGTTGGTCTATTTCTTGGTAAAAAAAACTGTTACAGATATTTTTTTTCCTAATATTAGTATATCTTATTTTCTAAGTTATTAAATTATAGCTAATATGATCATCTTATTTTCACGTTGCCAATAATATAATATATAGCTGCCTTCGATTCAACACCATTCGAATACCAAATCGTACAAACAACTAGTATAGATGCAATATGTAGACTAGCATGATAAAATATTTATACAATATCCTTATCAATATCGTTCACATAGGGTTTAAAAACCGATCCGATTTTCATTGGTAAAATGTTATAGTCACAGCTATTTGCTGCTTGAAGGAGTTATTCGTAACTTTGTCTTCAAATCAATATCGAGTCCTTTCAGAATAGGCTTAGCTGGTGTGCTCTTTCATCTGAATTTCATATTTGAAAGTTGTTACCTAACTTTGTTGATTTTTGATTTATGAAATTGTATATTGAGAGGAAATTAATCTACGTGGAGACTCCAAAATGGCAAAAAAATTCGTGCAGATTGTGAGAGAATATCGCTAAATGCATATGTGGTCTTTCAAAGCGGTACGCTCGATTCCGAAGATTCTTTTATTTTACCAATATTTGCACTTTTTTTTTTAAGTAACTTACCTATCTCTAGGTTCTTGGAACATTACCAACACAGGTACTACAAAATTACTTTAGGTTAGTTAGAAATTGAGTGACATGGTAGGAGTCATCACAGGACACTTCTCATATTTAGAAACATGGTAAAGCGAAATCGGCAGAAACGTTAGAGACTTATCTTTGCGGATACCCAGCTTTTAGCCAGTTGAAACGCAATGTCTTCCACGGCTCCCAATGTTCCTATTTAAAAAATTTGGCAGCTAAGCTCAAAAAAACTTAGGAATTTTAATAAACTCACAGAGTTGTTGAATGTTGTTTAGTTGGGGCATACTTGAGAGCACACTGAGTCTAAAGACGGCTTAAGTTCAGCCACTTGCGGTCAGGTTTTCCACGATTTCCATTTTTAAATCAACTATCTCTAGATGTTCTTTCAACGAAAGGACTTCCCTAATGCACTCACACCAAAAATTATGCATGTATGAAAGCGTAAGTACGAGAGCGTGGGTATATAAATTTGTATATGTTTACCGCTTTCTTAGCAAAGAGAACAAAACATATTCGCCCATACATTTGCTCTACTTGACTTTGCAACTGTTAACATTGGAACTCTGGAGAATATTAACACAAATGTTGTCTTTGTTTATCAAAATCGACAATAAACTAATTTTCAATTTATGGTACATAATTGAACACAAATGCATGCACTATACTTATGTACTTATATAAAGATATATGTATATATACTACTTATACTTACTTATGTGCTTTTGATAAAAAATATATATGTACATTTTGGCACCTAAGCTCCTATTTCCGTAAAAACGCCTTCAACGTCTGGGCATTCGCTATATTCCGTACAAAAAAATCAGCAAAATTGGGAAGAAAAATCTTCACAATATAGAAATTATATTTGTTTCCCCTTATTATTTTAACTTGTTTCAATTGTTTGCATATCAAGTATGAGAAATATGCAGAAAATGAGTTCCTCTATTCAGCAGTAAGTAGGTAGTCTTAAGGTGAATTAGCTAATTATAGTACACTGCGTATACTCTGCATGCACTTTACGGTATTATACGAAACCTGGTGAGCCCTACGATTTGGACTTGTCAGATAAACCTCAATAGAAACGATTAGTCAAATAAATTTGCTCAATGGAGATCCTTTTTAATATTTACATGAGTGTTTATCCTCGAAAAGTGGGAAGAGATGGGAGAATTAATAATTTTAAAAAATATATTTTGGTAAGAAATAAAAAAAAATAATTAATCATATGAAAAAATTTATTGTTTATGAAGCTTAAGATTTGGTGCTTAATTTCAGTTCGTTACTATATTTAAATAGTTCTCTCTATTCGAGCAAACATTTGTAATTTTTCTAGAAATATGTTGCTAACGTTAGCTGCTGGATATCCTTTGACGAAACGACCTAATACTCTTTTGAAAATGAATCTACTTATGTAGTATATACATAAAATTTTTTTAAATCTTTATACCTTTGCTAGATATTTGTTCGTACTTCTCCTTTCCTATGTGTTCTGTTGCATAAAAATTTAGAGTTCTGTTTAAGTTCCCTCCGTTTAGTTGTTGTATTTATATTGCAGAACTTATCTCTGGAATACATTCGGAGAGTTTTATATTACTTGCCGTAAGTTTGGCGCTGTTAGAAACACGTTTGTTCTAAAATTATAGAATTCGGTGTCCAACTAAGCTTGTTGTTACGAATTCAACGCATTCCGAATATACCATTGTCGAATATACCATATGCTATATAAAATATGTAAATATTGAACTGAATTTTCTTCCATAACGATTGTATACACCCATAACGATCTCTTAGCAGACGGTTTGACCTTAGGTTAGGTCCAAAATTAGGACGCATAGCCTAAAAATTGATATATGATAATTTTTTGAACATTATGCTCATTGTTTATTAAAATTTTAAATGTTTTTAATGAATCAATCAAATTGAAGATTAAATTAAAAACCTTTTATTAACTCTAAATTTTCTTCATATATTTGCACACTTCTTTATCGGTTGTGTGCCTAGGGTATCTCAAAAATTTACACACCACCACACATTTTTGGTTTATTTATATTATTTTAATGAATTGAGGAAAAACGAATAGTGAAATTTTGTGTGTTACGCTTTAAATACGTGCGAAAATTCTATTACAAACATGCATATAAATTTATATTGAAATATATACATATGTATATACATATAAGGTGTGCATAAGCATATATAAAAGAGTGTTTATATGTATAAATTTATATATACATATGTGCAAGTAAGTATGTATGAGATGTGAAATGTGTGATTAATAAGAGTACGTTGTGATCTATTTTTGAAAGTTCTTCTTAGCTATTCGAAACATATTGTATTGTATTTTTAAAATTAGTGTGTGATAAGTAACAGAAGAACTGTGAGGTGCAAATATTTTCAAGTAAGTTTCGCCGCTGCATGCCTGTTGGTAAAAAAAATTAAAAACACTTCAATTGAAAGTGGAGAAATTACAAGGTTTTTGAAAGTGTTTTTGAGTTTTTGGGTTTGCAAATTTTTTTAAACCCAGTGTATCTATGTTAATTAAACATTTTAAAGTCATTCAACCGAAGAAGGTGTTTATTTAATATTATTATATAATTGTGAGTACGAAATTATAAGCAACGTTTGTAGTTTAAACGAGGATAGTGTAAAGGAATCAAAGATTTTTGCAGTCAAAACTTTATTTTGGTGTTTTTTTATCGTTATAAAGTGACTTGAAAGCACAGATATACATACATATGTACATATATATAGTTCTTTAACTTTTTAATGAAAATGTTGGAATATTTAAAATTTAATAAATTTTAAAAATTTGATAAGTGTTGTTTCTCTGCATACAAAGATACGTACATTTATTACAGTATTGTATGTATGCATGTACCGACATATGTTTTTATTGACTTCCCTAAATATTTGTTTATTAATGAAATTATTATGATTGAACTTTGGAATTTTCGAGCTAGTTGACATTCAGCAAAGAAGAAAAAGAGAAAATTTAATTGTATAAGAAATTAAGTGAAATATATTCACCTTTTTCCAACACAACTCGGCGAATTCCGGTATCTCACGCCGGAGATGCAGAATTTATACCACTACTGCATATGCATGTATGTATGTAAGTATGCCTTGTAAAATGAATGAGCCAAGAGTACATTTCGAAATATACACACTCTTCTATACGTTTATACATATTTACCTGCATATATAAACCATATAAACATACATAGGTTTGCACATACATACGTTTTTGAGACCTCATAGTCATGTTAATTAAAATTAAAATGGCGCATGGAAAATTTAAACTTGTTTATTTTTTGGATCACAATTCGTATAAACAGTTTTCAATAACGAGGGTGTTCCTATAAATTACTTAGTATAGCGTAGAATACCGGATGCGCATATATACATATATATGTATATACGTATATTTAAGAGCCCTCAGAAACGTCTAAATTTTACAATTTACGGGGAGAAAAGAAAAATAAATAAAATTTCTCATTTCCAGGCTTTATTAAAGATATTATTTGAATATGTAAAAAAAACTTGCATTGGCGATTTGGTACGAATAAAATTTTTGGAATCAGCTTTTTCAAGAAAGCATCTACAGAAGATGGCAATTTTAGAAACTCAGGCTATCTGAAACAAAATAAAAAATGAGAGAGATGAGCTAGTAAAGTCTGTATATTGCTAGACTTACATACATTTTTTGCAAAATGGTGGAAAAAAACAGAAAAAAGAAAAAAAGAAAACGAAGCTAAAATTTTTTACCGAAAAAATTAGCAATAAATCGTTTACAAAAAATCTGAAGCTGACTAGCCCGAAGCCTTCAACACTACAGCGGATTCGTCAGGGAATTTTTTTTTTATTTTCTGCCTATTGAATAATTGACTCTAAAATTTTCTTTAAGTTAAAGAATCGATTTTTTTTAAATCACTGAAAGTGGAATATATTTAAAATTTTACTTAAAGGCTTAAATAATTTGTTTTTTACTGTCGAAAGGCCAAAAATCCGTGTTAGAAATGTTAAGGTTTTTGAATTTCTGTCTTAAAATTATCACGAGTAATTTTCAAGCTAAATAGCATCCATAATTTTAAATATATGCATACATATATATATATATATATATATATATATATACAATAAATATGTCATTCAGTAATGATTTCTGTCTGCCAATTTGTCTGTTATAGTATTATATATTTAGATATATACAACTATATACACGAAAGTGCATATATTATTTATTATATTATTGTCCTGTGACGATACATCACGGTTGTTATCTACATATTTGCATATGGCAGTCATTCCCACTATATTTGGCGAGCGTTAATATAATATGCATATTGACATTACGAATCTGCGAAAATCATTAGATACTCACTTATAAATAAATAGACACAAAATAACATGCTGTATATACATATGTACCCAAGCTTATATGTGTATAAAATATCATATTAGACTATAGTATTTTCGAAAAATGAGATGTGTTTTTGAAATACAACCAACGATAATTTCTATTTTTATGCCCTTTTCATAAACGACAATAAGTAAGACAAAATAAAACCTTCTTATAGCATATCTAGATGAATGTTCATACAATGTTGTTCTATGTACGTTCATACTAAGTATACTCGAACGCGTACTAAGTAAATGTGCCAAGTGCGGAGACGCATGCTAAATGTGTATTTGTTAATGATGCAAAAATTACCAATTATGAGGCCCGAAATTAAAAATAAATTTATTATATACCCTTATTTCAGTATAAGTGGAATTTTTTTAGCAGTGAAAATAAAGTAGAGTTGATCGACCTTAATTATCGATTACCTTTTTTAACACTAATTTGTACGAGTAGATTGCAACATGGCAACTCATACATCACATATATTACCGTCTATACCAGGGTATCCAACAAATATAATATGCCAATCATTACCAGGTCAGTAAGCCGAAAAAAATGGGGAATTTTGATTTTTTGATGATTACACCTTATTAAAAAATATGAATTACTAAATATTAAATATTAAAATATTAATTATCTTTTCGTCTTTTAAAGCACGTTTTAGTAGTTTTTTTGTGAGTCAATATTTTGAATTTTTGAAACTTTGCTTTCCAAAACTTGCACAAATCACATACACAAAATCAATTTGCAAACCTTTGTATATCAAAAAAAAAATAGCTGTGGGATTTGAGTTATTTTGCCAATATATAAAAAAAAAATTTTTACCAATAATTTTTAAATTCTCTTCAGGATATCAACTTTTAGAGATGCATAAGCCAGACTTTGCAGTTATGAGAAAAGCATCACAAATGCTCTAATTCACCTCTGAATATATTAAATATACCGTAGACTACTTTTAGTACTTTAGACTTTTTATAACCTATATTTAGCCTTTCCGATAAGGTTTTCCGCTGAGGTTTTTATGCCTGAAATATTCAATTCATTTCATAACAAAAATGAAAGCTTAAATGGTTACGCCAGAAATTTAACATTTTTTTATCAGTCCGCTATTTTGCAAAAATAAAATTATGTAAATCTAACCATACGTACTTTACTGACAAGTCTTATATAGATTAAGAGCCGATTTTTTTTGTTCAGTTAACAGGAGTTTGTAGAAGCACCGTCGCCCATAGAGGACCTCTTAAAAAGGGTGATTCTGAAGATTGGCCCAGAGCCGTCATTTTGTATTCAAATGACAACATAACACTTTTTATATACTCAAATACATGTTTAATAAGGCATGGAAGAAAGGAATTGTATTCCTCTTTCCTTACTCTCAGAATAAATTGTCAAAGTAAGGCTTTTTTTATGTTTTATATTGCCACAATATTATAATTACATTTGAATTTTTGTTGCCATTGATCGATGCATATCGGTCTTGTAAGCCAAGCGAACAACGCTTGACGTTGACGTTAATGCTTAATTTCTAAACATCCCTCTCTTCCACTAATCGTCAACGAATTTCTTCAGTAAGCAGAAAACTCTTTCCCGCCTCTGCGCAAACTTGGTACAAACTTATGAAGCATTATGTTTATCTCCTGGATTTAGCTGAGATAGAAGAGATTATAAATGTGTACTGGTATTGACTGTTTAGACTATCAGTACGATCTTATGAAAGATCGTATGTGTTTCGAATTTCTATCACGAACTACCTTCTCCAACATTTGGTTGAAGAAATATACGTATCAGACTGTTCGATACGTTCGACTGCCTAATGCTATAAATATATTGACATGTGCTTATTCCGGAAGCAAGAAATGTCATTCGAAATTTCGGAAGTCTGATTTGTGAAATTTGAAGTAGATTTTTAATATTTCTGCTCAGAAAAAAATTATACCTATGAGCAATAAGCAAAATATGAATATTCTGGAATGTATGGATTTTAATAGAATACCTAAAAAATACTAGCCTTTTTTAGCTCTTTATATGATTAATTCATGTGTCGGGGTTGATCAGTGAGGACATTCTAAGACAAATGTAAAAAAATCTCAAAGTCTTTGTTGGGGTTAAAATGTGCTTCGGAGACATTTAAATTAAAATTCTTCTATATTTCTCAAAATACTATAAAGCTATAAATTTCAACTTGAACATTAAATGAAAATCTATTTATGAGTTAATTTTATATTTATTCAGAATTGATGCCAAAAATGTTTATAAATTATATTTTTTAATCTGCTACATAAAATCAATTAGTGTTTGTGCGATAGTTTCTCGCTTTGAAGTCCTTTTAAAACGAACACTAAAAAATTTTAGATCTGAAGAAAGTAAGACACTGTCCTGTAATATTTGACTGATTTCTTATATGGGCTTAATAAATATTTTCGTCAAAATTTGGAAACTTAAAAATTTAAGTTATTTAGAAACTATTTGAAAATAATCGTATTTTATTATTTGTTTTTTATTATTCAGCATGTCCAGTTATCGCCCCCGAAGAACACGCATTTATGGCGCCAACTACGATATCGGAGAAAGCTCCTACAAAAAGTTGTTAGAAAGTTTAGACAACAAAAGAGGCGTCGGCAGGTGAACTTTTGACTTATTAATTAAAATATTATTTATATGAGAATACGAAGTAGAACTGCAGTTATGGGTTCAATAGATCAACATATTCAGATTCTGATTAATATAAAAAAACAAGGAAATATAATTTCTAAAACTAATAACTTTTCACCGATATTAATAACAGGAGCTTAGATTCACATGTTCCTTTGGTTCGTGAAACTAGTTTGCCACCGAAAGTGACCTTTTTACAAGATGAGGATGATTTTGATCGTGAGAAATATAGATCCTCACTAAGAGCCAAACTACAACTGGGTGATGAGGGTAATTAAAGTGACACACAATTGATAATGTTTATTTATTTTACAAACTTTTCATCTACCTTAGATTCTGATGCTTTTGGCTCCACCCTCAAACAATCTAAGCTGAGACTCGCGGAAAGAAGTAGATATCTGGATAATGAGGGTAAGTTGCTGCTCTATTTTATCTAAAATGTATAGTCTATAACATTTAATTTCATATTTTCTCACTTATTCAGATGAGGATATTTTTGGCTCTACCTACAAACCATTGAAATTTAGAGGCTTAGATGAATCCAATGCTGTAGAATCCTCATTAAAATCATCATTGAAATATAGAGCTTCAGCAGAGCCATTCGAATCGTCTTTGAAATCATTGAAATTGAATGGTACAGATGAGTCAGGGTTCGGTGAAAGCATAAAACACAGAGGATTAAAAGCTATGGAAAGATCCGGCAAAGCGAGGTCCATCTTGAATGACTTAGATGATCAGGTATGACAAAGATATACTATGTTGAGGAATAAAGGCATGTTAACCTCTTTTTAACGCAGAATGAAAGCGTTTATCTTTTACAATACAATATTTGTATATTTTGTTAATACTGTGTTGTTTTACATACGTATTTTTATTTCACTTTGTAGGAAGCCAGTTCATTCTCATCCAGACGTATTAAGATCAGAAGTGAGAACGTCATAATGGGTGATACCAGTACCACAACCGAAGCTTCCTCACGTATGAAAGCTACTAAAGCTCGCCTTGCTGATCTCGAATCGGAAATGTCGTCAATTAGTGAAAAACAAAGTGAGCGGGAAAGGCGTAAACATAATTTAAGAAAATTATTGGATGAAAGCGAATCTGATACCTTTAAGGCCATAGAAATGTAATTGTTGTAATGTTGTGTTATACGAGTACGTACTAAAAAAAAGAATTGTGGACAATAAAGTGTTTAAGTAAATGTTAAAGTGGGATCTATAAAGGATAACAAGGGTTTTTTATTTAACATTTATTAAGTTTGGGAACACCAAAAGCTTGCTTCCATGTTTGAGTACGTATTTTTACCGTAATTAAATACTTTTAATGTTCTTACTGCTTGTCGATAATTACTTTGACAACTAGTTCTACGCGCGACGGAAGTGAAACTTTTTTGCGTATGTCGTAAACATTGAATTCAATAAGGAAGTAAGGAAAGTAAAATCATTTAAATAAGTAAAGTAACAACCATTGAATTAATAACTCTCAAAAAACTTTTCAAATGTAATAAGCCCCTTGAACCGATATTGCAATAATACTCGATCGTATCAAATTATTTTAAACAAACAAATAAAAAACCAAATAAAACAAATATTATATAACTCTAAACTTTTTAACACCTTCAGTTTGATACCCATTCTTTAGTATACCTCTGTAGTACACTCTGAAGTAGTATACTCTGTGTGATATTATTTTGTATTGTAATTAATTGATCGTGACGAGTGTACCAGTAAATTAAATTTTTTCTATTTACATTGCCAGCCTGCAAATGCAATCTTTTCTTTTTATCTTCAACGTAGCACCTATTTTCTTCACGTCTACGCAACGTAGCTTATTTTCACATCCGATGAAACGATGCTGTGATTTTGATACAAAGGTTTCGGAAAGATCATATAACGATCTCGAACTGTACTTCTCCGATAAGACTTTATAAATTTGATATTATCTATTCCCAGCGTTTGAATTTACACAAAGATCGCCGAAAGTTTCTTTACCTCTTAGTTATTCATAACATATGGTACCTAAAATCCTTTTATCTATTACTATCCTATTTCAAAAAATTTTTGTTTAAAATATTTCAAATTATTATCCTATTGCAAAAAGACTATATTCCTCTTCTCTATTATTCTGCTTTATTTCTTCTTCCAATTAGGTATGACAAATGTGACGCTCATTCATCTAACCATCATATACATATTTTGAAAAATTATCATAAATTAGGGATTGCTTAGGCCTACACGCGAGATCAAAGTGAGTTGAATGGGCAACTGTCATTAGAGTTCGATTTACAGCGGTCATTTGAAGACATATTAAAGTCGGAAGGACTTTCATTTGAGGAAAAACGTGCCACATATGTATATATATATACAAACTTCTAACGCAGACATATTTGTTATCGCTCGAGTCAACCCTAAGTAATATATTTATTCACTTCAATAATAGTATTATACAAACACAATTTTTTAACAGTTATTTTTACAATTTCCAAATGCAGAGTATGCATCAATAGCATTTTAACTAACTGATCTCATATGAATTTCATGCAGAGTCCACCGAATTGTTGTACAAAATTAAGAGACCCTTGATTTTGTGTCTGGTAAATAAAGTTCGTTATTTATTGGAAGCAAATTTTCAGAGCACAATTCAACGTTTGTATTTTAGTAGTGTATTCTATTTCTTCCCTTTCAAAAAGGGAAGCGCGTTTTTCTTAATAAATGCTCACATTCTCATCATAAAAAATTGATATGACAAATTATACTAAGTATTCAAATACTTTTGCGCAATTTTCTATTTAACGCTATAAATTGGCTTAAGCCGTTATTATCTATCTATTTGGTGCTAAATGCAAAGAGAGGCAGCAGCTCATGCATATGTGGTAGCCATGCTATTAGATTACAATTCTTTTAAGACGCTTCTGAACCTATCCAAAACGATGTGTGCATGTTTCTCTTGGAATATCAAAGCTGGTCTGAAGCGAATCGAGAGCTCGCCGCAGCCACCAGTCTGTATACCCTTAAGTTTGAGATGTCCAACGAAAGCATCACGAGCTTTGCCACTTTGGCAATTCACCGCTAAGAATGTGCCGCGTCCTCTTGTCGAATTTAGAATATGTGAATATTCTTTTTCCAAAGCTAAAAGCCCGTCCTTAAGCACTTTACCGGCAGCATTTACATTCTTGAGTAAATTCTCTTCATTAATTACGTTGATAACCTCTTCCAACAGCAACAATTTGCTTGGGTCACCCATCCAGGTGTTGAAGACACGATAACCTTCTGCGGGTTCGAACTCTTTTTTGTGGAAGTAGCCACCCAATTGCATTTTTTTGCTGAATGTCACCACGTCAGGTGGTCCATCCAAGTTAAAATGTTCGTGACACCAAATTTTACCAGTACAACCGCCACCGGTTTGTACCTCATCGATCAGTAAAGCGGCACCATGGCGTTTGCCGATTTTTTGCAGTCCCTGAAAGAATTCGGGTGATGCCTCGTTGTCACCGCCTTCACTCTGTATGGGTTCAACTACCATGCCCGCCACTGGCATACCTTTTTTGTTGTACTGTACAATTAGATCTTCAACTTCGGCCAAACAACGCTCGTCTTCTTGTTTGTTATGACGTTCGTTTTCAGCGAGTGGATATTTATATTCAGGGAATGATGCAATTGGCCAATCGAATGAAGGTATATCGATTTTGTGTATGTACTTAGAGTGTGTTGTTGAGAGTGCGCCTAAAGTGCGTCCATGGAATGCGCCCTTGAATGAGAGTATGCTTAAGGGCGACGAGCCTGGTGGTTGATTAATCATGCAAGAAAGTTTCTCGGCCTCTGAGAAGTCGACATTCTCACCACGCTGATGGCGACGGTACCTGCAAATAAAAGCGAAATAAAGTTAATATATAATATATATTAATCTCAAAATGTCCACTTCCTCATGTTACTAAAAAGTATGCTGAAAAAAATAAATAAATTGGATAATGGTCTTAATTTAATTATAATTGAGAGTTTAGTCGCAACAAAGCGAATTCCTGAAAGTATTTGAAAATTCTTATAGAAGATGACAAGTCCGAAAGAGATCTGTAAGAATTCTGTTAGTTGATAACTAGAGTTTACCAATTGATATGAGATGTGGAGTGGTATAAAGAAGGGCTCTTACTATCTCTTAAATGCGTACAGCACTGAGATAATCGAAATCATAAAGGTCGGTCGATATAACGTTTAACCACTTGGAAAAGAAAAAAATAATTTACAGAACTATCAAATAAATTTTTTTAATATTCAGGGGTGTAAAAACTGTGAAAAAATGTTTGAAGAATATAATATTTGTCAAATTCGAAAATGCCGATTTAAAAGCTGTACATTTTATTTTTGTAAAATCCTTCTTCGATTTGCCATTTCTTAAAGAGTGTCGAATTGAACAAACAACTTGTTTAATTAAATATACTGATATAATCAAGTAGAGATAGAATAGCAAGCGGTTCTACTACTTTAGAGAGGTATCCACACATTCTTTGATGTTGAGTTCAACTCGAAAGCTTTGTTGTTGCTATGTTAATAAAGCTCATTCTATCTATAGGGTTCAGAGAAATTTTTATACGATGATATGGTACAAAGCGATGCTTTAATCAAGGTAAACTCCTATAGCATTATTTCTTAACTATAATAGTGAACCAGAATTGATTTACAAAAAAAAAGTTCTGGAAACATTTATGTAATGTATTTTTGTAATAGATGTCGTACCCATGACACTGCCACTATATTCTATTTGAATAAATATTAATTATCCATTCGGATCCATCGACTTGGAACTTGTTAAGGAAATTTCCCCTCCAGTTGATTCTAATTCTAATTCAATACCTAAGCGCACTCTTAGCTTCACGTGATCACGTGATATGTTATTAATAAAGTAATATTTATAATGTGTTCGTTTTTTTTATAGACATACAATAAATTTAGTGGATTAATTTTTACTTACCAAATAAAAATATTTTTATATGCATTTTCATTTGAGCATGATCCACACATCATGGTTGTCAAATGACTAAGGCCCTTAGGTGCAATTTTGTTAAGGATAGATTTTAAATGGTCCGGCCATTCTTTTCCAGGGAAAACACCCAAAGCTGGACGGTTTATTAAAGCTGTAAATGAAATTAGTTCAAGTTACTGAGGTGAGATGTCCATGATAATTAACATTTAATTAAAATGAAGAATAAATTGTCTACGACACCAAGAGGCATGACAATTGTTTGAAAAAATTTAATTGCCAAAGACAACTATTAAGTATAGAGATTTATTGTTTACAGCCTAACTCCATAACGATCTCTGTTCGTAAATAAGAAGCTTAGTTTAATGAATGACGGACTGCTAAGCTAAAGGGATAACACTAAAATAGCTTCGTCATTCCCTGTCAATACTGAAAAGATTTGCAACGATTAGTACGCAGGATTATTAAGAGCTTTACTTGATTAGCTTAAACCTTGTCCAAACAATTCTTGAAGTAATAAAAATTCTTGTGCCAGCTTATTCGTATATAAGAAGTGGTGGGTGGGATTCCAGACCAGACAGGCTGGAAAACATGTAACGTTTCTGTGAATCCATATGTTTTTTAGTTAATGAAGGAAATGTTGTTGTTATTCAGGTTTTGCAGCAGGTTAAGAAACTATTCATAAAAGGTTTGTTGAATTCCGTTTTGTGGATGCTCGAAAAAGGCTGTTAATCCACCTAATGATTTTGCATAACCGCAAATGGGAGAAGAAGAAGCACAGCTACAACCAGAGTAGCAACAACAGCAGAGTAAGGAAGCACCTAGAGGAATAAGATGGGATGCGTGTGTCCACTAACGATTAGTAACTATTTGTTGTAACCAACGGATGAGGGAGGAAGGAGTAAGGTACCAACAATTACACAAACAACAACAGATGAAGCTGGAGGATCACCATGGAGTGCGTTCACACTAGTTGTAGTAGTTGTTGTAATTTTTATATATACTTGTTGATGTTGTTGCTATTGTATTTTAAATGGACCTGGAGATAAAGATATCAAAGGACATATCGTTCATGAATATTTGGGTGTGTGAAAGCTGCAGGAATGCAAAACTCTGTGTCTCAAAGTAATGAAAGTGATCCCAAAATTGTTTTAAATTGCTTTCACACCCACCATATTATCCAGACTTATTATCCAACTTTTTCCTGTTTTCAGTCCTTAACAGAATGTTTGCTGAAAAGAAGTTTTCTTATTTTGAAGGAAAAGACAAAAGTACTTCAAAAATGGAAAAATTGGAAGATTGCTATAATCGGTGTATCGGCATCGTTGGCAATTATGTTGATAAGTAAAATTGAATTTTACAAAAAAATATCTTACTTTAAAAGGAACTTTATAGCCTTCGTACTACTCTCCACTTGCTGTGAGCACCCCCAGAGCATCAATCCATGGCGGCTCAATGATAGGTATTAAAAGTGGAATCAGACTGGCTTTTGTCAAGCAATTGCCTTGATCGCCGTCTTGCTTGAATATTCTCTCCACATGTCCCAACTTGCTGGACTATGTAATTTTATATATACACATATCTTATATACCACAATGTTTTATTGTTGTGTTGTGTATAGGTTGTTTATTGGTGCTCAACCATATCTTCCTTCTGATTCACCTGAATTTTTCCTCGAAAACGCACACATTACTCTCACATCACTTTATCATTCGTTATCATTTGTTTTCATCCGATTATTATTTTTATTTATTATTATTACTATTACTACTACTATTTTATTTATTCAAATTTTAACAAACCTACGACAACTGTTTGCAGTTGATATGTTCAAATATATTTTTAGATATCATAAATAATAAGTTTCAGTGGTGTCCACATGCCACACCTTCTTTGTGTATTTGTGGTAAACAAAATATTTCTTTAGTTAAGTATATGCAGTAAGCAATACAAAGCAAGCAAAACAAAGCAGTACAGAAGTATAGAAGTATCTAATTCTTTGTGGACAAAAGTCAATAAAAAACTCGCAACACAAAGATTTCATTTGAAATCTTCATACCAAAAATAATTTGGAATAATACTGAAGAGAGCATCTTACTTGTTGATTTTGGCACTTAAATTTATATTTTTAAGTTCGAAGATTGTGTAATTTTATTACTTTTGATAAAATCCATTTAATAATATTTAGCAATAAGAGAAAGTAAGTTCATAAAGCGGTTTAGTTAACCGGCTTAATTCAACTTATTTAAGGGGGTAACTGTTAGAAGATACACCTCTAACATAAAAACAGATTTGCAACAATTTCCTAAGATGGTAGGTAAAATTTAAATATACATAACAATACAAATAATTTTTGAGGAATTTTCGTAACTGTGCATGAAACTTGGATCTTTCACAAAACTCCTTAACGCAAATAGTGGAATTTTTCTGAAGAATTCAAACCAAAAAAACTCAGTAATGCATTAACTGTGGAGAAAAAACAATAAAAGCACTAAAATTCTAATAATCAGACTCGAATAGTATAGCTAACTAGTAAATAACCTTTATCGCTATCAATTTTTCAGTTAGCGATCGCCCCTTGGCAGGCAATGATAAGGGTCCGATTATATATCTGTCATAAAGAACTTCTCCCAGAGTAGATCAGGTATTCGGAGAAGTTTTGAAACTGAGCCGCAGAAGTGGAGCTTCTCCCTATTAAAACAATAGGGAGGCGGGGTCACACCCATTTTTTACAAATTTTCAACTCACAAACGACTCTCCCTTCTGCAATTCTCTGTACCAAATATGGATATAGCACTTTACAGATATTCTTGCTTAATGGCATTTTGTGGGCGTGGTAATCATCCGATTTCGCTCATCTACAATACCAATATCCTGAGAGTACCAAGGAAGTTGTGTACCAATTTTTATTCAAATATCTAAATTTGTATTCAAGTTATCACTTTTGCGGACGGGCGGACAGACAGGGGCAGGGTCAACCGGAAATAAACTCGTCTCGTCATCCCAATCATTTATATATACATAACTCTATATCACCTCGATTAGTTTTAGGTGTTACAAACAACCGTTAGATGAACAAAACTATTCATAATAATTTATAATGTTCATAATAATATAACATGCTTTAATTCTTAAAAACAAAACACAAATTTTCATGCAATAAAATTACTAATTCCAAGTCAGTTATGCATTATCAAAAATTAATCTAGCACAAGTGCGATAAGCAGTAGATAGTACAGCACATCGGTTTATCGTGATTTACTCAGCATTATTCTATCGAACTAGTTGAAGCATTATCGATAACACCATATGTTAACAAACAGGTATTTGTGTATTTCGTACTCACTTTTTAAATTTTTATCATTTTGGAAGACATTCAGTAGGCGGGGATGATTGTAACCCAATGGCATTGATGAAATTTGTGTGTAAACATCGAGTAAGGCGTTGCCATCGACATCAATCAGATAGTTTCCAATCGATTTTTCAAAATCAGCGAAAAGCTGAACTGTTTCGGCATTCTGAAAAACAAACAACATACAGATATTTTGTTGAATAATGAGGAAATATTTGCTTCATTCTTCGAAATAATTTGATATAAAGCATAAAGGGCAGGCATAATAGAAGTATTTTTATCGCTTATGAATATGGTGGGTTAGTTTTTTTTATACCTTCAGACTAATATAGATTAATCCTTATTAACATGTTATTCCTGGTGTCGAAATTCGGGTTAATATCGGGACTGCATTAACATGTTTGCACAAACAAGAGAGGTGAATTTGAAAAAGGAGCGTTAATTTGTGCGAAAATTAGTCTCATTTTGAAGCCATCAATACGTTTGTGAAAGCTTTGGTCTGTAAAAGTAAAAATGATGATAAGTATTTGGCATTTTCCTTGCTTAAAATTTACTTGATTGGTCTCCTCAGAAAACTTTCGACAATATGCATTTTGTTCAGTCAGTCTGACTAAAAATCTGACTAAAATTAAACCAATACTCGTATCTATTGCTATTTTCCGTCAACTAAAAAAGACTTAACGAAGTTAATTTGCAGAAAGAACATCGTGTAATATATGAAATTTAAACTCACATCCAAAATTCTTTTTGATTCTTCCACTTTCTTTAAGTTTTCTTCTATAATGCAATAACATACATTTTTAAAACACTAATTTTATAAGACGAATGGCTCCATCTACCGAAGAAAGATAAACGCTTTAATCGTCTGAGAAATTTGTTTTAAGGAAAGGCTATTTCCATTTTTTTACAGGAAAATTACAAAAAAACTCGAACACTTTGTATTCAATAAGCTAACAACTTTTTCATTTTGTGTAAGAAACACGGAAGTATCCAGGTTCTGAAATACCGAATCACCAATTGGTAGACCCACACGTAGCCTAACCGCCTATGGCCTATCTAAATAAACACTTTTAACAATCCTATTAAAACACTTAGGAGAAAAGATCACAATGCACAACGTATGAATGATTTGGATTAAAAAAATTAACATATTAATATTTATTATACAATGTATTTCAAGTTGTAGTCTTGATTTCAACACACTCTCACATTGTATTCTATTAAACATACATAATTATGTCCACAAATGTATTATTTATTATTCATATATTTACTATTGTGAACAAATAAATATGTATACATATGTGCCATTGTCAAGTTTGAAGTAGAAGTTATAAATAGAATATTATTTTGGTTTTCGAAAACAATTGATTTTAAATGCTAAATTTGTCTATGTTCATAATGCCTAAGCAAATGTGGAGAAGTTGTCCACTTACATAGCTTTTTCTTCAACAATTACATATGTTTGTTTGAATGTCGTAAAAAACAGTTCTGTACGAGAAAGTGGATGATCGATAGCAAATTACAATCTCATATATGTATATAGAATCATACAGGTCAGTTAGGTTAGAAGCAAATCAAGTTAAGAAAGTGAAAGTAAATGTTTCCGAAAGATAATTCCGCCCCGAAGTAAACGTAGTTGTCGTACTAACGAAATTCTCTGATATTTTTAATCACCTTTGGCGTAATATAAAATCACATATTCCTATATTCACGTAAGCAATTAAATTATAGAACTCATATTTATGTCAGAGATTCTAACACTGCTTGGAATTATGTGATTTTAATGGTGTCGAAAAAGTGCGCGAGCCTTCGTATTATTATATATATCAGTCTATTTCCGAGATATTACAATACAAATTTTTAAAAATGTTTTATATATCATATTGTTGTTTGGTATCGAATATGGATGAAACCGGTTAATAGCTTCTTCGAACCCCAGAAAACTAATAAATGAATAATGAAACTATATATGCAAGTTACACTCTGCATTAAGAGATGAAGAATACTTATTTTCAAGCCTATATTTGTATTCTCTCTCAACATGTTGCCACAGAGCATAATAGTTTTGGTTGGCTAAGGGTTGTTTGTAACACCTAAAACTAGTCAATATGGATATATAGTTATATATAAAAATGATCAGGATGACGAGACGAGTTAAATTCCGGGTGACTGTCTGTCCGTAGTAACATTTTGTAAATGTCATTAGTAAAATTAAGTTCATAATTAAATAAATAAGTATCTCAATGTACAATGTACATATCTCACAAACCGTTAATGCTATTACAAGCCAATTTGTGCCTTTTCTGGCATCTGCTTATTCACTGTGAAAACGAGCGAAGTTAGAATGATAACCACGCCCACCTCTCCTACAAGGGTTATTTTTAAAACTATTTTATAACTAATTTTTAAAACTGAGTTAAACTATGAGTTAACTCACTGAAAAAACACGTCAGAAATATTAAATTATACATTAGAGATGTCATGGAAGCATTGCTTAGGAACTCGTGTAAAATTTGTACTAAGGGTGTGGCACCGCCCACTTTTAGGTAATTTTCCATATCTCAGGAACAGCTTTATTAATTTCAACCAATTTTGGTACGTGGGTACCTGCCGTTTGTACAGCCTAACTCCACGGTGCTCTAAAACATAGCGAATCAATATAAGGCGTTGATCAGCGCCCCGTCAGTAATAGCTTTTTGCTAAAACCAGCGGTACCGATCGGCATTGTGGAAATGGACACAATAACCACCTTGGTAGGAGTCGAGGCCTATCTAAAACCTCTGCCGTATTTTGGGTCCGACACCTGGTTGCAATGCAACTCTACACTGAACTGTACCGCCCAACAGCTGTACCCACATTCAGATATTAAACCACAGCCACCACGATACTCCCCGAAGGGCCTACCGCAATGAGCGGGTTGGAGCGCCTTCCAACTCCAACGGGCTCCTGCTCCAAGTGGTACCAGATTCAAGTCTCCGGTCAGACCTTGTAGCCTGGGCATTTTGTGGCACTGGTGGCATTTGTAGCTTGAACTAAAATACCTCTTTAGGTGTGTGCAAAATACATTTAAGGTGTTATAAACTCAGTTCAAGCTAAGTAATATAGCACTATTTTTGGCATGGCTAAGCCTTTTTTAGAGCAAAGTCTATTTCAAATGCAGTGCATTTTATGGATTTTAGTCGCATTTTACGACATGCATGCCTTACCGAGGGTTATTCTTATCCCCCGACACGCAGGGGGAGTGTGCTCTTATATCAGAACTAGTGAAAACCGGGTAAATACTCCCCTAGCCCCCATATACATAATATAGGGATTTTCAGCCGTTAGAATTTATACCATATATTTCAGTAAATATATGAGTTATCTCTGTGAAATTTAGAGAGCGTGTCTTACTAATAAGAGTGTGCCAGTGTACCTAAAATGAATAAAATCGGGTAAATACTTCTTTTAGCCCCCATATACCTAATATAAAACTTTCAAAGTTCCGGTTAGCCTTATACCGACTATATTGATCAATATGTAAATTATCTTAGCAAAATTAAGTAAACGTATATTATTGGATATACCATAGTTTAAAGGCGAATATGTCTCTTCATAAAATTGCGTGGAAATATCTTCTCTAGTGTATTTGACTAATGACAAAAGTTAATGCCCAAATATACAATATTAACATATATAGTGATTTACGACTTTCCAACTGACTTCAAACGTTATATGTCAGTTAACGTGTGTGATATTTTAATGAATTAAGTGGATATGATTTCTTAAACATAATGTGATTTAGCCTTAAATATGAATGAAATCACTGTACTGGTCTAAGCCCCTTATTCTAAATGTAATGATTCCTTTTTCTCTGATTGACTATTTCCTCATATACCTAATATATTTAATTAAGCCACTTTGGTTGCGTTTATATTGCATATTTCTCATAAGAGTTAATTTCGTAGATTTTATTAAAATATCTCGGACACGAAGCAAACTATAGTGAAATATAGTATATAGTGAATACATGAAAGTATATGAGTCTATGGCCTGTAATATTATTTAACAAGATACCAAATATGATTGCAATCCATTGATAATTTCGCCGAATAATGAATGTTGAATTCTTCCGCGACATTTTTCAATATAAAGTTGTGCCAGCACCTGAAAGCATATCCCCGCCTCTGATCCTTGCACATTGCGAAAATATAAAATGTTCGGTTACACCCGAACTTGGTCCTTTCTTACTTGTTTAATATAAATTTTGCCAGCACCTGGCAGGATTTTCCCGCCTTGATCCTTGCACATTGCGAGAATATAAAATTTTCAGTTACACCCGAACTTAGCCCTTCCTTATTTGTTAAAGTATAGTTTTACCGCATTTCCATAAGATTTCATAAAGTTCGCTAAATCTGAAATATTTCCAGGTTCCCAATAAGCAATTCATTTGATTTATTGTTTTATATTCATAAATTTATCTCGAAAAAAGCTTCTTTAGCAGCTTTTTCAAAAAGAGCAAGGTTATCGACCTTCCTAAGGTTGTGGATCTTCCTAAACGTAAACAAGAGGGTCATTGACCACGAGGAGGGTTGTCAATAAATGGGTCAATGGCCTCAAAGAAGGTTGTTGACCTCGCTAAAGATAAACAAAAAAGGTAAACAAAGGGGATGTTGACCTCGCTAAAGGTACACAAATAGGTCAGTGACCTCGAGAAGGGATATTGACCTAACGTGTAATTTGGTACAGAGAAAAGCAATAAAGAGGGTATTCAGTGGGTTGAAAATTTTTAAAAAGTGGGTATGACCCTGCCCGCTAATAGGTTTAATGTAGATATCTCACAAACCACTAAAGCTATATCGATCAAATATGCGCCTTTTCTGGTACCTCCATATGCACTGTGATAACCGCGCCCACCTCCCATTCATAGGTTATGTTGAAAACTATTAAAAGTGCGTTAACTCACTGAAGAAACACTAAATCTTAGACTAAAGATGGTACGGCAGGGATGTATAGGATTCCGTGTAAAAATTGGACAATGGGCATGGTACCACCCACTTTTCGGTGAAATTTAAAGAGCATTTTTTCCTGATAGTATTATGCCCGTATGTCAAAAGTTGGTAAAATCGATACTTCCCCTAGCCCCATATACCTAATATAAGAACTTTCAAAACTCCGGTTGTTTTTATACCGTTTATATCGGTCAATACGTAAGATATCTTAGCAAAATATAATGTACGTATAATCTTGAATATACTATAGTTTGCTGGGGAAAATTATTGAAATCGATCTACGAATTACCCCAGCCCCTATATACCACATATAATGATTATCGTTAATCTAATGGACTCTACGCCGAATAGTCGGTAAAATTGTGGAAATATGTTCTCGGGAATCCTTAAGTTTAATGCCAAAAGTAAATTTATCTGCTCAGACGCCAGTTGAATTTATTGTATATAAGTCCACATATGAGAAATGAACAATAATGCATATAAATGAAATCGGTCTAGACCTTGGCATAAACCCCATAACTCTAATATAATGATTTATGTCCCTCTGCCTGACATTTTCCTCATATACATATCTATTAAATTTCGTCCCTTTGTTTGAGTTTATACCTCGCATGTATCTCAATAGAAGATGTCTCAACAAAGTTAAGGGAGAATATTCGATTAGTATATTAAATTATATCATCCGGTAATAAAAATTATGACTATTATATTTATATGTATATTATATTTATATTATGAATATATAGAGATGATTTTTTTTTAGTTAGATTGACTTTATGAGTATATGATATAAAGTGAAATTTAATATGACGCCAAATGTTATTGCAATCCATTTACAATTTCGTCGAATTATTTATATTTAATTCATTTGGAGCATTTTTTAATATAAGGTTTTGCTAACATCTAAAAGTATTTCCCCGCCTTTCATCCTTGCAAATTACGAGAATATAAAATGTTCGGTGACATCTGAACTTGCCCTTCCTTACTTGTTTTTTTTTTATAAGTTTTTGCAGAAATTTTGAAATTATTTGGACTTCATAAGTATTTTAAAATTGAGAGAGAATGACGATGTGCATTCTCATAACTAGCGAAATAATCAATTAAAAAATATAATTTTTTTTAATCTTTGTTCTAATTTTTTCTGATAGTTTTCAATTAAATTTTTTAATTTTATTTGAGAATAAATGACACCATACCTTAAAGAGAATTTTTATATTTAATTTTACAGTTAGAATAGGTTCCCCCAACAAAGTCTTTATTAATATCAATTAAAAATAAATAGCTATTTGCATGAGTACCTGTTGTTAAAGTGATCCCTTAATGAATTACTTCCCCTCAGGCAAATGCTATGGATACACAAACGAAATGTATTCAAGTGTTTGTATATTGTGTGTATGTATAATATGTTATACAACAGTATCAAACAAAGTGAACGATTATTAAGTGGCAACTTGAGTAAATAAATTTTTTGTAATAAACTCTTTTCAGACTTACTTGTATTGAGCTCAATTTTCCCTTCAATTCCAGTGACTTAGGACCTGGTATGGCTTGCGTTTTGACAGCTGGGGCTACCGGTTCCGCCAGGGTAGCATAATTTCTAGGATATGCCAAACCTGCGAACACGAGGACGCAACAAATGTGGCGTGAGCACAAATTTTACAAAATAGCACAAACAATTTCCTATATACCCACATACATATATATTGTAAGTGAATTTAATCGATTTCGACAAATCACTTCTTAAGCAAAGTTTTTTTACGTTTAATTCTGACACATTTATTTACCTTTCAGAACACTGCAGTGCCTTGGCACTGTCATTGCTTTTAGGAAACTCATATTTAGTAATTAAATGAACACTTCAAATGCGAAAATAAAAAATAATTCCAAAGATTCTTGGTTTTGTTTGTCAATAACTGCGTTGTGTGACCGTTGCTACCGTTGCGAACTTTCGGAATCAACGTTAAAAATTACTATGAGAGCAGCATCCAGGGCGAATGGTCTTGTAGTCGGCCCGTACTGGATTGTGCGCACAATTTCGTTTTGAGGAAATTTTACGCTCCCTAAAAGTGGTTATTATTAGGGGGTACGCGAGTAAATGTTAACGCCATACGAGTATCTACCAACTATGTGTGCATGTATGTATGTGTGTACAGAAAAATTTACTGAACAATGCATACATACATGGTGGTTGGGAAGTGTATATAATAACAATAAATAGCGACATCGACAATACCGCCGTCATAAGACTACGAGCATTCCCTCCTAAATGAACAACCTGTTTGTTGTTTGTAAACTTACTATTACAACAAATAAATAAATGAAAAAATCTGCTGTGAGAATTCATAAATTTTGTACTGAGTATCCGTGCACTAGGGTACATACATACAGACATATCCACATTCAAGCATAAACCACTGGGAAATTTTTGGATGAAGTGGTGAGAACAACACATGTCGCGCTCCAAATGAGAAAGTAAAAAAAAAAAACAAAAATCTTATCATATACATAATAAATATTAACTATAAATTCTATTCTTAACTTACATACATACATACGCACGTATGTATATGATACATGCGTGTGCCGAAAATGAGTTTGGTAGGGCGGTCTGAGAAAGTTGAGAGTTAATGAGTACTTCTAATATATCAAATGTTAAATTTGAACTTTGTCGATAGTTTCTACGCCAAGATTAAGAATATTGTTTATAAACTCTGAGTTCTTATCTTGGAAAAAATCGAAAGAAATACAAGATTTTGAGAACAATGAAGTTAGAAATATCCAACTTTTTACGTAGCAAACTAGATACAAAAGTAAATAAATATATATGTATGCACTTCAAGGTCAAACATTCGATATTCTATATTTAACACGCATACGAGGATACGCTCGGCGCGCTACCAGATACGCTTTTCACATTAAGTGGCCACATATACTTGTCTTTCTGCACATAGGTCGCCTCAAAGTAAACTTCTATATTTTGAACTAGGCAGAGTTTTTTTTCAGAGACTGGACCTTTTGTACTTATATAATCATTATTATATCAAATCACTAAACGAACTTAAGAATATACCCTCGTAGTGTCTGTATTTTCTACAAGTTATATATGTATACATGTATGTACTTACATATATTACATATATGTGTATGCAAATTTTGTATACATGCATACATAAGCTTTTATGCAAATTTGAATTTGTGAATTTTTATTGTCTCTACAATTTATTTTAAAATATACATGCGTAATTATCCAAACTAGTTCTCAGACGTAGTAATAGAGCTATTAAATAATAATAAATTCTTTAAAGATTAAACAATGTATAATAGTTCCTGTCCTATCTATCCCGGTGAAAGCATGATAAGCTAATATAATATAATATATTGATGCAGATTCCAAAATAGAATTTAATATACATACATACATATATATATATGTTTGTACATCTACATGGATGAATTTTGATAAATTACAAATTCTACCCGATCAACTAGGAAATATGGAGCTTTTTGCATTGCCTAAGTAAATGAGTAAAAAAATTAGTAAACAAATTTAACTTTAAAAATATTAAATATTACAATACAGCCGTATGCAGTCAGACACTGCACATTTAATGAATACTTCATGTTATTAATTTAGTTCTTAAATTATTAAGACAGGTACGAATATCCTTTTATAGCGGAATTAACGTTGATCGACCTTTGTAACAAACCAATTCAGTCTTCAAGCAGAAAACCTTTTCTGGCTAGTGAGGACACTAAAGAACAAACAATTCGCCATCAGCTGTTTATTTTACTCACCTTCAAAAACAAACCCAAAAAGAGTTCAATTGGTTGAGATTAGGTTAGTTAGATTATGGCAAAAAATCTTATTGCATTATGTTGAAGGAAATTGCTGTTAGTGAGTCCAACTTCCTTTAACTTATTTGAAAATATATCAAACTGACATTTATTGTCATATTGTGCACCTGGTGGTGACTATTTTAAATTAATTTCAAAGAAGAAGCAGCATTGACATGTTTAATAGTTTTATATCATATACTTCGGGATGGTATTTGGGATAGCTCTTTTTTGTTAAATAATACATAAAATGTGGACTGTAACTCAGGAAGCAAATTGGGAAGAACTAAAATATGTTATCTCGAACGGTGATGGTGTTGATTGCCGAAAGGCACTGATAAAAATCAAGGATGCGGTTATTGGTAGCAACAAACAGAAAGGTGCCCTCATCTCGCATGACTTGGTGCCTATCATACTCAAAACTTGCATCGACCAAGATCAAAGCCCAGATCGGAAAATGGATGCACTTGTCATATTAGGTAAAGTGAAACTGCTTTCAAATTAATTTGAGCTTACGGAAAACTTTTGTGTGCGTTTGTTTGCAATTCCGCTTTGTAGGTATGTGTGTAGTAAATAACAGATAGACGCGTCTCTACATAGTAAAATTATACGGTTAAAAGCCGTGACTGAGTCATCTGGATATTATTAAGAGGATATAGATATATTAATTAAATTTTCTAATTGGGTATACTAAAATTCTTATGGAAACACGAATTAATAATAAAAACGTTTATATACAAAAACTAAAGAAATTAACCATATATAGTTTTGCAACGCTTTGCTAAACATATTAGTGAATTTTTTTTCGTCGATAACACTAAACTATATTTCGTATAATTTTAATACAAAGCAATGATATTTCACAGAACTTAAACTGGAAACTAGCCTTAAAATCTATAAATTTTTTGAATTCTCAACACCTGTATTTTTAAATTAAATTTAGTGATGTTTTTGTAGAATTTATCACACATTTATATCTCGATTTTCTCTATAGGTTCATTAGCGAAAGGATCGGAGGAACAAGTTGAATTGCTGGTGAAGCAATACAATGTCGTACCATATTTGTTAAAAGAAATAGTTTCTAAGAATAATAGTAAAAAATGTGTTGAAACGTGTCTCAGTACATTGCGGTCGATATTTGAACATCCATGCGCTCCCAAAGAAAACTTTCTTGCCAACACGGATGTTTTGAAAAAATTTTTGAGTAAGTAATATTTTAAAATATGCGTACATATATATTTCTACAAAGTTTTTTTAGGTCTTGGTTCTGCTGGGAGTTCATTAAAAACACAAATATGCATATCAAGCATACTTGTGTCGGTATGTCAGACAAATGAAGATCAACTGCGACTTCTGCATGCGGGCATATTGCATATATTATCTCGTATGATTTGCTATGACAACGAAGATATACAAATACCGGCGCTACGTTGTTTATCCTGCATGTGCTATTCAAATCGTTCGGTTGCTGACAATATTTGTGTTATAAGGTTGTTATCATAATAACTGATAATGTTTTAATATTAAACACTTGAAACATATATTTTGCTTTCATATTGCAGTTTTCAAGGCAGATCTCTGCCTGACATACTCAACTCTCTAACGTCAAGGCTGTTTTCTGCAGAAATACAGTTAACGGCGGCCAGATGCTTAACCTATATTTACAGGTCGGGTACTCTGCCCTCAACGGACAATAGAATATCACTAAAAGCACTACCCACCTTAGCCCGCTTATGTGCCGAAAGTTTTGATCATTCAATTATCGCGTCTGCTTCGGAAACGCTAGCCTACCTTATAGAGGTGAGTGAGAAATTAATTAGATGCATATATTTTTAATAAACATAATTTGGGTTGATTTTAGATTGATTCGGAATTGCAACGCACCGCTGCGATTACGAATCATTTGCTTAAATCACTATATGATTTACTGCAAAGTCAAGACCCTTCAGTCAAACGAGCTGCGCTCTGTTGCTTTGCGTCTTTAGGTGCGAATGATGAGGCGATCAGAAAGCGCCTAATGGACACATATGGTCTGATAAATGCTATATTAAATGGCTTAAAAGATTCTAACTCACAGGTGTGTTGTATATTTTTTCTGTTTATAGTTTATAATGAGATGTTCTATTAATATGTCTTCTTTTTTTTTCTTTGTAAAAGGTGAAACTATCTGCCATTAGATGTCTGCATTCGCTGTCGAGATCTGTGCAACAGTTGCGAACCACATTTCAAGTATGTAACTTTCGTGTACCGACATTATAGATATAATAACTAAATATTAATAGGACTACACAATTTGGGAACCATTGATGGACATATTTGCAACCGAAACGTCTATTGAACTCCTGGTTGCTGTTACTTCCACCATTTGCAATCTACTTTTAGAATTTTCCCCATCCAAGGAACCTATAATTAATGCTGGTATTATCGACAGATTGTGCCAATATACTATGCATGCCGATCCCTCCCTAAGATTAAATAGTATATGGGCTTTGATGAATGTGTCATTTCAGTCTGAAATGTATGTGAAAACTGATATTATCAATACGCTTGGTACCAAGCGTATATTAGAATTGGTGAACGATTCTGACACCAGGATTGTGATGAAAACCTTAGGGCTTTTAAGGAATTTATTGAGTAAAACTCATCATATTGAAATCATTATGAGAGCACATTCATGTGAAATGCTCGAAGCTATCAATAAGGTACTAGAATCCGATCATTCGTCGGAAGTTAAAGAACAAGCGTTCTGTATTATTGGCAATATTGCAGCTGAAGATGAGAATGGTGATTACATTATAATGGATAATAAAATCATGGGTCACTTAGCTGAATTTCTGGTACGTTATTTACATATTTGTCAGTTCCGTTTACATATTTACAATTACATATTTCTTTTAGTTCCATTCTGATAGAAAACTTCAAGCGGGCGCACTTTTTGCTATCTATAACCTCGTTCACCGGAAGGATTCTTGGTCAATGGAAAAGTATTCTCGACTAAGCGAATCGAATATCATTAAGAATGTTAATGAATTAAATAAGAAAGCTATTCGGAACAAAGCACAATGTGAAGGCTATATAAGCAGAACTTTAAAACAAATTGTTATACAATGTAAACATTTCTACCCGGAAATTTTACAGTAATTATTAAAAAAATATATATACACATAAAAATGTACATATGATTAACACTATAATTACTACAATAGTTTTATGATTTCGAAACAGTTTTTCTTGTTGAAATATACTGTAGCGTTTTGAACGTAAGTTGTTTTGATAATTAAAATCGTAAAGTATGAAAAATTTACATTTTACACAAACTGAATAAATTTTGCGGGAGACAATATTTATTTCTTTATTCGTTTACTTTTGTCATTGCTGATGGGTTCCACAGTTTTCGACGATTGAGATACTTGATTCGAATATCAAAACAAAGTTTTTGCGTAGTAAATTTGTTTTATTTATTTATTTATTTTATTTTTTTTTTTTGGGGGAAAAAGTTCGAGTTTGTATTTTATACTAAGGTGGAAAGTAAAAGGAGCCCAATACAGGGAAAACAAAAAAAACAGCAACAAAAAACAAAACAGAAATCATATGTTCCGGTTGGCAATTAAGAGAAATCAAAACACTTTGAGATGTGTGAAAGGCGATACATATGCATTATCGACATTAAAACTAAAGAATAGTGGCGCTCTAATATTAGAGATGGAATGCTTGGATAAATAAACGGGAATAATATATCGTTAATTTACACAATTTGATCAAAATTAACTCAAAGCAATAAACCCTTTATACCAAAATGGCTTTTAACTGGAACTCAAGAAGCATTTACAGCCGTGCAGGCACAATTTTCAGATAAATTATCTTCAAGAGTAGGCATTAATTCAGATAAATCTAGAAAATTCTTATAGGAAAATATCTCTATCAGTAATAAACGATAGTAATCATTAAGTAACGATAGTAATAATTTTAAGATTAACGTATTAATCTGACGAGATTTTTCTTTCCAATATTTCCTTTTCGGGATTTTATAGCTAGACTTTTGTAGAATTTATTTTCTCATTCCCAATTCTGGTAATAGTTGTCATTTCCATTATGAAATCGTGATATCTGGTAAACAAAATTCTTGCTTACTAGAATTTCTAATAACAGTACATTAAATATAAATTATGTTGAACGAATTAATATCGTGGGTTTTAAATACATATCTTGGCAAATATTTGGAAGATTTTAATCCACAGCAGTTGTCAGTGGCACTGCTTTCAGGTGCGTTTACGAAAACTCTTGTTTCCACATTTTATGAAAATTGTGTAGCAGAAATATTTCTTTGGGTGGAAAATGTGCATAAATGTGAAACGTTTAATATTAAAATTACTAAATTAAATTTTTTTCGGAATTGCACTACTTCTTAAAATGTGTGGATTGACGTTCATCTAAATCAGAGAAAATGTTAAAAAAAATAAATGAAACTGCGTCTGCATTATAAAATTTATACTAAATTGCGTTTCTTAATTAGTCTTCAATGCCGGCGCTCTCTTTTATATCACATCTAAACTAAATTAGTCATACAACAAGTAGCTTTTAAAGGGTTGGATGCGATGTTCAAAGATTTTCCCAAATAAAAACTTTTAAGCAAATTGAATCTACATACATATGTATGTGTGTACCTTTGAACATTTGCATGCAAGCGTGAATATTTAAATATTGAATAGAACTTTTTATTGTGTGTTTATTTAATGTGTTGTGTTTCTTGTTATTGTTAAGATAGTAATGACAACAGTTATTAGTAACTTTTTTTTAAACTAAATTACCTCTATAAAGCATATCTACTATTTATCTTTTTATCTGCTCAGGCGAAGTTGAGTTAGAGAATGTTCCAATAAGAAAAGATGCACTGCGATCATTCGGCATACCCGTGCAAGCACATTCGGGTAACATTGGCAAGATAAAACTACAAATACCAGTGCGTCAATTCCGCACTGCGCCATGGTGTGTAATTATTGAGCGTGTTTATGGAGTGTTCGGACCAAAAGATCTCGATGATTGGGATGATGAGAAGGAGAAGAATGCCGAGTATGAGTTTAAAGTTGCGGAACTAGATGCCAAAGAAGCTAAGTGGCGCGTTGAAAATGGCTATCAAATTGATAGCTACTACTCAAATTCCTACACAAGTTGGCTTAATTATGGAACCACACTGGCCACGAATATTCTAGAGAGCCTGGAGTTGAAAATTAACGATGTGCACATACGCTACGAAGATGACATAACTGTGAAGGGTATACATTTTGCTGCCGGGATTAAAATTAACTCATTGACTGTACAAAGTTGTGACAGTAATTGGCAGCCGCGCTCGAATGCTCCAAACGATCAGAATATTTCATACAAACTAATCGAACTAAAGGATTTATCTATATACTGGGATCGCTTGACTGAGGCCAATCAGTGTTCACAATTATTATCCAAAGAATTACTAGATCGCATGAATGAGTTGTGCGGTGCTAGCAAACACCACTATATATTGCACCCGATAAGTGCACATGCACATTTCAAACGGGAGTGCTGCAGGCAAGCCATACGCTCAAAATCCAAACCGCGTTTACATTGCGAATTTCAAGTGCAGGAAGTGAAAGTCGCTGTCAGTGATGTATGTAAAAAATGATATTCTTGAATATATTTTAATAAACATTAACTATTAAAAAAAATCTTTTATAGCTGCAATACAAGCAAATTGTTGATTGTGTTTATGGCCTAAGGCAAATTAATCGCACGCGTACTTACAAATTGATGCGTCCATATTGCACAGTTTTCGAAAACGCCAAACAGTGGTGGAAATATGCCGCCAAATGTCATGGTTTTGTATATCACAACAATGAAAACAAATGGACTAAACTGAGAGAAAACTTGCGTTATATGCGTATTTACAAGCGGCTACTAATAAATCCAAATGATAATATTACCGCTGAAGAGCGAGATTTCAAAGCATGTATGGAAAAGTCCAGAGAATTACATGAATTGCATAATCTACGTAATGTATGCCGCACAAATGTTTTTACAAAAGATGTAAATTTAAAAGCGAATTCCATAAATCACGGCAAAAGTATGCTTTTCCATTGGTTTCCCAACTGGTGGGGTTGGTATGGCAATACAGAGAGCAGCGTTTTGGCAGCACAAGATGAGTCATACAAAAACATTGAAGATGATATACTTAACGCATTAGAGGATACAATGGAGAATGATCCATTCTCAAAACGCGATATGATTTTCGGTTATTTTAGCTTTATATTAGTTGACGGGCAATTAGTTGTGAGTACTGAAGATATTGCTACCGGGCAGACTGCGATTAGTTTTGAGATGGACTTTCAAAATCTTATATCATTTATTGAAATGAAACCGAAATTCAGCACTTATGTAATTGGCATATCATTGGGTTCTGTGTGCCTCAAGGATAAATTAACGAAAAACACAGAATTTCCATTTTTAGTTAAACCGCAATTCGATGAACTGCCTACCAAGCCAACACCATCTAGTACCGGTTACCAGCTAGTCGATTTCAAACGCTTCTTTACCAAAGGACAACAAGTGGACACTGCGCCAGAGCCCTGGTTTCAATTGCGCTATGAAAAAGGACCACCCGATATACAGTCGGATATGCGTTTGGTTATAAAATCGCGTAGTTTAGATATCGTATATAATAAGCATGCTCTTGATTGTTTGAAGTCATTCTTTGTGAAGCCCTTAAATGAAGTATACTTGAAGTATAAGTTTGCTAAGAGCAGTCGCAACCGCTTGAAATTTCTACAAAACTGGCAGCAGTATTTAGTAGGCAATAAGGTAAGTACATAGCTTATTATTATTGCATAGAATACATTATTAATATACATTGGTTTAGGATTTTCGTACAACTTGGTCGCTAGAGATCGACATTTCTGCGCCGCGTATTATATTTGCTGATAACCACTTGGAGAAAAACACCGGTGTGGTTGTTGTCGATTTTGGACACTTTCAAATGCTCAAAAATGAATGCCACAAAAAAGAGCCACTAGCTGGGCGTGATAGTACTGCGGCCAGTGATACCACCTCGAAGTTGGGCAAAGAGAGTGAAGATGAAGATTTTATGACGCCTTGCTCGACACCACCAGGCTCGGAAATTAGTTTGATTGAGTCGCCTACACTACGACAAAATTCTGTGGCTATGGTCAATACCGATACCGGTCTGGAAAGTGCCTTTCATAAGAAAATTTATGATAAATATCTTATAAATCTAACTGATCTGCAAGTAATAGTTTGCAAAAATCGCGAACGTAATCACGCTTGCACAAAGCACTCATCGAATTTTCATTTACTTGAGAAATTTAGCATCTCCCTGGAGTTGGAACGCCGAGTTATCTATACAACAGATCCCGACTATCCATCACTTACCTTATATGGCACTCTACCGAAGATTGTCGCGCATGTTAACGAACAAAAATTGAATGAATTTTTTAAGATTCTCTATCCCATAATCACCGATAGATTTGAAGTTAATGAAATAAAATACGAAATTGAAAGCGGTAATGGTTGCGGCGATACTGGTGGCACTGAAATGGAAGATGGTGTGCATGAAAACGTTGGTGGAAATGGCATTGGCAATGAACACACGGCAGAAATGCCGCCAAATTTCATATATACTAACCTGATGATTATACAGTTTGTTATTGGGCAAATGGCGCTGGAAGTGCAATCATTGGAGCGTAGCATCGCAGAGCTGCAAGTAGTGGGAGTTCGTGCGGGCATTACTAAGTGTGCGGAAGACACACACATTAGCATGTCAGTGCATGGTTTGTTGTTGGTTGACGCTATACAGTCTTTTGGCCCAGATTTTGAGCTGCTTGTGGCAAGTCACCGACACGTGGGGTGAGTGCAAGCGTTAAAGTTAAAAATTTTGTTTTTAAATATTTACTCAACCTCCGAATAGTATGGACAGCATTTCGGGTAGTTTAAAGCAAAGTAAACCTTGCTCGCCTACGTCACCTGCCTCCCCTGACCCGATGCTGGGCGCCGAACGCTGCACCAGTCCGCATACAATAAACAGAGCAATCAGCGCGCTTCAAAGTGGTAAGTTGAAAAATATTGTATGTAAATTAGTATTTATTTTAAAAATCATTTAATTTACTTATAGGTCGTAAATATTTCGACATGGACTATGACGAATCGCAGGCGCTTATAAACATAGATCTTAATTTAATTAACACCACTGATCAAAACGATTCGCTACAATTTGCCAATATTGCATTCAACAATTTGGATATTATTGGTAAGAGCAGTTTCGAACAGTTTGCATGATATTTTATTGAAATTTAATTATATGTTTTTTGTCTACAGCAAATCAAGAAACCATTGTTGAATTGTTGGGTTTCGCAAAACGTTTACACAGCACACACGAAAATATTTTCCACAGACATCATAGCTCAATTGCCGAAACATACGCGCACAATAATAATAAAAGACGTAGCAATGCCTCAGTCAATTTACGCACAGAAATCGGTTTTGACTTTCATCGTTTGAATATATTAGTCTTGCGTAGCATAAATAAAGGTGATTTCTCTGTAGGTCGCAAGGTCGGCACACTAACAATGAGTGAAGCCAAAATACAAGCCACTTTCGGTGAAGATATAAGCGTAATGGGCTCTTTGGGTGGCGTGCAAATCATCGATATTACACCGGAAGGCATTAATCATCAGCGTATATTCTCCGTTGGTAAAGATCCACTCACCAATGTTGCGACAGAATTTTGCAAGCGTGATCTACTCCATACGCTCACCAATGAATTGTACAATGACAATTATGCTGATAATCAATTGAATGCATTGTCTTTTCAAATTTATTGCCAAAAGGATTCAATGCCCAATTTGAAAATACGCATGGCGTCTGTGTGGTATGTGCATTGTCCGCGTTTCATACAGGAAATTAATATGTGCATCTCGCAATTTAAGCATTATCTCAAGTAAGTCTTGTTTTAAATGTGATTTCAAAATGTCCAGAATTTTTTTTGTTGTTGTTATATAGAAATTTTGCCACATCTATTCGCAATAAAGCCAGCGATATGGCGAAAGAGTTTGTCCAGCAAATACAAAAAACCAATGAAACAGAGACTGAAAAATTGCGTACAGCCGGTCAAATGTCGTAAGTTTTGTTCTGTAATGTGGCTGAATTAAAGAAGTAATCGGTACAGTATGCGCTTTTTTTAAATAAATACAGACGTTATAAAATATAAAACTAATCGAGAGAGATATAGAGTTACATATATAAAAATGTTCAGGATGATATCAGGTTCAGGATTGAACCTTGTGAAAATTAGGATATCTTGATGAAACTTGGTACACGTGTTTCTTGACACTATGAGAAATTAACTCCATTTTTTATATTAAAAAAAAATATTATTTTATCCCATATCGCAGTCTGTATAGAAGCTCTTCAAGTCGCCACTAATTTTTACACATTCATACAGATAAGTAATAACAAAAAAAACGTGTCATTTCAGCATCGATATAGTATTAAATACTCCCGTTTTGGTTTTGCCGCGTTCCGGCGATAGCTTAGACGTGCTTGTTGCTAATTTAGGTAAAATAACCGCTTATAATACACATGAAGAAAATGAGATCTCAATTTCCAAATCTACGGAGAACCTAAACATGTGGGCCAAAGATAATTATTTCATAGATATAAGAAATATAAATTTATTCTCATTAAATACGTCGAAGCGTAAGGAGTTGGGCTTTTCAGCGCTGCCGAAGGTAAACGAGTTGTATGCCTGCAATACCGATGCTGTGCCAATACTACACGATACAGCCATGCTGTTCAAGCTAACAAAAGACATAACCAAAAACAAAAAGGAGCATCAGTGGACGCTACACAATAAATTAAACGTAAATATAAAAAAAAATATATATATATATATATGAAGTACTAATATACAATAATCCCATTTCAGGTGGAGGGCAGCATTACACAGTGCTTGCAAGTCTCCTTATCGCGCAGTCAGTACGAACAGGTGCTCGATACTTTAAATTCATACTCAAAATGGAAAGGCAATGGCAATGTCAACGAAAATGTTACCACATCCGTCGATCAATCGGACAGCGCGCCAAAGGATAAAGTCAGCGAACACTATGACGTTGAGGAGACTTTCGAAACGAATTTAAGATTTTCCGTACCGATATTTCAAATACACTTAAAGAATAAACTGAATAACACATTGATCGATGTGACATTTCGTGATTTTAGTTTTCAATTTAACCAACAAAAAGACGTTACCAATTTAGAAGTATTGTTGCGCTCAATCGTCATGGAGGATCTGAAGTGTTCAATGGATTCACGTTTTCGTAATATGGTCGATTCGACATCAACTGAAAAGGAGACAATTTATAAGGCTGAAAAATGCGTATCGTGTCCGAACCTCACGAATATACATTTACAACAAAATGAGTTATCACGTTCCATGCCATGTAAGCTGAATTATCCAATATTTTTGGTTGCTGCACAGACGCCTGTGAAGAAGGCCGTGAGCAGCGGTAATACGTCCCG
Organism: Bactrocera minax; assembly: GCA_021498325.1. Classification (NCBI taxonomy): domain Eukaryota; kingdom Metazoa; phylum Arthropoda; class Insecta; order Diptera; family Tephritidae; genus Bactrocera; species Bactrocera minax. The sequence continues at coordinate 2,038,784 of JAKEEE010000038.1, read as the reverse complement.
AACGACTGAAGATAAGTTGGTAATCTACAAATCACAAACTCACATGATAGTGGGCATTGATGGCAAACCAGTTAGACATACTAAAAGTTCAATAGATTTTAATTGTTTAAATTTAACAATATCTGTGTGTAGATGGTTTACGATTTTCGATTTCTTTGGCTTAGTGTCCACATACGAAAAGAAGAGTTTGTCACCAGCGAAGAGTGAACTTATCGATGGTGAGTAGTGTAAATATGTGCATATGAAATTTCAAAATTCTTTAATCCATATTACCATTTACAGATGAACCGATTTCCTTGGACGAACTGAAAGTTTCGGTGCGTTCGTTAAATCTCATACTGGTACGCAACGAAGTCGAGTTCTCCAAAGCCAACATATCACATGCACATTTCAAAATTTCAAGCAACAGAGATGTGAAATCTGTTGAAGGACGTCTCAAATCTATTTCGCTGTATGATCTAACTCATTTTGGTGATTTGTATCGTGAAAAATTCTCAACAGCTGGACCGGAGGCCTTGAGTTTTTCATACAAAACGTAAGTTGTTCCATACCATATATACCATATATATATGCACTGAAAAGTATCCCATTCCTTTGCCAGGCTATAGTTGGTTGAGTTTATTAAAGAAAACTATTCGTATTAAATGAATGATTTCTTTTCTGAAAAAAAAATAAAAATTAAGTAGCAAGCTTAGTTAAGCAAGCGCCTTCTGTTGCTGTTTCTACTTTTATGGCAGCAACTCACATGTTTCGGTCGAGTTAGATCTAGGAGAACAAAAGAGGATCAGATATAGAGGTTGAAAGATGTTTTAGAAGATGTTTTCATGACAGTCGAGACTACGTATCCCGGATTTTTTATCTGACCAAGGACTGTCAACTCGGAAGCATCCCTCAAAATATGTGGTGAATTTTTTGATTCGAGGAAACCCAAGAAGAGCTATAACTAAGCATCAAATTAAGATACAAACCTGTAATTTGGTAGAGGGAATCGCAGTTGGGAGTTACATGCGTAATTTAAAAAATTTCAAAAAGTTTGACTTCGCCCCCAGTAGGTTTAATGTACATATCTCAGAAACCACTAAAGCTATATCGAGCTACTTACTCAGAGTAAATCTTTCTAGCCACCTTGTACACTGGAAAAATGAGTGAAATCGGATTATAACCACGTCCACCTCCTATATAAAGGTTATGTTGAAAACTACTAACAGTGCGTTAATTTGCTGAAGAAACTCGTCAGAAACATTAAATCTTATAGTAAAAATGTTATGGCTACGACCAAGGGCATAGCACCACCCACTTTTCGGTCCAATCCCATAACTCAAGAACGACTTCCTATATAAAACAATTTTAAATTCAATCTGTATATATTGGTCAATATGTAAGATATCTTAGCAAAATTAAATGAATGTATAATCTTGAATATACCATAGTTTGGTGGCAAAAATTAGTGAAATCGATCTACGAATTACCTCAGCCACCTAATACTTCATATAATGAATATCGTTATTCCAGTTGACTTTATGCCGAATTAATTCTTAATTAAATCTTATTAAATTTTACTGAAAATATGTTCTCGAGCATATTTTAGTTTAATGCCAAAAGTAAATATATCTGCTCAGACCTTTCCCTTACCCCAATATAGTGATTTCCGACTTTCCATCTGACTTTAAACTGTTTATATAAGTCCATATGCGTAATATTTTAAAGGAATTAAGTGTTTTCTTAACCACAATATGGTTTAGCGCTGAATATGAATGAAATCAGTCTACAAGTTGGCCTAAACCTTATAATTCTAATATAATGATTTACGTCCCTCTGGTAGACTTTTTCCACATATTAACAATATATTTATTTTCGTCCCGTTGGGTTTTTATAGCATATAGCTAAATAGAAGATGTTTTAAGATAGAACAAGTAAAAAATTTTTTATCTGCACACTTTAAGGTTCTAAAACCATTATTCAATTGGTAGAATAGGTAAAAAAAATTGTTTTCACTTCAAATCCTCTGTATATTCGAAGCGTTCGGGTCGGCCAGCTCAGCACGTAGAACATTAAAGGCGGTATTCTTGAAACTGCATTTTCCAAATCGAGCGACGATGGTACTCGAAATATATCACACGTATGCTCTTGAAATATGAGCTGTAACTGCACAGTAACTTTATGTAGTAAACTACAAACGATTTTTTGTTATTGCAGTCCGCTCTAAGCGTTGTGTGGGTCTTCCAGCTGTATTCTAATGTTGAAGTTATATAAATGATTGAGCTATTTCAATAACTGTTGCTTCTTTAAAATTGTTATTGTTTTGCATTCAAACTTCTTTGTTTTGATCGTATGTAAGATATGGAAGGTGTTTTGACGACTGTTATATTATATTCGAGAAGCAAATTCACCGCAGCTCTGACGAAGGGTTACAGAATCTCATATACTACGAGTTGCCTCATGCATTCAATAGTTATAATATACTATATTCTTATTTAAACATTTATGAGATAACAATTTATTCTTTTAGCCTTATAACGGTTGCCAAATCAAATCAACGTTCGCTAGAAATGAATGCAAAATTGCGCATACAAATGTCATCAGTTCGATATATACACACAAAGAGGTTTATTATGGAGATTCATTTATTTTTAAAGGATTTGTTGGAACTACAATCGGTAAGCATTCGTCGTCTCATACATATATTATAGAAGATCTTTCGTTCCAAATTATGCCCTTTTTCCAAAATCTTCTACCTAGGTTGCTGACAAATGTTGTCTATGGTTCTAGTTCAATAAGATCGATATTGACTATAGACTCTCCAAATTATACAATTTTATAAAAAAGTAAAAAAAAAATTACTTATTTGAATCCACTCTCTTTTTAGCCGGTCATAAGGCGCATAAAGATGTCCGAAAGCCAAGGGGATATCAACTCTACACCAACCAAAGTTGGCCTGCGTATACATGCTGCTTCACCCATCGTTTTACTGCCACTCAGCTACAATAGCACACAGGTTATAGTCGCCGATCTGGGCGAGTTCACATTGAGAAACTCATTTCATTTCGCGAGCGATGCGAACGTGGTTAGCAAGCGGCAAGACGAGCAGGGCATGGATGAAATACTCGATGTCATGCATATCGATCTGGTCAATATGAATCTATTTTCGGGCGAACGCATTTGGAAAACCAATAAAACGTTGAATTATAATCCAAATGAATGTGTTAACATCGGCAATTTCACCATATTGAAGTTGGGCAATAATCTCTTCAAAGAGACGTGTCATCTCAAGCTGCAAGTAGAACGAAATATCGACACGGCGGTTAGCAACAATTGCCCGGACATAACGGTGAAAGGTGTGCTAACTAAATTGAATGGCATTGTAAACCTGCAACAATACAAATTATTGCGTGGCTTTCTTAGCTACAATTTGGGTGAAATGATTGATGATGTGTACTTCAATTATGCGAAGAACTTTCGCGAATCAATCGACAGATTGAACTCAACCAGCGAATCGTATAATTCGACTGATGCGTTGGACGTGCCCACCTGGAATACAATGTCCATCAATTTACGATTGGAAAATGTGTCCGTATCATTGGTGGAGCAACAGAGTTACGATAACGAAATCAAACCGTTAGCTTGCATAAATTTCATAAAATCATTTTTGCAAATCGACTCGTTCAGTGATGGCTCGCAAGACATCGATTTAGTGTCCAGTGAAGTGCTAGTGCTCGACTCACGACCCGAACACATATCGAAGAATGTATTCCGACACATTTTAAAACCGAAACGTGATAATCTCTCGAAGAATGTTGTACAAGCAGAAATACACAGTCGAAAACGTAATAATTCATCGAAATATACAATTTTACTAAACAACATGCGCATCATGGCCATACTGGATTGCTTGGAAAGTATAAAAAAGTTTCTCGAAGAAGAACCCACAATATCCACATCGGTGACACCCTCATGGCGCAGCAATAAAATGGTGAAACAAACCTCAACGGCACACGAAGCAGAAATGAAAACTGATTCGGAAATAATTTTAAATATCACCGACTCCGAATTGATTTTCGTCGAAAATGTCGAATTGACCGACACCAATGCCATCATTTTGAAAAACACCACCGTGCTGCAATACAGACCCAATAATCACATTTGTCCCGTTTCGATTGATGTTAACCATTTGGAGGTCTTCTCCTGCATACTCGGCGCCGAAGAGCAGAGCGCGCTTTCCATTATCGATCCCTTCTCGCTGAATATGGAATTGAAAAACAATTGTTTCCACATCATCATACACAAACAGCTCTCCATACGGCTGTCGTATAACGATGTGAAATTATTTTCGAAAATACTGCAATCCATACCCAATCAAGCGCAGACCTCACAAAAGCTCAATCGCGCCAATTATGCGAACTACGAAGCGATTGCGCCGTTAGTCAAAATGGGTTTCAAAACCAAGGATTGCTGGGAAGCCATGGAAGTGAACAATAACAATTTAAATGACGCCGCCAATTGGTTGTTACAACAAAAACATGTAAAAACCGATCAGGTGTATCTGGAAGCGCATGATCTGCTCATAAGCGCCAATTGCATATCGATTTGTGTAATCGATGATTGCATGGATGCGGATGTGCCACTGCTGGAGGTTGCGCTGTCACAGTTGACCCTGGCGCATCGGTTGGACAATGCTAAATCACCGATAGAAGCTGGTTACAGCACGCCATTGTATCAACAGGGGCGGCTGGAGACGATCTTCGCCAGCGATTACTATAATCGTCGCCTAAGTGGCTGGGAGCCAGTTGTTGAGCAGTGGGAGTGCTCGGCACATTGGCAATACTCGAAAGCCAACGTAATCATACCACGCATGCTGGTGATTCAAGTGAGCAGTAAACAGCTGCTCAAGCTCAATATCACATCCACCCTCGTAGAGCTCTGCGATATTGTGCGCAATAACTGGATTAAAGACTATTATGGACAGGGTAACAATGCGGATTCGCTAACGGGCTTTCGACGCCGCTCGCCATTTGTGCCGTTTGCGTTGAATAATCTTACTGGCGAGCCCCTGTTCTTCAAGACACTCTACTCCTCTCCGGGCGGGATAACTCGCACCGAGGTCAATCAGCCGGATATCATGTGCGATTGGTTGGCAGTACAACCGAATGAAATTCTACCTTTCGACTTCGGTCCACAAACGAAGCTTAGACACATGAACTCGCACAAATTGAATACACATCAAATTTTGATGCAAATTCAGGGTTGGACACTGATAGGTCCAATTTCAATCGATAAAGTGGGTATATTTTTCCGTTATTCCACTCTAGATATGCAATATACGAAACGAACACGTATTGTATTCGACATATCGATGTTCGGCTCCGCGCAGAAAATGATAACAATTCGTTCGGCTTTGACGGTGGTAAATCGTTTGAACGAAAGAGTTTTACTTAAAATAGAGGGTAAGCATGAAGACAATGTCGCATTATCGGTGCTTGAAACCAGCGAGGAACTAAGTGTGCCACTTCGTTTGGTAGATTCACTCATTTATTTCCGCCCATACTCACCAACAAAATCACCAGATCAATTGGTGGAAAACGCATCCGAAGGTAGAACTGTGTTCGTAAGAAAAAACTCCATTTTACGCAGTAATCGGTGCGATGAGTTCGAATTTAGCACCTGTGGTATATCGTGGACCTCTTGCTCAAAAGATTCCGTAGACGAACTCTTCACATGTTACGGCAAAAGTAATGCTGTCTTCTATACGCTCGTCGAAATACGCAAAGTGAAGTATCCGAATAGAGATTTCAATACACCGGGTCATACGGTTACCCTACTACCACCGTTGAAATTGAAAAATATGCTTTCCTGTGATTTGCTATTCAAGATCTCAGGTCACATTCAGGGTAGAATCAATTCATCAGAAGTTGTTAATATACACACGATTATTGCCTGCGACTCCTTCGTGCTGAGCATCACTTTGGATAACTACAAGTTGTCTGGTCAACTGAAAATACCAATGGGTCACACTGGCATAGTGGAGCCAAAATTGAAATTGATTGACATATTAAATCGCGAGCTTTATCTGCGCGTCTCAATACAATCGTTTCAAGGCAAAGGTATGGAGATATTTATCAGTGCACCCATTTGGATTATCAATCGCACCGGTTTACCATTGGTGTATAGACAAGAGGGCACGAATCGTTTGGGTTCTGGTCAATTCGATGAACACGAGCAGGCGCGCATTGTTTCACCGCTACTTTTCTCCTTCTCTGATCAGGAAGGTTCACCCTCGCTGGAGATACGCCTGGGAAATAGTTATGGCAATAATAATCCGGTAAGCTGGCTTAATTATACTTACAACAAGTAAGGAATAGCAAAGAACATTATACACTCTACGGACAACGTCGTTATTAGGAAAAATTCCAGTTTTATTAAAATATCTTACAAATTACCCATATTTTCGGTATAAACTTAGCTTAAGGCACTGAGGTTCTCCTATTCGGTATCAAAGGGCTTAAGGAAGTACCGAACCGATTTTATCCAATTTTAGTTCCAGACCACATTGATATCAGAAAAAGATGGTCTGATTAATTTCATTAAGATCTCCCTCAAATTTACCGATATTCATGATATAAAATCGGGCATAGGTCTGAGGTCTTTATATTCTGTATCTGGAGGCTTAAAAAGGTATAGTCCGATTTTTCAAATTAATTTAAGGATGTCGAGGGAATGTAAAAAATTTCTTCTCGTTATCTTGATAATTTTTAATACATTTAAACCTAAATTAGTTTTAGGTGTTACATTCTTAAATCTTAACTAATTTGACGTGCTAACGACTACCCGTTCCTTCACTTCAGCCTTTATCCCACAAAGTATCGAAAGATCTTACACAGCCTACATATAATTGTACAGATTTCTAGTTACAAAAACTAAGACCAAAGATAAAAAATTGTTGTTATAGTAGCATACGTGTATAAATAGCCTTTGGACAAAGTTGCCGAAGTCAAAATCAAATTGCTGCTCAATGTGACAGTTTTTAGACCCTAAAAAATTAGGGATTCATTTGGGATTCATAAATTTTTATATTCTCGCAACATGGTACATAGAGTATAATAATTTTGTTGACCTAACGGTTGTTTATAACACCTAAAAATAATTGAGATAGATATATAGATATATATATCAAAACGATCAGAATCTTTATCAAACTTGGTATACGTTCCTTGACACTACAAGAAGGTTGGTATTGCAGATGAGTGGAACCCATAAAATGCCGTTAATTGAAAACTAATAAAGTGATATAGCTAATCAGAGTAGGGAGAGACATCTGTGGTGCAAAATTTTTTAAAAAATGGGAGTGGCCCTGCCCTTTAATAGGTTTAATGTAGATATCCTACAAACCACTGCACTATATCGATCAAACTTGGGAAGAACATTCTCATACTGTGTGCAAATAAGTGAAATTGGATGATAACTACGCCCATCTCCCATACAAAGGTTATGTTGAAAACTATTGAAAAGTGCGTTAATTTGCTAAGGAACACGTTAGAAGCTTTAAATTTCACACCCAATATAATACGACAGGGCTGCCTAGGAATCATTGCAAAAATTGGACAATGGGCATGGCACCGCCCACTTTTCGATGAATCCCCTATCTCAGGAACGATGTCATCAATTTCAACCAGTTTTGGTGTATTATTCTGACATTTTTATCTTACAGTGTCAAAATAGGCCAAATCAGTCCACAACGACGCCTACTGCTTATGTAACACAATTTTAAATTCAATCTGATTCTTTCTCTTTGCAATAAATCACTCAAGCAGCAACGAAGATATCGGAATAAAAATTTGCACAAATAGTGCCTTTATATAAGGTATGCTATCTCTTACCCAAAAATGGTCGAATAAGTGAGTAAGTAAGAAAAATTTGCGAAATCTGGGCAATACTTCACCTAGCTCCCATATAACTAATATAAGAATTTTCAAAATTTCGGTTGGATTTATACCGCGTATATGGGTCAATATGTAAGATATTTTTAAGGAATTAAGTGTTTTCTTAACTATAATATGAATGAAATCGGTCTAGACCTTGGTCTAAACCTCATAACTCTAATATAATGGTTCCTCCTCTGGTTGACTTTTTCATCACAAAACATATGACATAGCATATTAAATTCCAAAAAAAATTAAAAAAAATTAATGCTGTAAAAATTAAAAGTATTTTCCCGCCTTTGATATTTCTTTTTTTTATTTAACTTTTTGTTGTTTTTTCTTTCACAGTGGTGCAAAAGCTTTAATATACACAAAGAAACTTTCCAGCGGCAATTGCGCGCTGAGAGGTACAAAGGCTGCTATGCTATTGGCATAAATATACGTAGGGGTCGTGGTTTATATTCGTGGACAACCTTTATAATTTTATCACCTCGCTATCAGCTTTATAATAAATCCAGCAGAAAATTGGAGTTTTCGCAAAAATGTGATATCAAAAAGCCGGTAAGTAGAAATGAAACCATATACATTATTTTTTTTTTTCTTTTGATATTTTAACGGTTATTTTATATAACCTTAGGACTCCGCCAACGCCGAGCACATAATATCAGCACTGCCTGGTTGTAATTTCCCCTTTCACTGGCCGAACTACGAACAAGAGCCGCTGCTGTGTGTGCGCATAAGCGATGTGAACTTCTGTCATTGGTCACATGGTATACCCATCAACGAAGTACATTCCTTATACATTAATGTGCGCAACGATTTGGGTGAAATGTTCTTTTTGCGCCTGGAGGTGATTTCCAAAGGCGCCACATACTTTTTCTTATTCAGCGATGCACACACCCTACCTCCACCCATACGCATCGATAACTATTCAGAAATTATGATACATTTCTATCAATATGCCTGTAAGCCACATTGGCGCTCAACTGTACGACCGCAGTCGTCGCTGGCTTACGCTTTGGATGATCCTTTAGGTGCACACATGCTGCAGATTGAGGTGCCCGGCGGCAATACAATTGAATTTCCACTCAACAAAGTGGAAAACTCCACCAGCGTAACTTATGCAAACTTTATTTATATCGCTTTTAAGGAAACATTCGCCTACACAGAAAGCGAAATGTCACAATTGGGCATTGAGGGGCAACAACTTGTTTTGGCTGTACGAGATAAAAAGGTGATTGTGGCACATAAGTGCACCGGTGATCGTTCGCAGTTATGGCTGATGAACTCATTCGGTCAGTTAGAGCACGAAGGCTCTTCGCCGCCAACTGAATTCGGCAGATATAGTGAATCGTCTGGTTATCGTATGGTTCTGGATGTGGAAACGGCGCTCAATCCCAATGACTATACGAATTTGGTAATCAGGCCGCCGAATAAGCAACGAGTAACCACGCAGCGGTGGCGCTTTGAGAATGGGCGCCTAATGTGTCATACGAATATGTGTGTACAGGTGAGTGATTATGACCAAATGCTCTTTAGTGGAAACCATGAGACCTTATTCTTCTTCAACATTGTCATTTATTTATTTTTTTTTTTTAATGTTATCATATAACATCATCTCATATATCTTTTTTTTCTGATCAAGGACTTTAACTTTTTACGTTTAAAAACAATACTTTTTACAATTACTTACTGATCCAAACAGGGTTGGATCCTCGAAATAGCAGCCCTTGGCCGGATGAGAAAATCCGGGTCAATTCCGGTACTGTTGTGGGAATTGAATATGTTGTTCTTGTAGCGGTAGATAAAATCCCCAACATAATTTGGGATATACTACCGAGCTTACAGACCTTGATCGGATATAAATTCAATAATCAATTCAATCCACTCTGCTTACGTAGACCCGACTGTTGTGGGACCAGTATCTCTATATGAACGTCTACCGGTTATTCCCTTATTTTGAAAAATGTTAAATGGATATTGATAGATAATTGAAGACATTTTTCGAAAGAAAGAATTCTATACTTTAATCTATGTCTTTAAGGTCCGAAACGGCGTTTTTGGCTTACGTCCTGGCTCGGAAGTTGTGCTCGGTCGCATAAAATCGAGTTCACGTGTCGCCAGCTGTGATATTATTCCATTTGAGCAAAGTATTGAAATTCAGAAATTACGTCCTGGCTCTGGACATTTAGAGATCTTAAGCAAAATGGATGGACCGATTCGAACAGTACAAATACATGATGTAAAAGTGAAGCCGGAGGATGTCACGCTCACACCAGATCCAAATTGGAATCATGCATCCATTAGCAGTCGTATGGCGGTGGATGAATACAAAGGCAATATGTTCGATGAAATTTCGGTGAGTACTACATTAAATCAACGAATAGTTTTCGAGTAACAGTAACTTATTTAATTTCTGCTCCAGCTCAAAGTCGATTTACAAAAGGGTTTGGGTATTTCGATTGTAACATGTCCACCCGTCGAGGAACTAGCCTTCATTACATTAGAAACCATTTCAATAGATGTGCATTCAACGCGTTTTATCAAATCGGTCGAGTTTAAAGTGGCCGATCTGCAAATCGACAATCAACTATTGGATACCTCTTGTCCTGTTCTACTGCACACTGTAGCCACAAGCGATGATGATGATTTACCCAGTAGCGCTTTGATTTTGAAAGCGAAACTCTTACCGAGTCCCAATAAGAATGCTATAATATTTGAGTATCTCACCTTCGATATAAATCCTTGTGTGTTGATACTTGAAGAACGTCTGATTTTAAAAACGGCTTACTTTTGCGGCGTGGGCAAATCGGATAAGTACAAAACAAATAAGGAATATGATCATGGACTGCAAAATATTGAAGAAATATCGCTATCAACGAATCCCCGGAGATTCTACTTTGAATCTCTTAATCTTGGATCAAGTCAGGTAGTTCTATAAATTATATTATAATCCCAAGATTAATAAAAAATTAAAGACTTATAGTAATAAAAAATTAAAGAGTTATTCATCTTTTTGATATGTCTTTCGATTATAAAATATTAACTTAACACATTTTTTTTTATTTCACAGGTGCGTGTCTCCGTATTTACTGCACCAAAGCTAACACCAGAACTATTCGAAACAAAAAAGACACTTGGCTTGACCTTGGTAAAATTCGAGGATGCACTCATAGAATTCGACAAGTTCTCCGATAAGCATCACTTTGAGCCATTAGAGGTGTATCTAAAAGCAATCAAAAGCCACTTTATAAGCCAAATAAAACGGCATGCGGCTTCGATATTAGGAAGTGTCGACTTTCTTGGTAATCCGCTTGGTTTTGCCAACGATCTTTCCGAAGGTGTGTCCGGCCTAATATTTGAGGGTTCTGTAAAAAGTCTGGTGAAGAATGTCACACATGGCATTTCCAATTCCACAGCAAAACTAACGGAAACATTATCGGATAGCCTGGGACGCGTCGTGCTCGATGAACACGACAATGAAACACGTCAACGCATATTGGAAATACAGTCGAATACTTCTGGTAATCATTTGGCAGCGGGTCTGAAAGGCCTCGGCTTTGGTTTGCTTGGTGGCGTAACAAGTATTGTGCGGCATACCTACACAGGTGTACAATCGGACGGTCTCCCCGGCTTGTTGAGTGGGCTTGGTAGAGGGCTGGTCGGTACCGTTACGAAACCCATAATTGGTGTGCTCGATTTGGCATCGGAAACGGCAAGCGCTGTACGTGAGACAAGCAAAACTTCGGGACGCATGCTGCCCGACCGCAAACGTTTGCCTCGCTGTGTCACTGGTGCGCCGGGTGGTCTGCTACCCGCCTACTCGTATCGACAGGCGAAGGGTCAGCAATATTTGTATATAATAAATCGTAGAAACTTCACCGAGAAACTCATGTCTTATGAACCGAATTTGTGCAATGATAAAGATGCTAAATTGCGTTTGCTAATCACCACCGAATTCATACGTATATTTTCACGTTGTGATGAGGATCCAGCGATTATGTTTGAGTGTCACCTGAGTGAAGTGCTCTCTTGTCATCCGCTGACCACGAATGTGGTGAATTCCGGTGCGGGTGGTAGCAAGCATACACCTAGCTTTTATATAGAGATTTCCACCAATCTGCCTAAGATCACACGACCGCGTGTTAAATGTCAAACAGAGGAAGTGGCGGAGCGTGCAGCACGTTGTGTGAGTATTACTGAAAATTACTATAATTTATTAAATGAAAATCATTTGAGAGTTTCAATTCCATTTGAAAACCTTCGTTTAAGAGCACCTTATCGGAGAAAATATCTGTATTTTCACTATATTTATATATTTATAATTTTTGATACATATTTTTGTAGTTGTTTTCCACTACGCATATATTGATTTCATTTTTTTTTTTGTTCTTTTGTTTTTAGATCAACTACGCTAAAAGTGTGTTTGATGAGCGCGAACAATCTGTGGCCAGTGAATAACCGCGGTTCGCCACTGTTAATGCTTATATTTAGCACATAGTGTGCTGTAGTTTTAAGTGTTGATACTGATATGTTATTTAATGTATATTTGTATGTACGTATCTTGTAATTTGTATTAATGAAAAAGTATTTAAGTATAGTAAATAACGTAACGGTGGGCATTATAAAATAAATTCGACTGCAAAATATAATTTAACCTTAAAATTTTAGTTTCATTATTGCAAGTTAAATTATTTAAGAGTTACTTATTTTAATTTTTATTTGCCTATCTTTAAAAAACATTTAGAATTTTTCTATTATTTAGTGTAGAATTGCTTCTTGCTATTTTGAAAGCAATGGAAAATCAATGGAAATATTTATATCGAATGGAACCAAACTCAAAGCAATGCTTTCGGTCCGGATATTAGATGCTATATTCGAAGGTTATTGAGAAGGTCTACGCGGGTAGATTTAGAATACCTGTAAAAACCACTCGTTCCCAATACAGTTACAATAGGGGTGACATCACCCATTTTCAGCGACTACTCGACTAATTTGAACCGAATTTGGTGCATAATGTTACCTTCATATTCTCATGTTTCGAAATCGAACACATATAAGGACCTTAGTGTCTTTGGCTGACATTATATCGAAAATATAGGTCAATCGGTGAGAATATTTTCCTGATAACAATGTACACCGTATCCATAATATAACGCTTTCCTGCCATCACAATAACATATTTCCTGCACAACAATAATATTGACTCGCTATATATTCTTAATGGAACTTATTCATCTTAGTGTGGTGAAATTGTAAAAAAAAAGTATGGTGGTATTTTGAACTATTATGTTAAATTGGACCGAACAATTGCTGATTCTTGTGCGACGGTTTCTCAATTAATTAAATTATTTTGAAGAAAAGCGTCACGCTTTTGATATGAACAAAATTTTCAAAAACAAAATGAAAATTATGTGAAATTACTTTAATGCTATATGTTTTTGTGTTTATTTAATTTTTTAGTAGAAGATGCCATTTAGTCATGGAAACTTTAGGAAATATTCTGAAATTCTATAAGCTAAAGACATACATATTTTTAATATTATTATGAAAAACACATAAATGTTTACGGTGTCAATTGTGAGTGAGTTATTTTACCAATTTTATTCACTGCACACGTCTGAATGTTTATCCCAAGCAGTAACCTGTAGAAGACAAGAAAAACACATTACTTCATCAACACTTTGTGTTCAAAAATTTAATTAATATATATTTGAGGTAAACTTACCTGACACTCTCTACTACAGTACCATTGATTGCCACAACCAGCACAAACAAAGCGCGCTTCATGCATTTTACACTCTTGACACAATTGTAAATCATTGTTGTGCATATTGTGTTGTATAGCTTTGTGTGAAGATTTTACATAATCGGACATATCGTAGTAAGTGTTGTGCTGGGAATTCTAAAGATGACATAAAATTAAATTTGTATTAGCATAAATTATACTTATACTCACCACATCTAGTGCCGTTCTTAGTAGTCCTGATTTGGAATTTTGTATTCTCTGTTGGTACCGATTAGCGCAATTCACTGGCGTTATTGAAATTTCATTACAACCATTATCACTTTGCAGACGATAGTAACTTTTTTGGCTGTCTGTATTGAATTTAAACCCTTGTGTTGCTGGTGCACTGGGTTTGCTGTGTAAGGAGCTGTTATTACGCGACGATGTACTTAACAATTTTTCTAACGTTGGTGTATAATTGGAACCATTGCAGTTATATGACGACTCCACATACACATTATTGGCATCAACATACTGTAAATGCATACATTAGATTCACAGTTGCGTATTGTTAAACAAACAAACTTACATTAGGCGGCGTACTCAGCGCTCTGACGCTGTAATTACCGTCAATGGTTTTAATACGTTTTCCTACGCGCGGGAATACAACGGGATTTTGTTGCCGAAAATCAGCAACCATACTTTTTACATCGACAAATGGTCCCTGTCGTCCTATTTTTGATTTCATTTTCTGTTCCAAATACTGATACTTGTGCAGCTCTGTTTGATGTATCGGCGATATATCATTTTTCGTGTTGTCAGTATTATAGTTTGACTCTTCCGCACGCTGTAGAATGTTGTTTGAAATTAAAATGCTTCAAAAAGTAAATGGATAATATATATTAAATTATACAGGTGTATTATTAAATAAATTATAACGTACTTTTGTAAACGATTTGTGTTGTTGCGCTCTCTTTGGAGTTCTTCTGTTTTCATGCTTGCACGATTTTCGATGAGTTGATGTGTAGTTGAGAGCCCAACATTGACCGACGTCGACGGATGTGACTCTGATAGATACGATTCCAGTTCTTTCAAGGCTTGTAAATTATATTTGCGCTCTTCGAATTTTCTATCTTTTATGCCCAGCATATATTTCTTTCGTTCTAATCGTGCAAGTATTTCTTCCTTAACCCTTTTCAAATTCTGCAGACGATTCCATTCTGTCTCTTTTGCTTCAAGTATTTCATTCAAAGTTTGTATGTCCAACATTAAACGTGTCATATTTTCATCAATTGCATCCAATGTAGTACCATTGTGTTTTACATGGTTTCCAAGTACCTCATCATATTTGGGAAACAGCTCATTGATTTGTCTGTACAATTGTGTGGAAGTTGGCCGCTCTGGTTGATGTTTTTTATTTTCATTGCAATTATCTTCTGTTAAAGGCGAAGGGGAACGTACTCTTTTGTTGCAACTTTGTTCCTTCATTTGTGTTGGCGATTCCTTAAAAATATTTGTAAAAACCTTTAGGACATTACTTAATGTATATATAATACAAATTGCATTACCTGTATTGTTGGATTTTCCGGTAGAAGATTGTGTTTTTCAACGAAATCGTGTTGTTTGCCTGCCAACACTTTTTCTTGTTTTTCAATAACTTTCGGTTTTTCAACTACTTCTTCCTTTGGTATTTCTTTGATATCCTCTTCGAGTTCAATTTTACTTTCTTCTTCATTTTTGACTGGAGAAATGTCCTCAACATCAGATTCATCTAAATTTATAGTTTCCGATAAGTTATTGGTTAATTTAACTGCCTTATAATTATCAGCCGACTTATATTCTCGGTCACTCGTATGAGATTCAATGACAGGTGTATTTTTTCTTTTTAAACATAGTAAATACTCCTTACGCTTTTCTCGTTTCGCTGTTCCACTGAGCCTAATTATCAAATATATATATTAAAATAAAATAAATTGCTTAAAAGAGTGATTTTGGTACCTACCATTTTAATGATCTAGCTTTGTATTTGCTACACAATTTTCTCTTAAACGGCAGTCTTTGTTCTTTTCTAGAGGTTTTTATGGAAGCTGGTATATTGTACATTCGATCAGAGCTCCCACGCTTGCTCTTCTGCTGCGAACTTATAGCGACATTCATTAGTTCATCATCATCCTCTTCGCTATATTCATCACTGCTTACAAGGTTCTCTGTGTCGTCGTATATATCGAGACTCGACATTTTAAGGAATCTAACAAAAGAATAACAATTATTATTTAAATAATTTCTTGCATACACTTTGTCATTTCAGAAAAATATACATGTTTACACTTTAATCAATTATCTTCATTTGCTAGTAATCAAACGCGAATACATCGACCTTTATTCACGCTTGCCAATAGGATTCCTTTTCCAGCCGGCTTTACGTGAAAAACGAACAACATTACTTTACTCAACTTGCAAATCCGTCAATTATTACTAGATGCAACGGAATATACTTACTTAGTGTATTGTCTATAGGAGCAATTCTTAGAGATGTTTTCCAAGTCAATACGCTATTTTAGCATCAAATTTGACTCCATTAATAAAATCTGCAATTGCAATTAAGTGTCATAGCGATGGTATTTACAATTCAACACAATCGATTGCTTCGAATAAGAGTTGCCTGCCTCCCACTTGGTTCAAAAAATTAATTAAATTTTGTTAATTCAACCCTAATTTTATTACTTTAATTTTTTTTACAAATTAAGTTCCTTATTAAAGTAATTTGTTTTATGAATTGTTTCGATATTATTACTGTTTTAATATAATCATCGTGATCCGTTACATTTTGGTCATTGCAGACTGTATTTATTCGATTGTTTTTAAAAAAATGCAACTCTGGGGAAACCACTTAATCATTTTGAAGATTACGACTTTCGAGCAACACCTATTTGTCATTGCTAGATTGGTCATTTACTTTTATGTGAGAATTGTTTAAAAACTCATATAAATTAATTATTTATTTAAGAATGACATCATATGTGCGTGCAATGTACGATTTCTCTGGTGAGCCAGGCTCATCGGAGATTTCAATAAAGGTTGGAGAAATCCTGGCAGTGACTCGAACAGACGTCGGAGAAGGTTGGTGGGAGGGGAAGAATAGTGAAGGAAAAGTTGGTCTTTTTCCAGCGGCATATGTGGAGGTGATGTCTGCCGCAGAAGCGCAGAAACACAATAATCATGCTAGTGCTAGTAGTCCTGTTGCAGTGCCTGTTCCGACCACAACTGACGCATCGAATCGATACGATCAAACCGCTGATGAATATGACGACTGGGAGGATGATTGGGATGATGATAACGAAACTTATTCAGAAATAGGGCCCAGTGGTGGGGCAAAAAATAGTAATCACGCAGGACACACTACCGCACTTACACATTCCGCTAGCAGTTATGATAATAAAAATCTACCAGCCGCACCAATGGACGACACAATCTCAATAGCATCTACAGCTGCTCCGAATAACACTGCCACTTTAAAAAAGTCCGGTATGTTCGGTAAAAGTTCGGATTCGTATATACTGGGATTGGGAAATAAGGAAAAGCTTTCTGAACATGAAATTGTGCATATTGCATATGTGGAAAATTTTTGTTATTGGCAAACTAACCATCAACGTTACACTGTAATAGTAGCCAGTCCCAAAAAAGAGTCTAAATTTAAAGGAATGAAAACTTTTATTGCATACCAGCTGACACCGAGCTTTAATAATATATCTGTAAGTTTTATTCACGGCCGTGTGTGTAGTTTATAACTCTTAAATTCTTATGCAATTCCTTTCATCTGTGTCAATGGCAACTTTAACATCCCGTTGCAGGTATCAAGACGGTACAAACATTTTGATTGGTTACACGAACGTCTGGTGGAGAAATTTTGCCTCATTCCCATACCACCGCTACCAGATAAGCAAATTTCGGGACGTTATGAAGAACAATTTGTGGAGCATCGACGGGTTCAATTGCAAGAATTTGTGGATTGGGTTTGTCGTCATCCTGTACTGTCACAATGCGAAGTGTGGCATCATTTTTTGACCTGCAACGATGACAAGATGTGGAAATCTGGCAAAAGGAAGGCCGAACGTGACACATATGTGGGAGGATCTTATTGTTGGGCCATATCACCGCCAGAAAAAACATTATTGCCATCGCTTGTAGATGCTCAAATTGAAAGTTGTTCACAGTTTGTGCATGCAATGGATATTTCGGTACGAAATCTCTTGGCATTGTCCAATGACACGGCGAAACGTTACCAAACACAATGTAAAAAAGAATTCCAACGTATTGGTGATGGCATGTCGGACCTGGCAAAGGCCTTAAATATTGACGAGCGTCGTGCACCCTCAAAAACCACTCCTTTGTCAGAAAGTGTTGGGCGTGTCGGTGGTATATTCATTGGTATTGGGCAGCTATTTGGCGACCAACCAAAATTGGACTGGATACCATTCTCTGACCGTTTGCATATCTACAGGTAATACAACGGGAAAGTAATTTTATGTATAGATACATATGTATATGGATTTAAATGAAAGGGCCTTGTGCTTAGCTTGGAGATATTGCAAAAACCAATAATATTTAAGTGTCTTCTGACTGGTATTAATAAATTCCCTACTGTTATCTTGTTTGCATTTAAAAGTTTATCTAGGTTTATATATGTCTGTATATACTTATCTTTGCCACTTTCTAACTCACTTATCAATCTTATTTAGAAATATATGCATGCATTTATACAAACAGACATAAATATTTATATATTATAAATATATATTTATTATAATTTATAGATTTTATTATATATATATATATATATTATTTATATATATATTTTATATATATTATTTATATATCTATATATATTTTTTTTATTAATTAAGTGCTTAATTTTCTATGTATTTTATCTATTTCAGAGGTGTTCTCAACAGTTTTCCTGACATTCTTTCAACACACAAGGGTGCAATGCAAAAACGCAAAGAATGCGAACGTTTAACCTCTGAGCAAAAGATGAGCAATGCCCAAATGACCGATGTGAATCGTCGTACCGATGTTATGTCCTATGCTGTAATGGCTGAAATGTCGCATTTTAAAGAAGAACGTGATACACATATGAAACAGGCGCTAAAATCATTTATAGAAGAACAAATTAAGTTCTATTCAAATGTCGTTAATAAGCTGCAAGAAGCTTATCGCCAGTTTGACTAAATTTTCTAATTATAAATCGTTGATCCCTAAGCCATGGCCGCTTTTATGCTACTGATTTATTGTATGTGTGTGTGAGTGAAGAATAGAATAATAGACAATAGAAACAATAGAAGCAGCACAGCACAACAAAATATCCCAAAACAAGTTTCATATCTTCATCAAATTCTAATTGCATCGGCGAAAACGTAAGTGCCCAAGCTGCAAGGCGTCAAAAGTTTGTTCTGTTTTATGTGGCGAGTGCACTGTAAGCTAGCAAATTAACATAAATAATTGTGACACTAGTAACAGAAGTCATAAGAATAATATATTTCCTGTGCATAATGATAACTTTTATTCTTTTTTATATACATACATACCTACATCCGAACAATACCTACGATGCATGCAGTGCAAATGAAATTATTGAAAATTGTAACGAAAATGTGATTATGTCCGTGTATTCAAAACTTTTAATAGTGCAATCTTTTGAAGTAGTATTATGTATAGCAATTTAATATCATACATGCATTTACGACTTGGGTGCTTTTGTTCTTGTGCGACTCAATTAATTGTATTTTTTTTCATTTATAGTATTTTATATATTGTGAATATTATCTAATTTGAGCGTACTACTAAAGTGTTAAATATTATATATTTTATATGCAAATAAACAAGTATACACAAAAACAAAAATGAAGTTGTGCTGCCATCAACAAATTAAAAAATATGAGTCATTGCATTGTAAGAGCATGTCTTACACCACATAATTTTAGAAATGCAGTTGAGGTCAAGGTGGATATAATTAGATACATACATTGCCTTCGTTTTTGTTATCTGGTTCTATTTTCTTGCGAGCAGTTATTGCTTTCGCTAGAAGAAATTAGAGCTGTTGAACTATTACTACCCAGTTCAAAAGAACACACTTTTTTACGAGGTCGAATAATTAATATCATTATTAGCCTTGCTGTAAAGTGTAGAATTAACATGCATACGAAATAGACAAGAGGCTTGAGTTATTATTTTATGTATACTACTGTTTTTGTACCGATTTTACCGACATTTTTTAGTGGGGAATTTAGGTGTAATCAGTAATTCTATTGGAAATGTGACGTCAGAACATAAGTTCCGATCAGTAGAAGTTTAACCTGTTGCTATAACCAGATCTCAGTTATGGTTATTCGAGTCTCAAGTGATAACATGAGCTATTCGTTTTTATTAGGTTGTGATTCATTTCCACCACCATTCAAAGGAACTGAATTGACGTTGATGTTATTTTTTGTGGAATCCCGCAGGCGGTAAACTTCTCATAACTGAATAAATATCCAAGTCCTTTCCGGTTGCATAGACCCCGTTGATCTAGCATTCTCCATTTTCATCAATTTAGAAACAATTAACGTTTAATTAATGCATCCAATTTGTGGGTGATTGTGCGTCGACCAGTTTTTTGAGCATATCGGCTCGTCATTTCTACAGATAAGCTTACTCCCCAGATTTTGCAGTTTTTTTTTGCATGCTTGTAAGCATTGTACACTAATCCTATGCTAAATTGGACTGTTTACGCATTTTATTTGCAATTAATATTCAGATACATATATGATCGGATTAGATTCTAGAAGAAAAACATCATGCTCTAATTGACGTAACTCCTTTTCCAAATTTGACTTTCTTAAACGCTTCGAAATGGTGTCAATTAACAAAGAACCGGATTGGTAAGCTTTGAAGACATCATTGAAATGCTGTTTGAGACCCTGTGAGTAAAATAAATAAGTTTTAATAGCAACATTTTACGACACACAATGTTAGAAATATCTTCGTACCTTTAATATGTTATCTCTCTCCTCCAATGGCAACTGACGGATGCTGGCATCCTTGAACTTGCAGCGCTCAGCCAACTGCACTTGCTCGATCTTACATATTTCAGGTTTATCAGACACTAGCTTCTTATGCAAACGCAAGTAACAAGGCACTTTGCCGTACGCTTCCGAACAAACATATTGTGGAACCAGTCCGGAATTTTTCAAGTTACGTGGTGTGCCTGTATGAAAGTCAATGTATTTCGGTGGATGCCATTTGGCTGGCGCATTTTTAATGCATTGCGCATTCTTTTTAATGAAATTTACTTTTTTCTTCTCTTTTTCACGTTTCTGCTTCTCCTTCTTCAGATCTTCCAAACGTGGTACCGGCAACACAGGCTCATCACGTTTGGGACAAATGTGATCGCGTTTCCTTTGCCACTTCACGCCACCATTTTTGCGCAGAAACTCGCACGGTTCACGTAGCGGTGTCTCACTGTAGCCCATCGTTTTATGCTCACTCTGTTTAGAGTCGGTTAATAACCTTTTACCATCCGGCAATTTTATAACCGCTCTGGACTTCACCTTTTTTCTCATGGTCCCTGGAGGTCTCGTCATAGTGCTGGCTTTCATGAATTGGTAATAATCGGCAGTGCTTTCGATATTTTTAATGTTCTCATAGTGACGCGTTATATATACAAGTGACATAGTGAATCCGCTAAATTTTTTTGTTTTGGGTCAAATAGTTTACCTCTCCAATATGAATATGAAGTATTATGATAAAAAGCGAATATTTGTTTGGTGGGATATATCAATAATTTTCTACAAAATATAATGTGTTGACATGGACTCACTTTTTGAAGGCTTGATTTGAATACTTTCAACTAATTTGTTGCCAAAGCGTTGGAAATTTATCGTTTCGACGACGTTGTTAGGGTAAGTCAATAAATTTGTTATTTGAAACAAAATAAATGGTGTACTTTGTTGCTTAGTTACCTAAAGTAGATTCTAGTCAGCTCGATAAGTCGAAGTTTAAGGCATTAGAAAATCACAGCCAAAAAAACATGCCAGAGCTTTACCAACATAGAATCTTCAGCTTTCTGGTTTACAATTATGTAAGGTTGTTGTTTTAAATGTTATCTACAACCCTATTTGGGGGAAAGGTTGCTATCTAACGGTAGATTTAGGAAACGAGCTAACTCGAAGGAGATGAATCATAGTCTTTATTATATATATTCTAGATCTGTATTATTATCAGAATATTCAATTCAGCTATCACGGTATTTTGAAAATACACAATTAAGAATTAAATTAGAACGCGGTAGCGTTCTCGACATCTTAAAAAGTGGATAAGTAATGTTTGTTATACTATTTTAAGAAAAATTAATAGAAATCAAAGCTCCGTTTTTACTCCCGAGAATTGGATACATTGTTCAGTTCGAGAAAATTTGCGATATGAGAAATCATCTCATATTTCGATTATTTTTATATTTTGAATTGATTTTCTCAAAATATTTCTTAAAGATCGCTCTGAATAAAAAAAAAATATACTAAAACGGCAAACGTATATAATGTGCAAAGTAATTTGATGGAAAAACTCTGAGCAACTTTACATAAAGATTCAGCAATTCATCAGAAATTATAATATCCTCATTTAAAAATATTTTTGGTTCTTTAAAATGAGTTATTATTAATGCTATACACACTATGAAAAAAATATACAAATTTTCCGCCTAAAATGGCTGTTCGTAATTGAATGAAATTACTGAGTTCGTGTTTTTTAGTATTTATTAATACGTTTTCAAATTAAAAAAGAAAAAAGCACACAATACAATGTATGTGTATTTTGCTCTTAATACTATCGCAGCTAAATGCATTGACCAATTATATATGTACAAGAGTAAATCATTTCATATGATCTTTACACAATGTTAGTTTTACTTTATGTTCTTTTTTTTTGTTGTTGTTAAATGTTACTAAATGAAAACACTGCTTAAAACTATGTATTAAATCTAACTGTGCTCTTCTAATCAAAATGTGCATAATACTTATGTACTTACATAAATTATGCAACAATTATAGCTATTTACATTATATGCTCCGGCACAAGGCAGCGGAACGCTTGGTGCGGCGATTATTACAGCGTATTTTTTTGTTTTTGCTTTCGTATATGTATTTTTTTTTTAACTAAATGATTTAGTTTTGACTAACCACAGTTTCCCGGAAATTTTTAATTTTTTGCACAAAAAATGCCTCCAATGTTTCGGCGCATTTATAAAATGACGAATCTTTCGGATTGTAATAGCGGCAGTTGTCGAATATCTTTGTCATATCACCAATAAATTCCGATAGTTTTGTGTACACGTTTGTATCTAGTTTATTTTCAATTTTTTGTAAATCTATTAAATAAAATTGAAAAATTAAAATTAACTAGTAATAATGTATCGTAAAAATAAATAATTTATTAAAATTGGCATTTATACGCACCCATGGGTTCTTTGATGACTTTGTAGTAGTCTGGCGCTTCTTCTGGATCAACAGGCTCCATAAATGGCCATGCATTCTTGTGTGCCTGTAAATATATAGGGGATAGTTCAGTAAATAATTGCACATACTCATTTCTATTTGAATACACACAAATGTATACACACATTTGCACTTCGTATTTACCTGAATTTGCTTGATAAGCTTCTTCAATTCGATAGTCTCATTTTCGGCTAAATTCTTCATATTCGCCAAATTAACCGAATTGTTGCGCTGACACTGTGGGCATATATATTCATCGATAAATTCGGCCTCGCTCTGCACTATGCCCACACAACGGCCATGGAACCAATCTTGGCATTTATCACAACAAATATAGAATTGTGATTCATCATATGGTTGGCGGCACGAACAATATAATTCCTGGGTTTCACGTGCGCGCTTGCAGTCCTCACAAATGAATTCGGAGAGTTTTTTCGATGCTTCCTCAGTAATGTTTACGCAATCACCGTGGAACCAGTTACTGCACAAATCACAGCCAACGTAAAATCTTTCGGGAATGGAAATAAAATAATTTAATAAAATTATTTCATTAAAAAACAATCAAAAATTATAATAACTTACTTTGTATCGTCGTAAGGTGTACGGCAAATGCAATACAATTTCTCTTTTTTCTTGTTGACTTTCTTTTGTGAACGTCCGTGCAGACTTTTGGACGGTGTCAGAGCTGGTGATTGGGGAGTGTTGGGATGATTCTTCAATTGTTTCGATGGTCTGCAATGGTAGTTAAAAGTAGATTTATGTTAATATATATAAAGGTTTTCAAAAGTTTAACTCTTACATATTCAAAAACATATTTTCGAATAATATACCTGGATTTTAGTTTATTGTCTATTGCTTTAATTTTAAAGTTTCTATTGATTAAAAAATATACGAAATATTTTCTGCAGCTATAGTTTTTTCGATATATATTGGTATATTAATACTAGTCATTTCTTTCTGGGAAAAAGATGAAATCAAAGTTCCTTTTCTGCTAAGACGTCGTTTTCATTAAATGAATAATAAATATAATAATAATTCATTGAATAAAAAAACTTTGTTTTTAAAAACTACTAACTTTAAAATTGCTAAAATCGTCAACATAGGAGAACTCAGGGCTTGTTTTATTTATATAACTCTTACTTTAAGAAATCCCCAACCGACAGCAGAATGTTATAAATTTATATTATTTGTAGGGAAAAGGAAAACAATAAACTCGCTGAACAAATTGATAATAAATAAATCAAAAGTTTATTTTCTTTTTTTCTTTAATCATCAAAAATGTGTTCTAATGTGCTTTTCTTTGATGTTTGCGGAGTTTGCTGTTGAGGAGCTGTTTTATCAATGCCTTCGTAAAAAACACATTTTAATTGGATAGGATATATTTTTTTGGTAACAATGGTGGAGGTATAATTATTGTGCACCTTTTGGTACAGAGATGTAACTTCTGTAGCAACAAGTCATTTCAGCCAAATTGCATTTAGGGAAATTCTAAAATGTCTGGTGTCAAATTCATGTACATATGATAATTAGTTTTCTTTTAGATATGTCTCTTCTCTTTTATACACTTATTTTGTTTTAAAAATGCAACTATGCAATACAACTATTAAAACAACAACAATAACAACATTATCTTTAATAATTTTTGTATGTCAAGTATTTCAATAGATGGATTTGTATGTACATAAATAAATATGTTATTTCATTATTCGAAAATCACAATGTCAAGCAAGTTGATATTGCATATATGCAATATATATTTATATTATCTATGCATATATTTAGAAATAACTAATATTAAAATTATTTTATAAACAAGTTGCAATCTATATTGAGCTAAGATAGATTTTCCATACATCACATAAAAGACCGATAATTTCATTTCACTATTTAGAGGTTATATTTAAATCATTATTAGAATATGGATTGTTTAAATGGAATATATCGTAATTACCTCACTGTGATCAACTGGAGAACAGCTAATATATTCTTAGTCCAGTTACTATATTTAATGTTAAATAGTTAGTTTTCGTTAGAATTTTATACCTTTCATACGATATTTTCAACATATAAAATATATAACTTCCCGATTCTTATCATTGTCAAAAACATTTCTCTTTTGTAAATAATAACCTCTCATTATTCCATCTCTTTTTGTTTATGCAAGACTTTTTAATCTATGGTAGTTGTTTGGTAGATATTAGCAACTACTTTATTGTTGTTGTTGTAGCGGCAAAAATATTTATGAAATAATTTTGAGGTATGCTGTCGTGTTGACTGTCCTTGGCCCGATTAAAAACCGGGTCCGTTCCTGTTACGTAGACCCGACTGCTGTGTGAGCGGCAACGGCTACTACTTTATTCGCTAGTTTTGGTTAATCGAAGACTATTCCCTTTCACACAGCTATACTTTTTACTTCTTTAACATTTTCTAAGCTGCTTGATGGATTTTATGAGAAGCTTTTTTATCATATCAGAAATGCCCACAGTTATGTTATTATTTACTTTTTAGACTTTATCTACGTCGAGATTTGACTTAACCTAACTAACCTCCGGGTGGGAATTCCGCACTATGACTTTCAACTTATTACTTATACAAAAGATTTAGCGTTATAAACCAACGAATGCAAACTACTTTATATTCCAATTTTATGGAGGTGTGTTTTAGCAACACACAAAAGTTAGTTTTCAAATTTTATAAATATAGCTCGAGCTATATTATGGTATTCAATTTTGTGGCCAATATGTAAATATAGTAACAATAGATAGATATATTTATATCATATTCGCTCTTTTTTACAAACCACTGTTGGAAAAAGTTACGGCATTAAAATGATATAAATAATTTTCAAATCTCAAAAGCAAAACCGTATATCGTTATATTGTTTACTTACTTTTTTACTTCATTTGTCGTTAAGCCGCCAGCAGTAGCGCCACCACTCGAGGTGTTACAGAATTTCTTATTCGCATCAACCTTTTCTGAGGAATTTAATAACTCACTATTCATTTCTTCCTTGATTTCATGTTGCAAATTACGCTCCAAAAGTGAACGCTTCTTCAATATGCTCTTCTTCAAGAGATCTTTGTGACGTTCGAGTGTCTGCTGCAAAAACAAAAAAGTAAATAAGATACAAATATTTTTGAGCTTTGGTAATCAATACGAATGCGCTGCACGTGCTGTGATTGTTAAAAAATAATGAATCTCTTAATGTAAATGACAGTATTGATTACTAAATGTATATCGTTTGAAGTATGTACAAATATTAATGCTTGTATGTCATGTATGTGTTTCTAAACGAATGTGCAATATTTATGTTAAGCACATAACAAAGATGGTAATAAATATACCACCCACAAATAACTTACATTTAATGCTTGATTTAGTTGTTCATTATCATCGAGCAGCAATAAATCACTACGCTTAGCGCTACTATCCCTGTGCGTATTATTGGTTGAATATGCAGTAATGAGGTTCTGATCGTTTATTGTGTTTGTATTTGATTTTCTCGGTGTACGTTGCTGCTGTGGCTGCTGATTCCAATCACCGTTTTCATTTTTAGTTTTGTAAAGGTGTCGCTTTCTACTCGAAACACTGCTGACCGGTGTGCTGACAATTGTCGATTTATCTTGTTTTTGCTGCTGTCGTTGCTCGTCTTGTGCGATATTTGTATTAGAGTTGCCTTTAGTGAGTATATTTTTGCTGTTGGCTTTTGGAGTAAACAAATGTTAAAAGTGTGTTAGGAAATTTATTTCAAATTGTGTTGATATTTATTTTACAATAAAAAATATAACTGTGTTAAAAGTGTCAACGGAGCAATTTAAAATGTGAGAAAGATATATGGAGCGTGTGCAGCACCATGGAAAATTGACATTTTAGTAAAATAAAACAATTATTAAATGCAATAAAAGCTACGTGTTATACAAATGTTGAAGTATTTATATGCATATATGTACGTATGTATGCAGCCATCGACACTGTGTTAAGTGACAAGTGAATCACCTATCAATAAATCATGGCTTAATGAGCTTCTGTGTTTCTTTTCCAAATTCCGCTCCGCTGCTTTATAAATTGCAGCCTTTTCTATTCTAATTCTAACATATATAAACAAACGCCTTATCAAAGATATAAACACTAAGTCAATTTTTAATATTTAATAAAAATATTTATAAATAAGAGGAGAATAAGACTTTTATAACCCAAAACAATGTAGAAAATTAAATTCAACTACAATTTTTTGCCATCAAAAAATATTAAATGTTTAAAATTGACATATTCACGTAACGGGGTTTTCCATTTAACACGTGAAAATCTTGTTTACCTGTGGCGACTTTTTTGATTTGACAGCGCTTGTCTGAACTGCTGTTTAATATTCACTCGCTGATGTTTAATTACCATACAAGCAATACATTTAAATGACAAATCATTTAAGTTCTATACTATTACAATTACATTTAAATTCTTTATCAAAAAATGGTTGTCGCTCCGACTAAATCGAATCTAAAACGATACAGTCCATAAAAATTATTCACTGACAATGGATATATGCTTCTGAAGCAATACAAATTGAGAGGGATCTCCAGTAAATATTATTTTTACGGACTTTCTTTGAATATTTAGCCTTTAGAATGCGCAATATGGGGTTTTTTGATTACTCCTGAGGGGTAATTTTTTAACACATTCTTGGCGTCTTCTCTAGCAATGTATGAGTACCTGGGATATGTCAAGGTCAATTCTGTATAAGCAGAAGCTTAGTGAATTTATGATGAATAATGATGGCTACGAAAATCTCAATATTCTTATCAATACAACAAATAGGATAGAAGTCTGACTGTCTGCCCGTGCAAGCGATAATTTGAGTCAACATTTAGACATCTTGATAACACTTGGTACACATGTTTCTTGGCATTCTGAGGAGGTTGGTATTGCAGATTCGCGGAATCGGACAATTGCCACGTTCACAAAATACCGTTAAACTAAAATCTATAAAATGCTAAAGCTAAGCTCTCAATTGAGATATAAAACTGGAATTTGGTACACAATAGGAAGGGGCGTCTGTGGTTTGAAATTTTTTAAAAAGTGGAAATGACCCCGCCTCCTAACATTAATGCTGTACATATCTCACAAACCAATAAAGCTACATCAACCAAACTTGCTCAATACAAGTACATACATTGTATTTTATACATGTACATACTTATCTCAATTATGATTATAATCCAATCACAATTTCGTCGAATAATGAATGTTGAATTATTAAGTAACATTTTTAATATAAAGTTTTGCCAACACCTGAAAATATACCCCGGCTTTTATCTTTGAAGATTGCGAGCGTATAAAATGTTTGGTCTTAGCCCTTTTACGTTTCGTCTTGTCTTGTCTTTCGGACAAGAACTTATTGGACTTGTTTATCATTGCAAAATATGAATTTACTTATAATAAAGATATATTATTTGTTTGCGACTTGCGAAACATGTAAAAAGAAGTATAATTAATTTTAAATCAAACAACTAAAACACTTACAGATTTTAAAGAATCCTGGTGAAGTTACAATCAAATCCTGAGATCCAGTGCCCGTACTTGGACTATTAATTAATGTGTTATTCCCTTGTGATGTTTGTTGAATTTGATTGTCTTGTAGTATGGTTGAATCTGGTTTATCTTGGTTTTTTGTTGCATCATTTTTATTGGGATTAGTTTCAACGTTACTGTTACTTTGTTCAGTCACCGTTGTCTTAGCTAGGAAGGACGCCTGCAAAGCGTTAAATTATTTATTTATATATAATAATATAAATTTAAATACTTTTACTAGCTATAAGAGGAACCAAATATTTTTTTGTAAGAAGACTGAAAATGAAAGAAAGAAATAAATAAAAGACGAATTTGTGGGTATAACAGCTCGACATCAATTTCTGTTTGAAGGGATATTTTACTGTTACATACATTCCACAAAAATAGAAATTTTATAAATATAACGCTTGTTTGTTGCAAATATGTATTACCTCCATGCTGAATTGATAAATTAAGAATTGTTAAGAAATATAAAAGATTTAGTAAAAATAACTGCATTATTGTTCGAATAGATGGTTTTAATAATCTGTATCTCACGTTGTATAAGTGCGATCGTGTTGCGCTATATGGCGTCGGAAAGATAAGGTTTCGTACTAAAACAAACTTCTATAGATAGTTTTGTGATTGCTTGACTCAGTACTGTTTGAGCACGCGTCAAAGATGGACGGACACAAGCAATAAGAAAATACGCCATATTTTACAGTTTTCAGTCAATAAAGGCGAAAACGCAAGCCAGGCGGCTGAAAATGTGAATAGTGTTTATGGTCCTGATACTGTAACAGCCAATTAACAAAATAAAGCGCATTTTTGGTTTCGTCGATTCCGTTCCGGAAATTTTGATGTCAAAAATGCACCAGGCTCTGAAAGGCCAACTGTCGAAATTTTCCATAAAATAATGGAAAACATTGTGTCCGATCGTCATGTAAACACTGTTTCGGGTGCCCAGGAGCTAGCCATTGCACAAAAAACTGTTTGGAAACATTAAAATAAAGCAGGGTACAAAATGAAGCTCGATGTATGGATGCCACACGAATTAAAACAAAAAAAAAATTCCATGGACCAAGTTTCCATCTACGAATTTGTTGCTGACTGGTAATAAAACTGCTATTAAAAGGTAATAAAAAGTGGGTCCCTTACGACAACGCTAAGAGAAAACGGTCGCCAGCCATTGATGGTCAGGAAGGTTTTGCTGTGTTTTTTGGGATATGCAGGGAATTATCTATTATTAGCTTATCCCCTATGGCCAACTTCTTAATTTTGACCTGTACTCTTAACAATTGGATCGTCTGAAGGAAGCAATCGTCCAGAATCGACCATCTTTGCTCAATAAGAGAGGAATTGTGTTCCGTTAGGACAATGCTAGACCACAAATATCAATAGGGACTCGCCAGAAGCTCCGGGAGCTTGATTAGGAGGTTCTTAGGTATCCACCTTATAGTCCGGATCTGGCACAAAAGTGATTACCACCTGTTCCTGTCCCTGCCTCAAGAAAAGCTTGTGAAAACCGACGGCCCCAGTTTTTTTTAACAATAGGAAGGAAGGATTCTATGAAAGTGGCATTATGACATTACCTTCAAAATGGCAACAAATTATCGAAAAAAATGGTGCATACTTGACCTAAATATGATCATTCTAACTATGCTAAATAAAACCCTCAATTTAATCCAAAAATAATGGATTTCATTTTACTGGACATTTTTACCAAATTAATAGTTGTAAAATAATTACAAAAAAGCAAATAAATAAATAAAAATAATAATTAATAACTAAAAAAATTAAACAAATAAAAACAAAAATATATATATAAATAAAAAATAAATATATATGAAAATAAAAAATAAATATATATAAAAATAAAAAATAAATATATATAAAAATAAAAAATAAATGTATATAAAAATAAAAAATAAATGAAAAATTTAATTAAAAATATTAAAAATTTAATAAAATATTTTGCAATATATATTTTAACTGCATACGAGGTGTGTTCAGAAAATAACGGGAATGTCCTTCGACTTTAATGGCATTATGCATCATGAATTCTTGCCTCAAGGTCAAACTGTCAATAAGGAGTACTACCTACAAGTTCAACGCCGTTTGCGTGAAGCAATCCGAAAAAAAAGCCCGGATTTGTGGAAAAACAATTTATGGCTTTCTGCTATGCTCACATGGCACAGTTCACACTTCCTTGCTTTTTCGTGTATTCTTGGCCAAAAACAATACTGTGACGATGCCATAGCCCCCATATTCGTCAGACATGGCTCCGTGTGACTTTTTCCTATTTCCAAAAATAAAAAGAACCTTAAAGGGCCGTAGTTTTACAAGTATAAATGACATAAAAGCGCATCGCTGTAAGAGCTAAAGGCTATCCCAAAAATCGACTTTGGGAAGTGTTCCGACGATTGAAAGAAGCGCTGGCATAAGTGCGTAATTTCGAATGGAGACATTTTTGAAGGCGACAACATTAATGCAGGTGAATGAATAAATATTATTTTCAAAATACCAAAATTCCCGTTATTTTTTGAACACACCACGTATATTTTTATAAAACCGACATTGAAATCGTAGAACACTTTAAAATCAGTGGAACCTCGAGCTTAAGTCTGCAGCATAAAAATTAAAACTAGAATTTTTTTTCGGAACGAAAGAGATTTCTGCCCGAGCAAATACAGTCGATGCACAAAACAAAACTAATCGGAGAAAGTTTTACATTGTTACAACAACAATTAAAGCTTTATACAGCTATTTTTTGTTTTCACAAGAGTCTAGGCATTGGCGGCACTTTTTGTACAAACAAGCGTTATATATAGAAGAAAGGAAATTTTAAGTTTAATTGTGCAGCTCCGTAAAGCTAAATGGTGTGCAAATCAGATTTAAAATCTCCACTTGGTTGATTAAGAAATAATAACAATTGTGTGGGATAAAAAAAAACAAATTTGTATCAATATGTAGTTAATAATCTTATTACTATTGTTCATAAAAAAGATATTGTAAAAATGCAAAATGAAATATCTCCATACATACATTTATACACGGTATAAGATAGCATATATAGTTGTAAATGTTGCAGCGACGCACCTACCTTGTGTTCGTAAAAGATCAGTTGTAGTACTTATTCCAGGAAACCTTTAAGAGAGTTTTCGAAGAGATTAACATACATGACTTGAAAAAGCAGCATTTGTTTGGGAAGTTTTAACTTTTTTTGTTACTCTTTTGCACTTTTAGTATGCGTTTGAATTATTTGAGTAATTGTTGTTAATTGTTGCGTTGTATTTGAGAAAAAACAAACGAAATTATTATTTTTTTATTCTAAACATTTTGCTGTAAATGCGCAAATGAAGACGCAGTGAACGTAAAAAATTGCGTATACTTTTGATTAGATGAGATGATTAATTTATGGATAAGCCTTTGTGTTTTAGTTGCTTTTTTTTGAAATATATTTCTAAATATAGCTTTATTCGTCGAGCAAGCATTTTTTGCTTCTGGTTTTTGTTTATAAATTACACTCTTTTAACTAAAATTATTTTTTGTTGCATTTTTGATTGCTGTTTGCCGTCATGTTTGGGTTAATCTCTTCAATTTTTGCTTACTTCTTTTAAAGATTTCATGAATGGCCACATTAAAATTTTTTTACTTTAAACTCAATATGTTTTTAAACCGCCGATTCTAAATTTTTATGATGCATGACTTCATTGCATTTTTCATTTTTACAATTTAATAACAATTTCTTATTACTTTTTTTTTACTTTGTTTACAATTTTAGCGAGCGCTTTTTGTCAACACAAAGGCCAATTGCAAATAATCATCCAACTAATCCGAATATGAGTTTTTTCTTATTTATTTGCTTTTACTTAATTACCATTTACAATACAAATGTTTCATTCATTTACTTTAACTCAGATACAACAAACAAGATGTGTACAGTAATGTGAGTGTGCGACACTAAATACTGTCTTTCTTAAATTTTGTTTCGAAATAACAAAACATCAAAATTTTCCTTTTTTTTTTTTGTTGCTTCTTTAATATTTATAAAATTTGTATTAGCATTGTTAATAGTTTAATTTCTTATTTTCGTTTTTTTTTTAATCTTCACTTTCATTAAAAAGTGGATTTCTCATTTTTCTTGTTTTGTTTTATTTGTTTTATTTGTATTTTTTAGTTTTTTTTTTTTTTTTTTTATTACTAAGAAAACCAAAATATGTGAAAATTACAATTAAAACAATTTTCGGTATCATTAAGTCAATTTATTGCAAAAAGCGCTTTACATTACAAAACGATTTGATACTTTAAGACTTAAAATTAAAAGTAATAATAATTAATAATAATAATTTTAATGTAATTAACATTAGAAATAATACAAGAAAAATAATATATTTATAACTGTATGTGTTGGGCGTAATTCTAAAGTAATCATGTTCGTTTAGGTGATGGTGCATTGTGTGTATATAAGCACATACATATGCATATGAATATATTTTTGCTTTAAAAATAAACACAAACCACAGGCAATTATAGTGTCTTCCATTGCATAAAGTAACGTGCAGTTATGCTTTAATTTTATACGCTAAAATGTCATAATACTTTGTGGAACATAATTAAAGGCATTTGTAAGTTGTAAACGCCTGAAGGAATATACGCGAAAACTATAGAATTGAACAAAATTACCTTATTTATTCAATATACAATGAATATTTGAAAATGAGTATGATAAACTTTCCTTTGTTTTTAATATACAGCTTGATAGTTGGCTGTGTAAAATGCTTTGGAGTAAAACATATTACAGTTAAAATAGCAAATTAATTGCAAAATTACTTAAAACTCATTGTCTTGAAAACTTTTATGCAGTACAAACATACAACCAATGCGCTGGTGATATTTTATTGTTTTCTGCTTTAATATTTCGCGTATGCATTTGCGTCTTTATGGAATGTAAATTTCCTTAAGCTGAATTTCGCAACCGCTTTTGCACGTCTTCAAAAAAATATATAAAAATAAATCTTTTCCAACTTTACTGCACTTTTGTTTGTGTTGAAATTAAGTAGTTATTATATTATTGTAACTTAACATAATATTTGAAAGTTGATTTATTTCAAATTTTGCATGTAAACGTATGTATGTGGGATCATGTATGAGAAAATCGTTTTCGATTTAATCAGTGATTTTTGCAGTTGTTATTTTATTAATAAACAATATTTTGCATTAGCCATATATATAATGGCGTAGTAACTGCATATATTTAAATTAATATAGTATATGTTGTAATAAATAATAAAAGGCTAATGTCTGCACTGTGTATATACTATAAAACAATATTTGTATGTGTGGTATAAATTATAAAGTGGAAACTTTTACACCTAAATTAAATTTTTATTTATTTATTACTTATAAGATTATTCAAACTACTTTTTTCCTTTGCTTTTTTATTTTGTTTCTTTGTTCAACAACTACTCACTTGTTGGTGTGTAGATTGATGTACTGGTGTTAGTGGTGGTGGTTGTGAATTCAACACCGTGTTAGGTGGTTGGACTGCTAAGTAGATTTTCGTTGGTCCTAAGACGCCTTGTTTTCCACTGGATTCTTGTGCTATAATGTACGTAATTTATTTAGGATGAATGGAAAAATTAAAATATAGATAAGTTGCAAGAGCAAATGTATAAAAATATTAATATATAATAAGTTAAATATTTGGAAAATAAGTTAAATATTTGTTTTTCAATTTTAATATTCAAGATCTTGTTAGTGTCATGTCAAGAATGTATAAAAGCAATTTCAATCCAAACGGCATAGGGTTATAAATTTTAATTTCTTTTATATAAAAGCTTTCGAAGGATCAAATTTCGTCTCCTCGGCAAAACTAAATTAAAGTAATATAAAATGTATGACCCAGTATCGAGTATTGTAAAAAAAAATAAAGAGAAAAATTAAAATTAAAATTAAAAAAAAAAAATTATTTAAAAAAATAAAAAAAAAAAAATAAAAAAAAAAAAAAAATAAAAAAATAAAAAAAAATAAAAATAAAAATAAAAAAAAATACTTTTACAAAATCGTCACAAGCGCCCTTACAAAAAATATCAAGTATCTATAACTTTATCTCACATACGAAGAAAAAATAATAAACAAAATAAATAAAAACAAAATCCATCAAAAAATAATACAAATTTTCATAAACGCTTGACGCAATCCCACCCTATATATCAAATTATACCTTTCAAAAGCTGTTGCTTCACTTGTTGTTGAACAAGTGCCAATTGTTGTTGTGTGAAATCATTTCCGACCAAGCCCTGCAGCACAATTCGTGGTCCTTGGTCGGTTTGTATGACCTGTGCGGTGACACATTTGATCACCGTGCCGGGTGGTTGTCCTTGCAGTAGACTCTCCTCAATAGACAACGTCTTGGTTGGTGTAGGCGTGGTCTGATGTTGTTGTTGTTGTTGTGGCTGTTGTTGTTGCACACTTTCTTGACTTATATAAGTTGCTTGTTGCTGCTGCTGCTGTTGTTGTTGTGTTTGCTGTGTGACGGTAGTACGCTGTATTATTTGCTGCTGTGGTTGTGCCTTGGGTTGCACCTGTTGATGCACAACAGTTGGAACTGATTTTTCTGGCGACGATTGTGGTGTCTCCAAAGTGCTATTCGTTATGATGTGCGCATTGCCATCGCTTTGCGTCTTAATGTGTGCGACAATTTGTGCTTGATTATTACCTAACGGTCGTATGATGACTTGTTGACCATTTATGGTTGCCACCTGTAATTTACCCTGGGCCAATTGTTGTGCCAATGTGGAATTTTGCACAACAAGTTGCTGGTTTGTGGTTTGAGGTGCTGCCACAGTTGATTGTTGTTGTTGTTGCGGTTGTTGTTGTTGCTGCTGCTGCTGTTGTTGTTGTTGTTGTTGGATCTTCACAACTTGCTGTGTCGGTGTGCTCTGCTCGACTATATGATTATTTGTTGTTTGTATTGTATGTTGTTGTTGTTGCGGTTGTTGCTGTACCACAATTTGCTTAACAACACGCGTTTGTTGCTGCTGTGGCTGCTGCACTTGCGTCAAACCAGGCTGTTGATTGGTCGCTTGCACTATAACTTGTTGGTGATGTGTGGATTGCGTTGCAGCTGATTGCACAATCTGTTGCTGTTGCTGTGGCTGCTGCTGTACAACTTGTACAGCTTGATTTTGTGGCACTGATCTCTGGGTGACTATAGTTTGTCCAGGACTCAATATGATGCGCTGACCACCAATCACAATTTGTTGTTGCACATTGCTGGTATTCACTATTTGTTGTATCACCTTTTGTGTGGCTTGTGGCGAGGGGTTGTTGGTCGGGTTTGCTGATGTGGGCGATTGGTTTACAATAATCTGTTGTTGTTGCTGTGGTTGGGCCTGTTGTATGCTTTGCAAATTGGACACAACAGGCTGTTGGGTTAACTGTTGGCCGCCGGTGGTTATTAATACCTTTTGCCCTTGTTGGTTTTGACCCATCAACAACTTTTGACCCGGCTGAACAATAAATTGTGGAATACCTTGCGAATTTGTAGTGATTTTTGTGGAATTTGTCGTGCCTTGGTTTGCACTTGGTATTGTTTGGGTAACAACCTTTTGCACTGTTGTTGATGGATTCACAGTTACATGTTGATTTATGACTTGCGCAACAGCCTTGGGTGTAACTGGCTTGGGTTGGGTACTTACGGATGTCACAACAGACTGAAATTAGTAGATTTTAATGAAAATTCATATTTTTTTTAAGAATGTTTGGAAAATTGGATAATGTATTCAAAACTAAAAAATAATATTAATAAAGGAAGCACTATCCTAAAAAGAAGATAGTGGTGCAAGAGACAAACCTTTTGAGCGCTTTGCACAGGAACAGTCTTCTGTACAGGTTTAACAGTTATCTGCTTCACGACACCTGGTGAACTTGTAGATGTCACCTGTTTCACTGGTAGCTTCTTGGTAACTAAAAAACAAAAATAAATATGGTTTTTATTAAAAATTTTTATATATAAATGTGGTTTTATATTCACTTACCCTGTGCGCCACTGCCTGGTGCTGTTGTTGTCGTCAGCACATGCAGTTTACCGTCAGGCATTTGAATTAACTGTTGACCGGGGTTTAAGCCTCGGACGCTTACTTTGCCATCTGGACCACGTATGATTTGCACTTTAGATTGTTGTGGTGTAGGATTGGTGGTGGATTGCGACGCTTGCCCACTAGTACTCGAGCCAGTTGAAGTTTGTGTTATGGTCTGACCACTACTATTAGCCTTTTGTGCGGGCGTTGTAATTGCCTGTTGAATAATGCGTGTTGTACCGTCGGGATTCTTTACAATTACACGACGGCTGCCTATTATTTGACCCTTCACTGTAAGGTACGTAAAAATTATGTTGGAAATAATGAATTATTTTAGCCTTACTAAGCTACATACCTTGCGTCTGCAATTTTGCATTTTCGGGATTCTTTTTCTGTAGATGTGCAGCACGTTGTAATTTCAATTGCTGTTCCATTTTTTCTTTAATTTCTTCACTACTCTTTGCGGTTATTACCACTTTGGTGGTGGAACCATTTGAACCACCAGCACTGGATGCAGAGGAGGAAGATGGCGATGCACCAGCTTGTTCGGCGGCTTGTCGCAAAACCACGGAACGTGTCATGGTTGTCTGTTTGCCCTTCTCATGACGCTCGCCTATCAGTTTAATCTCCCATAATTCTAGTTTATCCTCTTCTACCCATTCCTCGCTTATTTGTGGTTCCGTGGGCTGTGGCGATTCGGCACGTTTCCGTTTTCGCAGACCAGAACGAATTGACGTTACTTCTGTTATATTAAATACAAAAATATATATATATATGTAAAATGATAATGAATAAATTTAATGCAGGTAAAGAGCCTAAACCGTTGAAAAAATATGTTATTTTCTGTAACCGCTTTGATAGATTTGATAATTATAATTACAAACTTACCGCGTATAGTCTTGGGCATCTCTAGTGGTACAACAACTTTGCGTCGCAAATACTGCGTACGCTCGCCATACCGTCCCATGTGTTGAAACTTTAATAGCTCCTGTGTAACAATCTCTGTTTCACTTGTTACTTGATGTTTACCATCAGCCGATGGCGGTTTGGCAATCATGTCGTCCCAACGTAGACAACACCAGAGAATGCGCAATTGCAGTGCAACCGCAGAGAGTGTTGTCGCTTTGCTGGTACGGAAAGACCAACAGGTTTTGAAAAGCGGTCGCGAACATGGATATGGCCACACAGAATTATTTTTCGCTAAATGATGGAAACCGTTAGTGGCGGTCTTGCCACCCATGCGCGCCAGTTTCTTCAACTCATATGGCGGCAATACGAGTATGCTCATTTTTAATTTGTGTGTTAAAAACTGCGATATTAAGGGATATGTTGAACCGATCGGTGCGCTTTTAGCTGGATCCGATGTTGGTTTTTTATCGATCTCTAATTTTATATTTTTACGTTCCTTTAACATAGCTAGGTCGCGCCACAAGTAAATGCGTCCACGAGGCGAATCGGCACCATATACACGCTCTTTACCGTTTGAATAGTATTCCTTTTCATATTTTGTAACGTCTTCGCGTTTTGTTACGCGTGGTTGTGTGGGAAATCGGCGATTTTGTTTCACACTTGAAGCAACCGCTTGCTTATCATATGTTTGATTAAGCACTTCCTTGGTGGCGATGTGCGATTTATTGCTACG
Organism: Bactrocera minax; assembly: GCA_021498325.1. Taxonomy (NCBI): domain Eukaryota; kingdom Metazoa; phylum Arthropoda; class Insecta; order Diptera; family Tephritidae; genus Bactrocera; species Bactrocera minax. The sequence continues at coordinate 2,000,346 of JAKEEE010000038.1, read as the reverse complement.
TAACTTTTGTTGCTTCTTAAATTTTTTAGCTGGTGTAGAATCCATACCCAACGCATCGCTACTGGACGCCAATGCTGCTAATGAATCCTCATTTGTGGTCTCCGAACTCTCAATTTCAACATTACTGCACACATCGATATTATCAATAAATTCCATACCGCCGTCGCTTGAACCACCGGTTGTCATACTTTCCTCCTTTACGATATTCGTACTGGAATTTTGTTCTTCCTTCGTTTTATAACAATCGCGCAAAAGCTTATCATCATATGGCACTGCTACAGTGCGTGCATGCTCCCAATCTTGTACTAAATCCAATGGATTTTCATCGATTAACCAACGGCAATCGTCTGCCTCATCTAGCAGTAATGATGCATCCTTTTTACCTTCGGTTAATTTTTGCTCCAGTATTGAAGGCTTCTTTACGGCGCCCAAAATAGCAGCCACTGTTTCCTTGGATCCATTACCAGCAATGTGTGCTTTGCGCAACAACAATAATAGTTCCTTTTTAGCGCGTGCTTTCTGTAGGCAAAGTGGTGAATAGCAAGTATTTTGCGTAATTTGCGAGACTGCATTGGAATTTGTGTTACACTCTTTGGTGTAACAACGATATTGTTTAGCGAATCTATTCAACTGACTGAATTGTAAACGCACAGTTTGTATTTTCTTCGCTAAGGAATTGATTAAATCAAGATTAACATCTTTGTTGGGCATATTTTTTTGCTGTACATATTGGATATCCATCAAACGTCGTTCTAAGAATGTTCTCTTGACCACCTTCTTAGTGACTTCCGTTTTGGTATCATCGGACTGTGTGGCTGATTGTTTATCATCATCATCTTTCTCAATTTTTATAGCCCGTTCTTCCTCAGCTTCTTTTAATTCCATGCGTCGTGCTAACAAATCATCAAGTCTACTCTTACGCGCTATCTTGGGATACATAAGTCGGCCAGGCATTGTTAAGGATTTGGAAACATCAATTGTACCACCCTCTGTGCCAGCGTGAGGGAGTTCTTTTATTTGCACATCCCTAAATTTTTGTAAATAATAATAATCGGCACCCTTCTTTACTGCTGCATTGCACTGCAAAATGAATTTGTGTGTACGCGGATCTACACTAACAATTTCATCTACATCACTACCTTTTGTGAAGTGCACATTTACTTTAACGGGTGGTATAGCCAAACCATGACGATGCGGAACGCGGCGAACTTTGCTACCCCCAACACAACCGCCACAACGACGGCTCGTTGACAACCACATCCAACCCCATTGGCCATGTATGCGATACTCTTCTCCTTTCTGTTTCCATACTTGATGCTTTAGTCCTAAGGAGTATTTGATATAGTTGAAAGCAAGACGGTTGCGCTCTTCTTCATCATCACGTTCACGTTTTTCACGTTTCTCCAGCTTTTTGCGTTCTTCGCGCTCTGCCGAGGTTATGCGGCACAATGTAAGATGACCAAGCTGTTCATGCCAAACATTTGCAAAAATAACACTTTTAAATGATGCTTGGAGTAGTAATAATACTATTACGAATTCTGTAGGACGTCGTGCATCTGTTACGGTTCTACGCCATTTCCATTTTATTAATCTCCAATTTGGTATCATAAAAGACGAAGGTATGTTTTCCTCAAAATTTAATAAAGTCTGCCGTAAGGTTTGTGTAATACTATCCAAACTGCCCATAGTAACACCAATCCATTTAAACTCTGATGCTGTGGTCAGTGAAAATTTATGAGATAAATGGCGTCGTTTATCACGTTCCTCATTACGCTGTGGTTTGTTCAATGCAATTGGATTTGATGTGTATTGATTAACATAATTTTTAAAACCATGTTCCATTCCTAATTTAAAATGATTAGGTTCATTGGCATTTTGACTTGTTTTCAAGCGTGTCATCATCTTATTCTCTGTGGCACTCTCGTTCATTTGGACGTCTTCGTCTTCATTACCTCGGATTAATGCCCAGGTTTTTTTATTTTCCTCATCAATATAAGAAAGTCGTTGATATTTGTTATGCTCCTTTGTAATGGACTCGGTTAGTTTCATTTGACGCACTATTTCATCTTTACGCTCCGTCAATTGATTATATAGTCCTGTTTCCAAATCACCTTTGTCGATTACGCTTAGTAGATGCTCCAATTTTGACTCTGTACTGTAGTACCAAATTTTTCCGTTATCAAGTTCGGGTTGACCCTCGACGAAAATTCTCCTCGCAATAAACCAAAATTTGCGACCATGTCTATCCAAACCGAGTATATCATGCCTTATAAGTACACCTTGTTTTTCTTGTGGCAGCACACAATCGACAACTCCAGTTACTTTATGCGACTTGCACAAGTTACACTGCCAATCTTCAGTTGGCACGTCATTTAGCGGAGGATCCACACACTCCAAATGATAAACGGCAGGACATGTTTCGCAACATAATAAATCGCCTAATCTATGGCAAATACGGCAATGGTCATCATAATGTATTGGTCCCTCTTGTAACATTACGTCACGTACTGCGTTCGTTGTTAAAAATTGATTAGTTAAAAATTGTAAAACTGTGATCCGATCGATGACACCTGTAAATGGATAATCACCAGCACTCAATATGTTATGTACTTCTCGGCTGAATATTGCATCACTTTCTACATAACAGCGTAGTACTTCGGGCCATGTTATACCATCAATTAAGTATAAACTTATATTGACAGTGTCTTTCTGATCAAGTGGCCCAAAGTGTGTACCCTGTACATCTTCTTCGCGTAAAATTGCTTTTAATAACATAATGTGTACATCTGCGATAAGAGCGCTTTGTTCATCACACGCTAAAGCAGCACAGAAGTCCTCGAAACGGAATGGTGACAAACGCACCAAATGGCGAAATCTTCGTAAAACTTCATATATACTAAGAGCCTTAAGTAAAAATTCATTTTTCATTAGCAAATCTTCTGAAGATTCAGGCAATTCGAGCGGATCATATTCGCGATCCTGTAACCAAATTGGTTCAGGACTTGGTGGTCGTGGTGGACGACCCACACCATTTTGAGTAAAACTACACACAGAGAATTCGGATTCACTTTCATTAGCTGCGTCAAGGCTATCTTCATCTGTGGCAGAGCAGAGTAATTCGTCATCAATATCACTCTTTTCACTTGAATCACCAAAATCGGAGCCATAATGATATTCTGATTCATAGCCTATGAAAGGAAATATTAGAACAATTAAAATCTACAGTTATTATCTAAACAGATTATAAATACCTAATAAATTAAATATAAAATACAAGTTTCATGAAGTCTGGCAAATTGATACTTTCTTAGTTTTAACATTATAATTCTTACTTGAATTTACACTTATTCTTTTTCCTATATATAAAGCTAATTATAACTAATTTTGGGGTATTTTCCTTTCATAATAGACTAAGTATAGATTTAACTTAAAAAAGTTTACTAAAATGAAATTTGCATTTATATTTTATTAGTAAATATTGGTTTACGTATTTGCCATTTGTATTCCGACTGGAACAAGTAACTAAATGAAGGGGTACCTAATTGGTCTTAAAAATATTTTTTATTGTTGTAAATCTTCCATATTACTTTATATATAGTTTGCTCAATCGACGCTAAGTTTAACTTTTGCTTGTCGAAAATTGTATCAAATTCGTAATTTATATAAAATATTTTGAAAATTACAAAATATACTTTGGGGGTTAATAATATAAATTATAGAGCTGCATAAAAATATAATTTGAAAGATATTTTCTAATAGGCAAACATATTGTCTAGTAAGAATATAGTAAATGCTTTTAAACGTATCTGTATATAGGATATAAATGAAGATTTCAGAAAATATTTATTAATCATATTTAATGAGTTAATTTTTTAGCAATGTATGTATATCGTGGCTAGAAACTCCAAACATTTGAATTATTTATAAAAATAGATCTATATTGATCTAATTTTTAGAAGCATTTTTACTAATATGAGTAAATGCCATCATACCTACATTCTAAAATAACTTAATTTCTGCATTAAAATATTGTATCTATGTATAACATGCATTTATTGAAATGCATATATTGTATATATACATATACATTCATATAAATATATATATATTTTAATCCATGTAAATTTGGAGTACCAATAACATAAACTAATATTTTAAATTATATACATAAATAAGAACGAATTTATTTTCAAGTAGTTAACAAATTTAATATTCAATGTAAGTACATCACCTAAAAGTCGTAACAAAAAAAAAATCACAGTAGCTATGCATTTTAAAACTATTGTCATGTTGTAAAATCTAAAGTCAAAAGAAAATGTAAACAAATTTGTTTGTTTACGAGTATAAGTATTACCTCCTCTCCGGCTTACATTAGCCGTACTACTTGTCGATTTACGTGATCTGCCCCTGGTGCTTTTGCTGGTGGATTTCCTGTTATAGCTGCGACTGCCATCACTTTCCTGAGGTGAAGAAGCGCGCGAAGCTGATGGAGTACTTAACTGAGAATCACTGGCCTTGCTCAAATATTTTGGCTTTTTCAACAGCTGATAATTGAATTTGGTTCCAACGCGCTCATTTGGCGTCTTCGGTGGCCTACCCCGTTTTCGACAACCACGTCCACTCATTATTTCAACAACTCCGTTTGGTTAAAATTTTTTTTAAAAATATATATTATAATTGTTGCCAAATATCCTTTAAAATAACTTTTTATAAAAATAAATAGTTCGCGATGTTGGAAAACCTGAAGAAAACCAGGAATAAAAATTGAAGGTTACTTATTAAAATTAAAACGCACACATTCAGGCATTATTAGGCATTATTAGACATTACAAGCAAGCATTTTATCATTCATTAAATTTCAACAAAAACAAACACTTTACTCAATGAGTTAAAAAAATGTTTGCATATTTTTGACAATTCTGCTAAATACTCTACCTTCCTCCCAAAACTGTATCTTTAGCGCTTATTCAATTGATGGCTTCGCCAAAAGAAAACTCAAGCCCAAACGAGGCCGCCATTATGAAAAACGATTTTTCACTTTATGTCTATAAGCTATGACTTTTCGCACAAAATTTTATACACAATTGGAAAAGCACAAACACTTTTATTTGATTTGTGAAAAATTTGCACTATTCAACAACAATTTATATGTTTTTATGAAGTTTTTATTCTTCGGTGATTTTTCCTCACTTTTTAACTTGCAAAACGTACAGTAGGCAATGACCAATCACAGCGAGTCTTTTATTTTACAACGCCGAAGACGACCCCTGGCAGTCGTTTTGTGCAATATGGCGCAACTATGTTGCCACCTGCATGTGTTGTGTGCGAGAAGTGCGCATGATGGAAAACACGCTAACCTACCGTAGTAATATGTGAATACTTTCTTGCATTATGTACAAAATGAAACTACTGGCGTAAGTAAAAACTTTTTTGCAACAAATTTATTTAAAACCATTTTTAAAACGTTTAGTTAAAATTGGTTTTATTTATTTAAACTCAATAAAATTTTGTGACTACCATAGTTGTAAAGCACGACTACAGGGTGTTATCGTTTGAAAAGAATTTGTAAAAGAAAATTTAATTTATGCTTACAAATAAATATTTCGATTGTATTCATTTCCAATTATTTATTATATTTATTTTATTATTTATCATATACATTTAATATTAAAAAGAATTTGTATAAGAAAAATTTATGTATACTTACAATTTTCGATTGTATTCATTTCTCATTATTTATTATATTTATTTTAGTATTTATCATATGCACTTAATGTTACTCCATGAAGACTACATCACATACACATACATATGTATACATAAACATATTACAGCTGAAAAATCATTTATTTTTAATATTGATTTATAATAATAATTTTTAATAATAATTTATATTGATATTGATTCCGTAGCTGAATTTGCATATATTATTATTTGCTTTTATTGATAGTAAAATTTGAATATTTTTCTGTTATTTTTTGTTTTGTTTTATTAACTATATATATTTTAAAATAAGTTATTTAGTTTAAGTATAATAAAATTACCATCATTAATAATAAATCCAACGATTACCGTCCTCCCGGTCAACCGCCGCGAGGGGCGCAAACCGCTCACGTTCAGAATTAGCCGAGTTAAGAAAGGCAAGAGAGTTTTTTAATCGTTGATACCTAAAACTGCTCAGTTACAGAAACCAAAATTTCACCTAAAATTTAAAAATAAGTTATAATAAATTTACATTAAAATATACGATAATAGCAAAATTCACCAAGGTTTATAGAAAACTCCATTTCATCTATATAAAAGGACATAAAATATTTGCTTTTTTCTTACCAAATATGTATTCAGAGGTTTGACTTTTTGTATTTGAATATTGTTCATAAATGTTAAATTGTGTGATAAATTAGAAATTTCCAGCTATTTTAAAAAGGACTGATCAATAATTTGACATGATTGATACTGTTTGAAGATTTTAATTTTATCTCGTTCATCTCAATGTTTGAACGAATTATTCATTTGCAAACAGGCCTGTGGATGGCTATTGCTCCGCACATGATGGAAGCTTCAACAAGCTTAATGCCGGATTTAGTCTGTGTTCAGACGTGAAAAATTTTGTTGCTTATTATCGGCAACTTTTCTCTTGGTGTTGCCCATTCTGATCATACGAGCAACTCGAGTAGGGAAATTTTCTGCATTTTCCTTTACATCATAGTCTCAAATTTTTGTGCGCTTTATTTATGTGATTAGCAAAAATGTTATTCGATAGCTAATTTCTATCGTTATTCACCAGTTTCTAAACTATTTCTATTATATTATACATATTTTCTTACATACAAACTATAGATGATAAATTTCCGAACATATTTCAAATATTCATTTGAGAGCTAGCGTAATTGCAACCATTCAAAAAATTTCAAAATGAAAAGGAATACCGAATTACATAGCAACGAACTGTTGCGAAGAAGAACACAAAGCGTATTGCCCGAATACGAACAAGTCGCATACAAGCCCGAATACAAGCCTTCGTCTTTATTCGTTGCCCCCGCCGCTTGAAAACTACTAGTCGGGCAACAAAGGCCTTCGTGTATGAACTAGCACTTATGGCTGATTTACGTAAAACTTTCCTCACTTTGCTTGACAGTTCATACTTTGACATCGAAATTATGCAAACTTAGGGTATATCAGAATGATTTTTAATATTTAGTGTTTTATTATTTTCATCTTAGTAGATTCGGGAAACTAGATTTACATACATATTTCAAAATTTTTTTATCGATCAAATTGAAAAAAAATAGAAATGAAAGAAGTAAGTAATATAAATGGCAACAGCTTCTTGTCAAATCATAAAAATGTAAGAGTTGCCCAGCATTATGCGGCGTTTTGCTCATACAAAAGCATGCATCGAACTTATCTGTCAAAGAAAAAGTCTGAAGCAAAGCGAAGCAAAAGTTGCATGTGAAAAGCCCTTAAGGTATAGCATTTCCTACGGATACTACGAAATTCTGCCGAACTTCATCCTTCTCTCTCAGTTAACAAGAAACATTGCGCAAACGAAAAGCTTCAATCAGATCGACGGAAACATTTGGTGATTAGCGTCACTTTCCGCTTGAACAAAATAACTCCCACTTTTGTAATGTAAATATTTATGTATTTAGACGGACGAATGTCAATTCGAGTTGTGCATTTGTATAATAGTATGCTAAACAGTTAAATTGTTAATATCTGCAATATTTAATATCAATGCATCTGTGTGTGATTGCTTGGAGTCTGTGCGGCGCTAAATATTTGTTAAACTAAATTTGAAAACGTGCGATTTAGTGTCACTTAGTACGTTATCCAACTTCGGAGGCAGCGGTGAAATGGTAGTAAACTGATTTGCCGAACACACAAAACCCCAATACCGTTATCTTATCAAAAAATAAATGCACAAATTCCAATATAATGATACTCAACATTAGGCCAAAAGAATTGTGTTTACAGCCAACGGCTCATTCTTTAACTATTATTCGCTAAACTCAGTCAAGTCGGTTGTGTGCTCACGGCATATGTACTTATATATATGTAGATATTATCAATAACACAAATAAGAAATTTGTATAACAAACGAAGAGTACACAAACAAATAAATAAATAAATAAAGTGAACTGAAAGCACGCTGCGAAAACAAAAAATACCGGCGAACAATACTCACACATTTTTGAAAAAAAAAAATTCGTGAGTAATTTAATTTCTATGAATCTACCAAAGAGTGCACAATTCCTCTATAGTTGTAGTAGCTTCTTAATTTTTTAGTTAATTAAACGTGTGTGCGCAATAATTGTGTGAGCGGATATTTAAATTGATAGTTCTTGTACGTCTGACAAGTGTTTGTAAATGAAGTGTATATATGAATGTATTTAGTATAATTTGTTTTTGTGTTGACTTTCTTGTACGGTCCATAATATATGCAACAAGATGAGAAAAGTTCTCGCTTGATTTAATTAAACAAATATTCGACTTTATGCATACATTTATTTAAACATACCTATGTATGTATATATAAAATTAATAAGTGCATATGTGTATGAATTTTTGGTGAACCTGCAAATCAAGTTTAACGAAATAATAAGTTAATCTGCACCGTAGATGTTCAACGCAGAATTGAAGTTAAGACATGCAAAGTGCAAATTTTTTAAATCAATTAATACATATAAAATATAGATATTTATGTGTTACCATGTGTGGATATATTTAAAATATTCTTATTCATACTACGATGACACCTATACCGCTTAGGCAATAATTTTGTATGGAGTTTTCTGCGAAAACCATGTGAAAGAGTTTTATTGTATCCACTGATAAGAGTGTTTGCGCGAAAATATTTGTGAAGTCATAATAGATACATACATATGTACATAGATGCATGTGTAAGAGTTTTTCGTTTGAATTTATTGAAACTAAACAGTCGAAGTGTAACTTACTTTTTTCGAATACATATATCTTTGTTTACACATATTTCAGGGTAATGTAATCATGGACGATTTGCTGATACGTACACTTGTGATAATAGCCTGCATAGTTAAGTGTTGGAGCTTTAATAGCCTATTGTCACAAACGGTCGTAAATGGAACAAACGATACGCTTTCAAAGTTCATGTAAGTTAAAAAAAATTTTATCATTCAAACGCTCGTTTGCTTGCTAGATATATATTTGTAGCAGCAAAATTAGCACGTTTAATTTTTAACACAAATCGAAAATTAAGTTATGCATACCCATAATAGACGTCGTTCAAAAATTTCTGAAGAACCTAATCTAGTAATTAAGCACCCATAAGTATAAATTTAAAAAACTATCTGTGTATATATATGTAAGTACGAATGTAGTTATGTGTGCAGATGTACCCGGTAGCGCGTAATAAATATTGATATTTATATTGGCTCGCCCAAAGAAACTTGTTAGCGACCCTTAAGTATGAACAAGTAAGGAAGGGCTAAGTTCAGGTGCAACCGAATTCCCAATTTGACCGATTTATTCGGCAAAAAATCTACTAGAATAATGGGAATCATTATTGGTAGCATATAAGGGCTGAAGTAATTCATGGGCCGGCTTCACCTTTTTTCGCCACCAAACTATAGACTATCCAATATGTATATTATGTGAGGTATAAGGTCAACTGGAAGTTCAAAAATCATTATATTGGCTAGGGAAAGTATTTGTCCCATTTTGCCCACTTTGGTCACGACGCGTTACTATTAGGGAAAGATGCCTCTGAATTTCGTTAATATATATCACAGATTTACCTATATTTTCGCCAAAAAGTCAGCCACATGCACTGAGGTTCACATATTCGGTATCTGGGGACTTGAATGGTTATAGTCCGACTTGGAATATTTTAAGAGGTTTTCGCCAATTTTTAACCTGTATCATAAGGATATCAGGGTGATATTATGCCCCATTTTTTGTTGTAATTGTTGAAGTGATACCTGAGACATAGAATTTCACCTAAAAGTGAGCGGTCCCATGCCTATTGTTCAATTTTTATAGATCTATTTGCAATACAAACCTTCTTATAGTGCCAAGGAATATGTGTACCATTAAGATATCTTAATTTTTACTCAAGTTATTACTTGCACGTACAGATAGACAGACCTTCAACTCGTCTCGTCATCCTGATCAGTTTGGTTTATATAACTCTATATCTATCTCGATTAGTTTTAGGTGTTACAAACAACCGTTAGGTGAGCAAAACTATTATACTCTGTGAAACATGTTGTGTGAGTATAAAAGATATTTAAATAAGATATGAATTATACTGAATATTCAATATACATATTTTACAGTGAATATAATAAAATATTTATTAGCTGTCTTCGATTCGCCAAGCGTTGGAGAGTAGTGATTGGAACTAACTATAACAGTTGTGCAAACAATCTGGCAGCACTTGTGTTACAACCCTGCGCTAACATGTCCTCTGACGCATGAGCAATTGTGTTTCGTTTCCTTCTTTGGCGGAGAAATTTTTCCTTCCCCGACAAAAAATATTTGAGTAAAATAGTTGTATATTTTATTTTAGTAAACTCTTAGTTTCGAACTTTATCTTTTCTAGAAATAACTATAATATATTATATTTTAAATCTTAAGTTTTCAAAATCATTAAAAAAAGTGCTTGTATTTTCACACATAAAACAAAACTTGGTAGTATTGAAGATTGCGGTTCACTTTAAAAGCGTATCCGACAGTTCTCTTGTATCGAATTCAACTCGATAACTTTGTTATTGCTTTTACGCGTAAATTTTGTGACAAGTGAGCAGCACTTAGCTATCGAGAAGAGAAATGGCGAATAGAAGATGGTTAACGATATGAATTTTCGCATAATAAGGCAATATCCACATTCTTCGTTATTTATACCCTCGGCAAAGCAGAACAAATTTTTAAATATGTACATATGATTTTTAGTCTTTTTTTTGTATTCTAAACGTATTTACTACTGAAATTCCAAAATCACAGTACAATCACTTAACAGTGTTATAAAAGACTTCCGTTAATTTGTTTTTGCCATAAATTAGTGGACATTATTTGAGGGTTATTTAAAGAAAAATTCACCCACATACCGATAAAAAGCTCTTAATACCAACATTATTTTACAAAAAAGTTAATTTTCTTTTGTTTGCTGGATTTGGTTTTTTTATCTTGCGTAAAAAGTAATAAACTTTATTAGACCGGTAATAGTCTTAGATTGTAAGAAAATATCTACTAAATACATACAATTTATATCAAGATATACTCTTATTATGCTAATTTTTCAGACAAATGTGGCAAATATGAAAAGTCCCACATGCGCTAAGATTTTCTTTCGATATGTTTCTTTATCCTTGAGTGTTATTTGGCAAGAAGGTGTGGTTGAAGTTCTACACCGTGCTAAGCGAGCACAAAAATGTTTTTCACCTAATTTGGTACTTCGTGATTTCACCTAACTTAGTTTGGGAGACGTAAAATTTCGAAAATCTTAATAGCGCGTATGTAGGTCTAATACGTTATATGAATATCAATCGTATAATATACCGTAATACGGTGTATCAATCGATATACAAATTTTCATTTCAGTAATAATTAGAGTTGTTGTATAGAATACCGTTATAAGCGGATTTTTATGGACTACGGTAATATGAAGGATTTTATTCGAAATTGGCTGAAATGGCTTAAGTTGTTTAGGATATACTCACTATACTATATATATATTATATATTTAGGAAAAATTTCGTTGTCCTCAAATTTCAAATTTAACTGAAGTTTTCGGTTACACGGAAGAACAAACGGTCAGACAGATGGACAGATCAATTCGTTTGGAACCCTAGCCTAGAAAAAGTAACAAAAAGCTTATTTAATGTGTTTATTTGGCGGTGTAGTTGTTTGTAAAATTCCTAATATCAGCCACTGATGATTTAAAGAAAGTCATATCATCTCCAATAAATAGTTACAGTGTGTACAACCTCGAGTACATAATATATGACACCATTTAAATTTCATCATATTATTTCACTTTTCAGTATATAAAGGAAGAATTTAGAATAGAATTTAGCCCAAACACTGCCTTCAAGGTGTGGCATCTAAAGTCTTAAAAATCTAAAAACTTTATTCTAACATCTTTTCCAAGTCCCGAGATACTGAGATACTGAGATGATATTGATATAATGATATAATAATGAACATCTGAAAGTATTTCCCCGGCCCTGATCCTTGCAAATTGCGAAAGTATAAACTTTTTGGTCACACTTGAACTTAGCCCTTCCTTACTTGTCTATTATAAAGTTTTGCAGACACCGGAAAATTTTTCCTTGCGTTTGATTATTGCAAATTGCGAGAGTATATATTTATCCTTCTTCTTTGCTATGTAGAAACAATAGAAATGATAAAAAGGCAAATAATTTTTTTATTTCGAGTGTTTTTTTTTTACCAATTGACTGTACTTTTTCAAATTCTTATAAATGTATATAATAATTCTTATAAAGGTACATATATAATACAATATATATATTATATATATATTTGTTATATATTAATTAATTAATTAATATTAATATATCTAATACATATTAATATATATTATTATATGTATTACATTATATATGTATTTGTAAGTATGTGTCACTAAAAATGTGTATCCAATAAACTTCCTATGGTCAATGCACTCTGCAAGTGAAGTACACACGAGTACAGTTCCTTTTCTTTAAGTGATCCACTTAAATGATTTCCCGTTTAAAACGTAACCGATAAGGAAACCGAATTACCAGTATACAACAGAAATCATCTGATGGGTTTTCCCGTACAATTAGTTGAATTTTCCTATCTAAATAATTATATTTGAAGTGAAATTATGTAAAAATTCATGTTCATTTGTACAATAATATTTATTACATCTTTAATTAATTATTATAAAGTAATCTAAAAAATTCAGTTCCTTTTCTGGGTAACATTAACACCGCCACCTCAACTTGAGATTTAATCTTGTTCACAACTACAACAAATAAACAAAAAGCTTTATTTTTCGCGTTCCCTTAACCGGGCAATACTGTATATGGCTCTCTCTAAAATTAACAACAACAATAATAAAGTAAATAATAACAATAATAATGAAATGAATAATAGTTAATATTTTTAAAACCACACTGCAATGTGAACAATATTGCAATGTGAACAAAAAATCCCTTTATTATAATTAGTTGAATGGACGGACTCCTGCTTCTTGGATGGTCCCTCTTTTCCCGACTTAATTGAAGTTAAAACTAATTCCATTACTTGTATTACTGTTTTAACCTCTCATAACCGAAGTAATAGTATTTTTTAAATTATTTAAAATCGATAACTTTAACAAGTAAGGTAGAACTAAGTTCGGGTGTAACCGGACATTTTATACTCTCGCAATTGCAAGGTTCAAAGGAGGCGAATTACTTTCAGGTGCTGCCAAACTTTTTGTTAAAAAATGTTGCGTAAGAGTTTAACATCCATTGTTCGACGAAACCGTAAATGGATTCCAATCATATTTGGTATCTTATTAACTTATATTACAGGTCATAGCCTCACAGAGTTTTATTACTATATTTTGCTTCGTGTGAGATATTTATATTAAAATTTAACAAATTAACTAAACCGCATTATGTTTAAGAAAACATATCCACTTAATTTCATTAAAATATTACACGTATTAACCAACATAAACTGTTTAAAGTCATCTGGAAAGTCGAGAATTGTTATATCGTGTATATTTGGGCTAGGGAAAAGTCTGCCCTTTTCATTACACAAGTATACTAGGTAACATGTTTCCACACAATTTTACGAAGATAACTCACACAGTGACCGACATATTCGGCTTAAAGTCTGCTAGAATAACGTAAATTATCATATGTAGTATATGGGAGCGGGGGTTTTATTATATATCACTTAATGTCTCTAAGATAGCTACATATGGTCCGATATATACGATATAAAGTCAACCAGACATTTGAAATTCTTATATTAGGTATATAGGGGCTACGTAAAGTGTTTACCCGATTTTCCCCATTTTTGACATAAGAGCAAATTATTATGATGGAAGATAATACTCGAATTTCTTAACGATATCATTTGCATTTACCCGTATTTTCGATATAAAGTGAGCTAAACCACTGTGGTCGTTGAATTGGCTATATGAGGACTTGAAAATTTAAATGCCGATTTCGACAATTTTCACGCATGTAATGGCATGTAATGGCATATCTTGAAAGTACTATTGGTACAAAGTTTCATTCCCATATCTTAATTGTTGCTTGATTAATATACTCTATAGTGAAAGAATCAGATAAAATCAGATAAGGCGTGTTTGTGATCTAATTTCACAAAGTGACATAAGTGTGCAAATATAATGTCATGTATCAATTTCGGTTGAAATTCGTACGTAAGGCGTTCTTGAAATATGGGATTTTACTAAAAGTGGGCGGTGCCACACCCACTGTCCAAATTTTACACCGATACCTATGTGCCCTTTCGCGTACGATATGTTCCGTAAGATTTAATGATTGTCACGTAGTTCTTTAGAGAATTACCGCACTTTTAGTAGTTTTCAACATACCCTTTGGGTGGGGTGGGCGTGGTTATTATCCGGTTTCACTGATTTCCTCAGCATATGAGGACATTCTAGAAAAACTTACTTGAAGCAAGTTTGAATGATATAGTTTTAACGGATTGTGAGATATGTAAATTAAACTTATTGGGGGGCGGGGCTATACCCATTTTACAAAAATTTTTGCCCACAGATGCCCCGCCCTACTAAGATCCTCTGTACCAAATAACATGTTTATATCTTAAATTTCTGTTTTCGATTTATTTATCTGTTTTCGATGAATGGCATTTTGTGTGCGTGGCAGATGTTCAATTACGCCCATCTGCAATACCAACCGTTTTACGGTAACAAAGAACACGGGTGCCAAGTTTCATCAAGATATCTTAATTTTTACTCAAGTTATCGCTTGCTAGGATGGACGGACAACCGCTAGGTGAACAAAACTAATATACTCTGTAGCAACATGTTGCGAAAGTATAAAAATTTACCCCAGAAACGTTAAGTTCATAGAGTAGTTCAATTATAGATATTCAAATTGTACTTATAGTATCGTCTTCAATCTCAACAGCTTATTTAACTTTTGATACCAGAAATTGATTAAACCGGTCCATATATTCTCTTGGTTACCCCGATTAACGGTATATATTGATCAAAATGTGAGATAACTTAGGAATATTATAAATATATATATATTTTTTATTATCAACCGACAATAGGCTCGATATATAAATTTTAGCTCTAATTGGAGACAGTTGAGGCTAATCACGCAGAAATCACAGATTGAACTTATATTATAATTAGTTAGAGACATAATACAATATATTATAATTTTATATGGAGATCAAAGAAAGTTAATTTTTAAAATGAAACCAGAATTTATATGTGACGCCTTTGACTATAATAATCTATCACAGTCGGATATATCGGAACGGACTCAGATTCGTTTCCGGCCGAGAACTGTCAATACGGTAATATTGCTGAAAATAATCTGTAGCATTTTTTCTGTAGTTGTAACATAACAACAACAAAAAATATATTACATTCGACAAGGAATTAATTCTAAATTTTATAATTTTTAAAGTACCAAATTTTGTTCCCTGTTCGCCACTTCTTCATCATTGCCAATTGGAGCAAACATTTGTATGCGATATCTTAGTCTAAAGAAGGCATAATCCATTTTAACGTAGGGATTGAGGTTTATTAATATGCTTTAAAAAACTTATTCCCACCTTAATGTACAAATTAAACGAATGTTCTCACACTTTATACTTTTCTAATCATTTAATACATACTGCTGTAACTACTAATGAATATGCGTTAATTTCTTTATGACAGCAACTCCATTGAGTCCGCAGCAGCTGATGAAGTGGTAAATTACAGAACATCTACAGAAATCTCGTTAGAGAGCATGAAAAATGCTGCTTTACCAGAGGATTGCTCTCAGCGCAATAAGAAAGCAGTGCAACCGTTAAATACGAAAAATTCACGACTAAGAAAATGCTGTCCTCATGGCGAGGGACTGAGCGTATTTCGTGACAATCAAACTGACGAGTTCTGCGATTCAACAAATTTCAAATTTCAGCCCAGTATTATAAGCGTTGTTCTATATGACAATTGTATTGAAGATGAAGAGAATGCGGTCGATTTGGAAGTTGAAATTGGGAATCCCTGCAATTCGTAAGTAACATAATTATTATAATATTATATAGTAAATATTTTCAAAACTAGATAATAATAAATTTGCACATATTTATTTTAGTTCTTTAATATACAACGATGAAGATGATGCATTCTTCGTGTTGCAAGACGGCTCCTTACTCATTATGGACAAGTATGGTAATGACAGTTATACTGTGGAAAAGTACTATTGTCTCGATATCGATAATGTGTCTGGCATTACCTATGCCATAACTTGCATAACAGCCATTGAAGAGCACTTGAAGCGTGGACAGATCATAGCGATTGCCGCTTTGATGCTCATCTCCATACCGTGCTTATTAATTGTCAGTTATATACACATAAGACTGAAGGAGTTACGTTCGGTACATGGCCTATGTCTGAGCTCCTTGTCATTGTGCTTAGCGTTGGGCTATTTCTTGCACTCTTTGGTGCATATTTTCAAAATTGATTCCATGAAAATCGGTTATGTCATACAGTTCCTAATGTTATCTTACTTTATATGGTTCTTCTGTCTGTGTTGGAATGTATTGGTAAATATTTGGTAAGCCGAAAAAAGTGTATTTACTAAGTTACTGTATTAAAGCAAATTTTAATATATGCTAGGTATCGCATACCGGTAAATAAGAGGGCTTCAAAGGTGGTGGTATGGTGCGTCTTTGCTGGTCATTCACTGGTCTGCTACAGTGTTGCTGGCTCACTGGTGGCCTTGACTATTCATAAAGGACTTCCTGGTATGCCGTCCTATTTCATGCAGGGCTTAACGGCATGTAAGGCACAGAATAGTGTTTGTTTTGAAATGCATTTAGTCAAAATGAATTGTTTAATTGAAAAAAGTTGATTAATTAACTAATTTTGATTGAAATAACTTGAACTGAATTAAATGCGGAAACTTAAACTAAAATTCAATTTAAAAATGTTAATTAAGTAATTAATGTTTAATGAAATAACTTGAATTGAATTAAATTCAGAAAAATTAAATGAAGTGTTTTGACTTAATTTTTACGACAAAATAAAATGAAATAAATAAAAAATTACTGTATTGCAAAGCATTTGATTAAACAATAAATTAAAATAAATTAATTCATAAATAAAAATAGTAAAATAATATTAATATAAAAAATATATATTATTTAAACATAAAAAATAACATAATCATTTATCAATATACGACTTAAAAATAAATAAAAATTGGAAATATGAATTATATAAGTAAAAATAATTTAGCTCAGATATAATTTAATATAATGGAAATTAATGAAATTAAAACAAATCTGAAAAAGTAAATTAAATTAAATAAATTTAAATATATAAAATTAAACCGAATACTACAAAATTAAATGAAAGTGCATTAAATTAATTTAATATAAAATATATATTTGCTTATTTAAATTTTTCTGCCTTCTAGCCATTCGTGAGTCACAAAGATATTTTATACCACCAGTATCGTCATTCCTCTTCTTATCATTTATCGTAATGATGATATCTTTCTTCGGCTTTCAAAAAATTAAGAAACAGAAAGCAGAGGCTGTCGCAAAGAATAGTACGAATGGCATTGTTCATCCAAACATAACTGCCGAAATAGATGAAATGAAGTATGAGGAAGTAAAGAAAGAGTGAGTTTGACAAAATCATGCTCTAGTATGAATTGCGAAATAATCATTTATTGTACTTTTATTACTAGCGCCAAATGTATAAGCTTTCTGGGCGTAATATTAATTGTATCATGGCTGCTGGAAATTGTCACATTCTATTCACCCGGTCCGGAAGCTTATCTTATGGTCATGGAAATGGTCAACGGGTTACAAGGTGTGTTCATAATGCTAATATTCGTTGTTGTACGACGCAGACGAACAGTTATTTTGAGATGGTGGTACGATAGAGGATCTCATAATGTTGAAGATGTAGAGCTCGTGGCGATGAATAAATAAGTTATTTTCGAAATTGTGTGCTCAAATAAACATAATACATAAGTAGATGCATACTTACATATGTATGTATATGTAAATTAATTACAAAAATTATATGTATACATACACTACACTACATACACACTACATACATACACTACATGTAGATAAACATATATATTTATGCAAAAACCGGGATAGTCTTTAATTAAACATACTAAACATTACTATTAGTAAAACACTCTATTAATAATCTAAGCCCGAAATTTATTTATTGTAATCAGTTGTTTAAATCTTTATACGAATCGAAGCCCCTATGTTATTGTTATTTGCATAACTAATTTTTAATAAAGATCATATTTAAAATTTGAATTATGTTTTGCGTTCCAAGGTTTTATTATTTACACAACAAAAATATTAAATAAATAGAGGAAAATATGTGGCATTCGTTGGACAGACGCTAATTATTTTATTTCCCTAGTACAAACCAATATCTATTAAATGCATAATATTATTTTTATTTTTAAATACTATCAAACTTTTAACATTATCTATAAATCAAAATATTATGAATTAATTTCTCTACGAATCCAGAATTTCCTTCCACAATTTTCCAGCCTTAGGATATCGATTACATTACTTTTCACATAGTCAATTTTTTGTTAGATGTGAATTCATATACATTTAGGTGTTTAAATAAGTTTATTAAGATTTAAATGTTTAACGGGTATTTGATATGCGTTGTTTCGTTGTTCTACTGTCAAGATTCATTTTGGTATTGAAACCCACGAAGTTTTTATACTGCAAATACTGTTTGTGTATTTTATTCTAGTTGGAATCCATTTGATTTTACTTTTACCGCACGGGAAAGTGCTACATCTGACAACATTGATACATAAAAGTAGTTTTTCTACTCCGTTTTTCGCTAATATTGCCACAAAATGTTAACCCTGCAGGTGTGACTATGATATATACAAAATTTTCCATCGATTTTAAAACGAAAGTGTAAAAACAAGCGAAAATGTAAAAAATTTTATAATTTGCAAATGTAATTAAATTAAGTGGTTATAATTTAATGAGTAATGTGTTGACACAGTATGTTAATTGCGTACGAAACAAATTAGAGGAACAAATGAAAATCCATATTGCAGAAGTTGAAAGTGGTGGAAACAGTGGAATACCGATAAAGGCAACACGAATACAGCAATTAGATTTGGTACACATCATCTACTATTGGAATTTATGGAAATTCTTGTTGGTAATCGAAAGATGAAAATCGCCTTAAGTTGGTGTTAGCGAATTAGCTGGTGCCCTAAAAAATGCCGAGGGTAAACAACGCACACGCAAAGGACACCAATGGTTCCAATGTCAATGTAGCATCGAAAGTACGAAAGAATGCCATCAAGACAGAGGTGGAAAGTCCAGGTGAACAACATGTTTTCCACAGAAAATCGGAAAGGAGAAGAGTGGCGCGAGATATCTTTTTGGTTTTCGAAGAGCAACCTTGCCGGCGGGTACGTGGAGGTGCTAACAAAAAGAAAACAGCGCAAAAACCAAAATTTGGACATTTGATGGTTGAGGATCCAAGTCGTCCAGCTAAAGGGCTTCTGCGTGACATTAAGAATGAACCAAAATGTTATCTTAGCGATGAATGCACAACCATAACTGCGCCAACAACCGCAATAAAATCAGTAGCACCAAAAGAAAAAAAGAATACACCAAAGGTGAATAGCCGAATAGAAAGTAAACCAATAGTAGTGACGGAAAAAGTACCAAAAGTACCAAAAGTACTAGAACCCACTAAAGAAATCAAAAATGATGATCCTGTAGCGCGTGTCAATCCTATATTTTTATGGGTTAAACAAGATGACACACGTATTGTTGAAGTGCGCTGTGAGGATTATGATAAAAGAAACCGTATACGTATAAAAAAGACTTCAAATGGTTGGCGTTCAATACCGCGTACTGACCCAACTACATCAAAGATTGTTAAAATCTTGCAAACACCACTCTTAAAGGTCAAACGAGAATTATATGAAAATAATTTATTCCAGAAATGCAATGAAAATGTTTGCGCAAATATAAGTAGGCAAAATCCAACAGATGTAAATGAAAAGCAAAGCTTTATATCGGATAATATTGAAGAAAATGTGGCGGCTTGTATAAAAAATTCAATTTCTGAAACAGTGATTAGTAAAGAAGAGGTTCAAATTGGGAATAGTGCGAAGGTGAAACATAAGAATAAAAAAGTAAAAAATAAGAGGAACGGCAAAAGAGGAAGAAAATCAGCTAAATTAAATATTCCAAAAACTGAAGTACATCATGATGATATTCCGGAAATTATTAACAATAATAATTTTGACACGCAGTTAGTTAGTCAAAATGAAGAATGTACAGTGCAAATTGAGCAAATGATACAATCAAATTCGGATACAATACCAAACTTCAATGAAGTGTGTGTCAATAACCATAATGGTTCAATAGAGGATAATGTTGTTGTCAACAAGTTGAATGAACAAGCGGATTCTCATATTGACTTGAAAGAACTATCAGTTGATGCAGAAAATGCTACAGAAATATTATCAAATGTACAACTGCAGGCTGAGTTAAATGGAAAGGATATAGAAACTGAAACTGAAACATATCAACATCATACGACGCATTTGCAGCTATGTCCGATAACAGGACTTTTCCTTCCTACAATAATTTGCGAAAGTGACAATGAGGGAGAAACCACAGATATCGCGACCAAAGACTGCGACGTTACTACTTTTAATACGAATTTTTTGCCCAAAGATATATTAGTGGATTTGGCCGACTGCGATGATGACGATAATAATGTCGAAACTAGGGAAAAGTTACAAGCGTTGAATGCCCATTATGCTACAAATTTAGATGCCGACACCAAAAACCTTAAAGATCTACTGGATGATGCTGACTTAATGCAGCATTGCAGCGACAATGCCAACAGCGATGCTGATATTATTGACTCCATAGTTAAACGAAGCTGTGAAAACAATTTAATCCAGGAGACTGAAACACTCAAGGAGCCTGAGGTTCCAACAACGTTTAACACTTCTCAATGTGAAGATATTCCACAAAAAGATTTATTAACAGACACAATACCGTTACACATAATTGATGAGTCTGTGCGTGATTCGCCAAAATGTTTGTCTTTCAATGAAGCTGGTGAAATTGAAGGACTTAATGGTGAATTATTTCAGTCAAATAATTTTATGGATACTTATGAAAAAGACTCTAGCGTTGAGGAAGTCAGTTTGAGTGATGATGGTAAAAAAACTGAAAGTACGGAAATAATGGCATTATCATCACCAATAGCACTTAAAGACAAAATGAATGACGATATGATATTGGATGAGGCACCGAAAGATTTAAGTTATAAAAAACGAGAAGAGGTTTGCCCACCATCCGAATCTCGTAGTCAATGCGCTGTAACTTCGAGTTCAGATGTCGTGAAATCACCACAACAAGGAGAACTACCCGCTATAGAAACAACATCAGAAGCAATCAAGAATCTAATATTGGAACAATTTATTAAATTAAACGCATTTAATGCAATACCGACTACAGTAACAAAGCAACAGTCAGAGCCTATGAATCTTGGCAAGCCACATAGTGATATAAATATAAGCAATGATTGCAACGATTATGCTACATCTACAAATTATATTGAAACAGTTGTTATAGATGATAATAGCGATGAAGAGCCAATGAAGAAACGTGTGCGGAATAACGTTAAACTTAATAAAAATAATGTTATTGAAGAAACGGTTCAAGCGGTACAAGCGGTACAAGCGATTCAAACGGCCGCACCGGCGCCAACGTTGATCGACAAGGATCCGGATCCACTCACACAGTTACAGCTACTTATTAGAAATACACAATGGAAAGTACCGGATCCTATACTTGTGCCAAAGGATAGATTGCGGGCAGTATTAGCTTCACCAGCACGTGAAATCCCACTTTTAATTACCACCAGACCGGAATTAAGACTACCTGAGGCATTTGCTTACCCCGAGATTATACAAAATCCGAATATATTGGTAATTTCGATGGCGCAGTTAGAAGCTATATTGAAAAATGAAATGGAAATGGAAAAGAGCAAAGAACAATGTGTTGTACCAGATCCAGTTCATAAGATACCACCTGAAAACACAAAGAAAATAAATAATATGCCCTGTACAAATGCAAGCAAACCACTTATCGAGCCAAAAAGTGTGAAAGTTAAAGAAGCCCCATTGAATCCACCAGTGCCGCCTCCCAAGTGTTCACATGTCGATACAAATTTGGCTTCCGATATTAATGCTGCAACGCTGGCAGTATTAAATCAAATGTTATGGTTGCCATATTTTGGGCAGTTATCGCAGGAGTTTCTAAAAACATTAAAGAATCCTCTGGGTGTACAAAATAAATATGCGAGTATACTGCCACCGCTTTATAATCACCATCTTGGCCTACAACATTTGGATGAAATGTACAAGAATTACCTGAAGCAGATGACTGCTTTAAAGCACATAAGTGCTGCAGAGACACCTGTTAATAATACGATGCCAAACTTTCCACTGCCACTCGGCGCATTCCAGCCCACTATGGAGGCGACGGTCTTTCAGAAAATGTTGCAACATCAAATGGCAAACTTTTTGAATATCAATCCTCTGGCTACAGCTGCAGATACACCCATACAAACGCCAATGCAAAGAGGAATTGTTGGAAAAAGTCCAGCGCATGAAGTAAATTCGAACGTTGAGCACATGCTTGGTGTTGAAGATAAGAAGACCAAAAGCAACACAACCACAACGACGACGATAAATGCAACACCTGACATTAGCGGCATAGTCACTGGTGTTACTGAGAAGTCGCTTAGGCACAATAACAACAATGCAACTTTAAGTTGTGATAACGCGATGAGTGAAAGTGTAAATTATAATAAATACGCTTATATGCAAAAACAGGAAATTGATAACAAACCACGTTTAACGTGTAAATCTCTTTCAAATTTATTAGAACCAGAAAGTGTGCCGTCATCGCCCGCAGTTCCTGTGGTCAATCTTACCACAGATCACATTCGCAATGCGACACATGAACTTGCCAATAATAATAGCCAAATTAACACAATCATCAATAAAGATACCACGGTAACCGTTGCACCAGCGCCTGTGGAAGTAATGCCTTTCAAAACTGCGAAGTTAAATAAAGTTTCGAATACATGTTTGAATGCCACGCACGAGCTGGCCAAACAGAGAAAACGCGTTATGAACTATACTGATACGGCAGTGGCGTCAACACCTACTGTGACTGCTGCCGCAACGGCAGCTTTAGAGAGCCAAACGTCGAGTAGAAACATTGTTGCTGACAACATCAATGTGGAGACCAATCAGGCATTGTGGCATCCACTGTTTGGAAGGTAAGATGCAAACGCAAATTTTGGCGTATACTTTTGGATTGAATAAATTAGTTCTATAAATTGTAAATAGATTTAGAATGTGTTACAAATCGTGTTAATAATTTCAGCAACGCAAAACCTGGCTACAGCAGTCCCTGGCAATGGACTACAGTGACGGCAACGGGTGAATGACATTCAAGGGGTCTCAAGGGACCCAACAATTATGAAAGTGAACTTAATGAGTTCTTTAATACCTCTAACAATGTGCATTATGCTGCCGCCAAAGCACAAAGCGCCCATACAAATCATAATCACAACAACAGCAGTAACCACAACAGCAATACTACCAGCAGTTGCAATGCGAAATCAATCGGTGGCAGCAGCAACAATAACAACCACATCAGGAATAATGTTAGAACATGCATGACCATCAATACAACACATAACCCTATAGATGCTAGCAGCAGCGGCGGCGGTATCGGTAGCAGCAGCAGTAGTAGTAGCAATGGTAGTTGTAATACCAGTGGCAGTAACAATTATCAACACAGTCTACAACAACAGACAACAGCGGCCGCAGCGGCAGCTGCTGTGGCAACTGCGCGCGACAACATGACCAATGGTTATGCGAGTTTTAAGGAGCCCGAACGCTTTATAGAGCACAATTTTTGGCAATCACAAAAGCAGGCTGCTGCTGCGGCAGCCGTCGCTGCTACACATGCGACCAACCAATGGTCGCTCAACAATAATCGCAATTATATGAGTAACCTGTCGCAAATCTCATATTCGAATAACAGTCAACCGAACCAAAGTTCATCGCCGTATGTGCAATTCAATCCTTACATGAACATGAACATGAATATGAACATGAATTTAAATATGAACATGAATCAGCGTTCATTTTTAAATAACGCGCAAGCAGCGGATAAAAATGCAATGCATTTAAATCATTTCGATAAGCATAATATGCGCTTTGGGGAATACGACTGTACATTGCGCTAAATAATACACACACTTATATATATATATATATATATTCACATATATACTAAAAAATTAAAACAAAGCGAACATCTCATAACAATTAAATTAGGAGGTATAAGAAACACACACATAAATAATAAATATCTCATTAAACTGTTGCGCAATGTACATGTTGAATATAACCCAATATACAACCATTCAAACATAGTACCATACACACTTAACATAATATACATAATTGCATACCCATTAGATACAAGTATAATATGTGGTAATTAAGTTGAGCGTAAATATCGAAATGTCTGCCAGCACATCATTGAGACCAAACTGATGTGTACTGGAACTACACAATATACTAGAATATTTTGTTAGGCCTATTAATGTTCTTTAAAAGTAAACAAACATATTTATGTGAACTTGATTAGTGAATTTGTTATCAGTAGT
This sequence comes from Bactrocera minax, assembly GCA_021498325.1. Lineage (NCBI taxonomy): Eukaryota > Metazoa > Arthropoda > Insecta > Diptera > Tephritidae > Bactrocera > Bactrocera minax. The sequence continues at coordinate 1,975,358 of JAKEEE010000038.1, read as the reverse complement.
TTGTTACACCATATTGTTAATCGAAATCTATCATGATGCGTTAATATGTAATGTATATAGAGTTTTTTTTTATCTAGATGTATTATCCTTTTTTAATAAAAAGCAACAAATGACTATGGTGACTATGTAAATTATTGTATGAGTACTTCTCTGATGATTTATTGATATTCTATATACTTATAAAATGCTTATGTGGTCTGTTAAATTTATATAGCCAATAGGGACAGGCAAAAATAAGTGAAAAATCAAATAAAAATATTATTAAATTAAATAACACAATAAAAACTAAAATGAAAAATTTCCATTAAATTTAGTGTTATAGTTATACACACATTTCAAAAACAAATCATATTTCACCATTTGAACCTTTAATAGCTTACAATATTTAGTTCGAACATCGTATTATTTCATCATTCATTAAGCATCTTACAACACAAGATTTTTACATCTTACAACAATAATAACCCAATCTGCCACAAAGCGATCATCATCATCTAAGTAACCCTTCCCGCGACTGTCGGGTCTATGTAACCGGAACGGATCCGGATTTGTACCTAACCAAGCACTGTCAATTCGCCAACACCCCTCAAAATTATTTGTTGAATGTTATTTCCGCGACAACAGCAACAACAACTACCCTTAAATAAAAAATTTTCATTACCGCGTCAATTCAAAACTGATTTAATAACTCGTTTATCGTTTTCAAAAATAATTTTTATGTTCCTGCATGGTTTGTATAATTAATTTCAACTAATTCGAATTTAAAAAATTAAATGTTGCAATTAAATTAACTTAAGTTGCACATTTCCGGATGATATGGCAGACCTGCTTGATGTTTGTTCCCGGAAATGATTATTCATTGCATACTTTTAGGGGCATTCATTTATAATACTTTCAACTGTTTCCAAAGTTCATTTCCGTCATTAAATTTATTTATTTTTAATCATCCGTTCAAAATTATTAAACAAAAAAAAAAGAAAGAACTAAAAATATCCACAAAATAGTGAAGAAATATGGTATCACTAGTGATTTTGATTTTAATTGATTAACACGCAGGCGCCGTAGAAATAGTTTCAATCAATGACAGCCAATCAGCGAAATTTCATATCGACGAAGAAAGTATATTTTTTTGCTAAAAACCAACCGCTATGCTGCATCATCAATTTTGGATAACGAAAAAAACGGTGCAGCGTAAACTTGGCACTAAGGAAGATGCACACATTATCTCATCTGATGCCGACCTTGACGCAAAGATTGAGGTGTACAAGTCAATAGCTAGCACCAGTTTTGAATTGGGAAAAATCATTGACCAGCTGCAAGAAAGATTGTGCATACTGTCGCAGGAGGAATGTGTTTTCGGCCGGTTCCTCAAAGAAGCTGGTAAACGTAGTAAAACCACCGGCCAAAGCATAACGAATACGGGCAAAGCAGTGTCATATAGTGGGCAACAACGTATGTGTGTACGCGTGCCATTGCTAAGGCTACATCACGAAGTTGAAGTATTTCGCAGTAGAGCCGTATGCGATACACAGGTGGCATTGAGTTTAAAATAGTGCATAAATTACAATTATTTTGAGTAAGGCATATTTTTATTTGGAATTTCACTGTAGGCGACACTGCAGATTATGGAAAAAGAGCGCACTGAATATCGTGCTGCGCTTTCATGGATGAAGTCAGCCAGCACGGAATTGGATCCAGACACTGGTAAAGGTCTAGACAAGTTTCGCACAGCACAAACGCATGTGCGTACCGCCAAGCGAAATTTCGATAGTCTCTCTATGGATTCCATACAAAAGGTGCTAAATATATGTATTTATAAACATGCATATTTATTAAAAACCATTTTGCTAGATTGATTTGCTGGCTGCGGCTAGATGTAATATGTATTCACACGCTTTGGTTTCATATATGTGCGAATTGAAGGAGTTTGCACAAAAAACGTCCAGCACATTTGAAACAATATCGAAATGTTTGCTACAAAAACCCAAATATGATTTTTGTGTACTCAAGGAGCTGACTCAAAACGAAGGCAGTGCCGATGAGGACAAGATTGATGACATCGTGGCGTTGGATAAGGACCAATCATTATTTTTTGAAGTAAAAGCAGGCGCACGAATGTACATATATGAGAAGCTAGCACTTATACTATGTTCCCAATTCTTTTGCAGAGTGAATATAGCGATGAGAAGGATGGTAATAGTCAAAACCAAGCTACTAACACTGATGTATTGAACACGGCCGCAGCAAACGATAATATGCTTATTGAACTGACAGCAAATGCTGTTGACGGCGAGCTTCTGATACCAACCGAACCAACTCAACTAAGTAATGCTATTACACAGCAAAGTGTTTGGTCTGGCCTGTGGCCACTTGGTCAAGCTATAGGACATAACAACAATAATGTCAAATCAAAGATGAATGACAAAACTATTTTGGATTTAACGCCTCAAAATGTGAACTCAGATGAAAACATCACCGAGTCCGAGTCCGAGTCCGAGCCCGTTTCCAAAACAACAAAGTCGACTAATTGGATGGATCTTTTCGCAGAATTAGACCCTTTAGCTAATCCAGAGGCATTTGATCTGAAGTTGAGTGGTGGACGTTTGAATGCGCAACAGATTTAAGTTCATTTAGATAGCACATTTAATATGGCGAATGCAAATGCAAATACAATAGTATGTTTGTATATTGTCACAAGAACGCAACAACTTCAAAGTTGTTTAGCGTATTTTACTTTTTAAAGAAGGTAAATGTTTAGGCTATATATAATATTTCTTATTCTTTTCTATGATTTTGTTGTATTCCTAACATATCAACGGAAAGTGTATGTTCAGTTGAGTGCTTACTAGTAAATCAAACATTTATCAGCTTTTAAATTCTGTCATTCCACATTTATAACATATATATAAGTGCATTAAGTTTTAGTTAATGCGCTAGAAGAAACAAATTAAGTAAATTACAAATTATATTGGCTATCAGTAAGCAGTTATATTTTATTGTAAGCGACATTAACACTTCACAACTAACTAGTGCTGTATTGCCGCCATTTAAAGTACAAGTATAATTCATCATTAATCATATTGCTATTTATTTCTATATGATTTAACGTGTTTATTTGAATTATATTACATGAAATCCATTTAAAGGGACAAATAAATAATCATTATTGTGTATATGATTTAATCATTTGACTGATTGCTGTGCCTCTTTCTTTGAATTCACCAGCTCCACTAGTTCTTTGACACGACGTAAACAATCTTTCTTTGTTCTATTCGGTATGCATTCCGCTATTCTATCCCAGCGATCAGGTGTTGAGATTGGATACGTTTTAATGGCTTGTTCCAGAAGCGCCTGTTCCTCCTTTGTCCACGTTTTTGGTGCTGCTGTTGACTTGTTTGGTACCTTGTGAGCGGTTTTATCATTATCACTCGGCTCTTTATTACCATTTGTACTTGCATTGGCATCCACATTGTTTACATTATTCACAATTGGTTCATTGACTGTGATATCATTGCAGGTTTGTACATCCTTTTTGGATTTATTGAAATTTTCGAAAGCAGTGTCATTAGCTTGTGTTTTAAGTGAACTTTTTGAGAAGTCACTATTTTGCATAGCTTTTGCCTTATTGAGCACATCACGCGCGGTAACTGTCACACCAGCTGTGGAGTGTTGGTTTATAAAAGCAGCGATCACATCCCAACGCTGTGATGTGCCAGCTGGAAACAAATTTACAGATTTAATGAGTAACTGCATATTTTCATTGTTCCAAATATCACTCTTCTTTACTTCTTTGTCATTTTTAGTCACTTTCTTTTGCTGTGTTTGGTTGAGCTCTTCCAGTTCAGCGGCAATTTTCTTTTCAACCGTTTTTAATGCCACAAAAAAAGCATTTTGTCCTTTCTTTTCGATATCCTTGTTAAGCTCCTGCAATTCATTTAAGTTGAGAATCTCGCAAATCTTTTCCACACCTTCCATATTCTTGAGTGTCTCTTTATCATTGTTTCCATAGTATTTGGCTTCTTTTAATTTATCGCGCAATGCTTTTCGTTCCTTTTTCAGTAACTTCTTCATTTGTTCCTTCTCGATGCGGATTTGCTCAATTCGTTTTTGTTCAGCTTTCTCTGCACGCTCCTTCGCTAATTGTGCTTCCCGCAGCGCTCGCTCTTGTTCAGCCTTTTGTGCCTGCGCAGCGTCCATTTTAGCTCGTTTGGCGGCCAATTTTCTTTCCTTTTCTTCATTTTTAAACTTTTGTATACGTTTATCATTATTGTAAGCTAAATCGACTAATGCACGTATACGCATCATTTCTTCTTTTTTTCTTTTAATACGTAGTGCTTTATTTTCCTTTTCAATCCAACGCCTTTCATCTCGATCTTGACCTTTTTCTTTATCTTCTTCATCAAGATAACTAAATTCACGCCAAGACTTGAAGTCGTACCAAAAACTATAAAACTCTTCCACGTGTTCACGTTTCGAATTCTCATCACCGAATTTTGGCACATTTTTCTTTTCACTCCAGCGCGCATTTAAGTCAAAACATTTATTAAAACATTCATATATATTCTTATCGATCTCTGCTTGAGTCGGAAAAGAGTCATCAAATTCAGGATCAACAGAGTCGTAAGCGCGTCTTGTCTTCGGCGTGCCTGTTAACAAATGTATGTAATTTAGTATGTATTTTTTAAACTTAATTTCTGATGAACCTACCAAGTATTTCATAAGCTTTAGTAATACAAGTAAAATAATCTTCATCAGTGTTTACTTCTTCGCCTTTTGCTTTTCGCTTGTCTGGATGATGCATAAGCACCATACGTCTGTAAGCACGCCGTATATCGTCATCTGTAGCATTAAATCTGTAACCGATTACGCGCACATTTTAAAACCACATAAACAATTATTAATCGCATGCGTTTTTCTTACCTTAATTTACCTAATCCAAGTATCATATAATGATCATGATCTTTCCATTCTTTGGGATCTAGCGATTTCAGGTAGTCTACATCAACCGCGAATTCTTCAGGTAGCTTATCCACCGCATCGTCATTGCTCTCTGTCGCGTCTACAGTGGTGGCATTATATCTATTTGAATTAAGGAATGCCAAGCCTACGCGTTCAACATTCCTATGGCTAAATGCAAAATCGCAATTAATTTCCACAAATTCCAACATTTTGCACCGAGATCAACAATAATTTTGAAAAAATATATAAGCAAATCGACAAGGCATACAGCTGCCTGGTGGAGGTTCGTAATTGTCAAAAAGAACAACCACGAGATGATTGTTATTGCCAGATCGCTAGAAAATAATTACAGGTATGTGAAAACAAGCGTTGACAAATTTTGGAATATGGAAAATTAAAAAAGAAAAAAGGAAATAATTTAAATAAACATTAAAAATTTAAGTTAAGAAATAAAACATTTGTATTATAGTGGTAATGTAAAAATTAAATTAAATTATATTTTAGAAGTAAATTTAATAATAAATAGAAATGATCAATTACATGATTTGATATATATATAACAGGGTTTGCTGTTACTTATTTTTAAGAGCATTTAATTAAGCAATTAAGTTTAATGGGGCACCTCTTTCTCAACGAGCGTGCTCACATCTTTCTACACAAAATTATTTTATTTTAGTGTTCAGCTTTTTTAAACCTTACCTAATCCATAATTAAAAAGAAACAATAATAATAAAGCATATGGCAATACCATATTATCTGAAGATAACTGCATAGTTGCCAACCTTTATAATTCAGAAAGCATCAAAAACTTGGCCAAAAAAAAAATCACTAAATGTTTTTAAATTAATCAAACAAATTTTTTTCATAACAGTTTGTATTTAACAAAAGTAAAAATAAACTTACATGTAATGTGCAAATCGTATAATTTGACAACAAAAACTTTTTCGCTCATAACTATTGAATAGCCTCTGAACATTTATACTGACTTTATATATAACAATAAAAATCACAATTCAACATCATTCTTTATTGAGTTAACATTAAATACTTCTTATTGATACACTCCTACAATATTGCAAATTTTATTTGCTCATAACGAATCTGTTTAGAAATTATTCTCTTCACATTTAAAATGTAGAGTTATTTACATTACAAATAATATGCAAAGTACATTTCCTCATCAATTTAAATTTTTGGACATAATTGACTCCAAGTCATATTTAGAATTTTGATATTTGCGTTTCTTATCGATGAGAAAAATTACAGCATCTGGTATATCATTATTGTCACAACAACATTTTTCTCTTCTTGTACCGCTTTTTAAGTGGAGCAATGCAATTATTGAAAGAAAAGACAAACAGTTTCAAATTTTACTTTTAAAAATATTCATTGCGTTGAGTAAGTTGGTGACGATGAAGATCAGGGAACTTTGAACAGCTGATATCAAAAAAGGCGCGATGCCAAAAATAAACCCGCTAAAATTAACTGACAAAATTAGTGTGTATTAAAATTTCAGGAGCGATACAGATTATATAGAGTTTTATATATATTATATATAGATTATACAGAGAACTAAAGCTTTTCTTTTCTATAAATGAGAAATACCTCTATTTAATACGTTTCTCATAACATTTTATTATGAATCGCTTTTTTGTAATTTGTAATTTTGTTTTTTATGTTTATATATATTATTAAATGTTATATGAATTTTGAAAATTTTGAGTTATTTATCTACGTACTCATCTAGTACTTATTTATAATATGTATGTACGTATTTAAGGTTGGATATGCGCGATATTGCTCTACTGGAAGACCGAAATATCGAAATTTCATAATATCCAAGTTATTTTCGAAATACCCAATCTAGTATTTTCGGTAGTCGCATCATTGGCAAAAGTTATAAAAAATGTGAGTTTTGACTCTCACGAATCAAACAGTTTCGTATCATGTCATCCTTGCTTCTGCTTTTGAGCATGGTGATGATATGAGACAAATGACATGAGACTACACTTCACACATCTTAACTTGATTTCAAAATTCTAAAGTAGATTCAGTATGATGCCAATAAATTTAATGAATATTTCTCCAACTACGATCAATACACGCCAAAGTTTCAAAATTTATTCAATTTTTCGCCAAGGGCAGTATACCACCTTTTAATTGGGTTTTATTTAAATAAACATTCCAAAATTACTGGGAAGTCTAGCTATTTACTTTACAGTAATGCTTTGGTTTTAAATATTTCGAATTATTTTGTTATTAAATTAAATAATATGAGTTAAAAAGAAGCACTAAAGGGGCACTAGACATTAAACCATTATTTTGACGTTTCAATTTACAAAAAGAACGAAATCTGGTGATCAAAGTCAAAGTTGGCAACAATGGACAATAGTAATCTTGACAGATTTTTTTATCCCTTTTTTTTTGGAGAAAAGCGAATCAAAATTAGCATCCTTCATACATACATACACGGATAATATATCAACTGATTCTAGTGAACCATCTGCGTTTCTATTCTAAATTAGTAACAATTGAAATTATACCTGGCGAATAGAAAATGCTAATTGTAATATAAATTAAGTATAAAATCAGTAGGAGTGTATATTATAAGGAAATTTGTATTAAGTAAATAAAAATACACCATTTTTTTAACGATTTCCGTTTTGTACTGAGATTTGTCAATGCAACTTCCGCTGTGGGTATACTGAGCTGAAGTGGAATCCCTTATGTACTCCAAAAGACGGTAACAATGATGCAGCAAAACCGTTAAATTCCAAAATACAGAAATTTATGTTGTTGGTAAGAAATATTTACAAATCTATGTACTAAATTGTCAAGTAAAGATAACTTCTTAATATAATTTTTGTATTGAAGTTGATTCAGATGTACTAAAAGGCTATACGGCATGACACTAAAAGCACTGAATCGATTTTGTGGCCTCGCAGACCATGTCTTGCTTACAATATTTTGGAAGCTAATTATAGTTTGTTATTTGCATGAATCGATTATTCGAAATAACACCACTACAAATTGTATACACAGATACATGTTGTTAATAAAAGTCACATGCTGCATGAATGGAATGTTAACATGCATAGAAATACATTTACGAGTCACCAGAGGAGTTACAATTGCATGCAAATAGGTACGAAACTAACTCCAGCAAAATCCCTTTTCTAATACAAATTTTTACTAGAGCTGTTTCCGATAACTCTTACTTCATCTTCAGTAACTCAATAACAATTAGCACTCTTGTCTCAAATATTTTTCATAATTTGTTTTCTTTTTGTATTAAATATACTTGTTATTACTACCAAAGACGTTATACTGCAGCTGCTTAGTGAAACTTCCACAACAAAATGGAGGTCGAGGAGTTGACCGATATATTTTATACGAGCGACAAGAAGGGTCAGGTTTGCCGCGTCAAATTGAATGGACTGGGATTTACCTTGCTACGTGAAACTAGTAATGGCCGCTCCCGAGAGCAACTCATCGAATTAAATGACATAGTTGGTAGTCGCTGTATTATCGTAAAAAAGGATCGACGCGGTTGTTCCATGCTCTGTAGTTCCACAGCACAAAATGATGGCAATCGTAGCGATAGCGGTGATGATACAAAAAAGAAATATAATGCTGTTACCTATCAGCATAACGATGCTAGCGCATATCTATATGTTTTTGCATATATATTAAATAAGAAACACCTACGTAATATAATACGTCGTGAACGTACTGTCTTGAAATTGCGCTTTCGTTCCTTTGACACTTTCGGCGATAATATGCGTGAAGCAGAACGTTGGTATCACACAGTTAGAGCGTTCAAGGGACGCAGTTTAGGCTATAATGGCGCCGATGAACGACGTGTACTGGTTTTGCTGAATCCGAAATCGGGTTCCGGTAAAGCACGAGAGATTTTCAATCGTCAAGTAGTGCCAGTCTTAAATGAAGCAGAGCAAGCGTACGATTTGCATGTGACAAAGCATGCCAATTATGCACGTGAATTTGTGCGTGTGAAAATTTTGGATAACTACAGTGGTATTGTGGCAGTCGGTGGTGATGGCCTATTCTTTGAGATACTAAATGGTTTGCTAATGCGTGCTGATTGGTTGGAAGCACGCAATATACCTTTGGGCATAGTGCCATGTGGTTCTGGAAACGGTTTGGCACGATCCATAGCGCATGTGTGTGGGTGAGTAAATAAATATTAAACTAAATATATACATTTAATTTAAGTGTACTAGGTAATCCGACTCGAACCTCTTAGGGAGAATCAACTATTAATTAGAATCAGGAGGCATCTTCAGACCTGTTCAGGCCTTAAGACATACATGGAGAGGACCACAAGTATGTGGGCCCATTCTGCCAACGCACAATTTCGACACTTGCCTCTACGACTGTGCAAATAGCACATATGTCACTCTCTGCGCCGCCACTCCAGCCGAGTTGCCATCAAAAGACCTCAGTGGTCCCCTGGAGTTCAACTAAGCAGCACGATTGCCATTTTGATTAGTCCCACCCCAACCTTCTCGCTCCATTCTCTGTCCGAGAAACACAAGGCAACTCCTGATCCCTCGCACCGTCTGTGCCGTGTGTCAGACTGCAATGCGTCGGAACATCACATCAGTCAGATGCAATTCTTGCTCTGGTTGGTGCCATTTCCCGACTTGGTCCAACCTGCGCACCACACATGAGTGGAGTGTGTTGTTTCTTGCCCCTTGCTGTAAGAGTCTACCCCCGCAAAACCCTTCAATGGCGTTGTCAAATAACACCCCAGTGCAACAACTGTCTTCGCGGGTACTACAGCTGCAACAAATACCGCCTATACATCTCCCTCACTCCCAGGATTACGACAGGTTTATCGCGACGCACGATAATCTTACAACTGAACAACAGACACTCGAGTAAGATCGAGGAGATAGTTGCTTTCATGAGCCTTGAAGGCATATCGATAGCTACGGTCCAAGAAACTAAATTAAAGAGCCACTCAAATCTTCTGAGAGGCGCAGGTTTCAATGTCATTCGTGAAGATCGCCAGCGAGATAATGTGGTGGCCTAGCCTTCATTTTACACAACACAGTAGTATCGTCTCATCGATGGCGACATCGACCACAGGAATACTAACCTAGAAAGTCAGGGCATAGCTATCCGGTCAGGCGATGTTGAGCTTGAAATATTTAATATATACATCCCCCAAGTTACATGTCGCCCAACAGGATATGGCCTGAACATAGGTCCTCTGATTGATGGTACTTGGTGACTTTAACGCTCACCAATATCTTTGGCATTCCAGTCTGTCAAACGATCGTAGAGGGATGGAACTGGCAGAACAGATAGATGATTCGACATCTGCACTATGCATGACGAAGTCCCCACCACAATTATGGGTACCTGTAATAGCTCGCCTGATATTACAATCTCTAGTGGTGGTCTGATAAATAGCATACTCTCGTAATAGATCAACTGCCCATAAATATCTCAATCGAAAAATCCCCCGACTTTATTTTTGTGGTCAACCGTCCCTTCGTTAAGTTTAACAAAGCTAACAGGGTTGGCTTCATATAATTCACTGGGTTGGCTTCATATACGCCTTAACCGCGCTACCCATTCCTACGGACGTCGATTCCACAAGGTGATTGCTGCTGCTACCACCCGTTTCATTCCCGCTGGAATAATTGTTGAAATTCGTCCTAATTTCCTAACCGAAGTGGCAGTTTTAGCAAACGAGCGAGACACCAACGCCAGGTCGATACCTGTGATCGCCACATAAGGGATCTCAATTTGGAGAGTCGACAATTGGCAAATCAACATCTGCGAACGAAGCGGGTAGAGCACCTGAAGTCTTGTAACCTCTCCGCCGAAGTGAGCAAGCTTTGGACTACTGTAAAATCCCTATCCAACCCAAGGAGACACGATGACCAAGTTGAAATTCGGTTTGACAATTGTGCCTCCTCGGACCCGAAGAAGTGCGCGAGCTATTTTAACCGAGAATTTACACTGCACCCTTCGGTGAGGCAAGGCAAAAATACGTGTTACCCAACGGCTGCGCAAAATGCCAAAAGACTGCGCACCATTTGCTTTCACCGGCGAGGAAGTTCAGGGTGTCATCAACAAGGCCAAATCAATTAAATCCATTAGTAGTAGGTAATTGAGAAGTAAAATTTTCTCTCGACGAAAGAAGCTGGTAATGTTGATAACAAAAATGTACAGTCTTGCAAGAAGTATTATTAATTATTAATTATTCTTGTTATATATGTATGAAATGTATTTTTATTTATTCCAGAGAACCCTATGAACCAAAGCCGATCTTGGGCGCCACAATTACAATGCTTAGTGGCAAGTCGATGGCCATGGATGTTGTGCGCATACAACAACAAAACCAAGTACTTTCTTGATATTGGACGTAAAAATGTAAAATTTACTCAATTTCTTTTTTATTTCAAATGTATATATATAGATATTCTACTCGTTTCTCTCGGTTGGTTGGGGCCTCATCTCAGACATCGATATCGAAAGTGAACGTTTACGGTCGCTGGGCTATCAAAGATTTACCATTTGGACCTTGCATCGTTTAATTAGTTTACGTACATATCGCGGCAAAATATCATATCTTCCCAAAGAAAATGTTTACATAGAAAGTGACACAATATCATTGGCAGAATCGCTACCACTGAAGCACAGTAGAAGTTGTAATACCTGTTTGGATAAGCTGAATAGCGGTTGTTATCAATCCACCGATTGCATTGAAGCCAGCAAATATTATGATGTTATTTCGCTGCAAAACTCGATTAATCAATCACTGCAATCACGTTGTGATAGTTGGTTCTCACCTGCTTCTTGCCGTAGTACTTATCATTCCATTTCGGAGAGTATTTATCACAGCGTCGATGGTGATAGTGATGCAGAGTCGCATTTACAACACAGTAATTTGAGTGTTCATTTATGTGGCCCAACGGGCAACGCGCCAACGCTTGATGAGCCCTTGCCTTCGTCATGGGTGGTGGAGGAGGGCGAATTCGTAATGGTGCATGCCGCCTATCAAACGCATTTGGGCAGCGATTGTTACTTTGTGCCGCAAGCGAAATTCAACGATGGCATCATATATGTGGTCATTATACGTAGCGGCATTAGTCGCTCGCAGTTGTTGAACTTTTTAATGAGCATGAGTTCGGGCACACACGTGCCGGCGACCAATAATGAATTTGTGAAAATGGTACCGGTGACGGCACTACGTATTGAGCCATACGACAATGAGGGTATTCTGACGGTCGATGGTGAGCGCATAGAATTTGGTCCACTGCAGGCGGAAATGTTGCCGGGTATAGTGCGTGTTATGGCACCAAAGTGAGCTCAGCTAAATTATTGTGGAAATAATATTCAAAGTGTTGTGTACCATTTAATTCCTTAACGATGGCTTTTATTGTTAAACATTTTTATATTTTGTTACATATATATGTATATTACATAATAAATGATCAAACATTAAACATTAGGGTGAATGTATAGCTGTATATCTAGACATAGATGATTAAGTCGAAGAGATAAACGCATAAATATGTGTAGAAATATGTGTAGAACACTCCGCTCTCACAACAGTCGGCTCTACGTAACCGGAACAGGTCCGGATTTAAATCCAGCCTAGGATTATAGTAATTAACTATCTACACAGTGGGATCTACATGTTTGCAGTTAACGAGCATTGGCAGTTTTCCAGAAATACTTGAAATTTAACATTTTCGAAGAAAACACCTTGGAAACCGTTGCTTGAAGTAGACCGGATCCGAGCAACATCGGGATGGACCGAATAATTTACATAGATGGTATTTGGCATCTTAAACAACATATGAGGTGTTGGTTCGTGCACATCGATTAGTTATTTCACTATTGCGCTCTGGATATTGAGTGAGTTATAGCACTACTTATGTCACTAAACCCCTACTTATAGGATTTAATTTAAACTCTTAAGTTCTGGCCCGAACCCGTAAAAATTCTCATTTTAGTGATCTGTCGTTAGCTGATATCGGCGAAAACCTTTAATTTCTAAAACCAAGCAACATCAGAATAACTGCTACCATAACCGTAGCAACAACAACAAACAATATAAAGTTTATAGAGAACTTAATAAAGATGTGCTTAAAGACCTTACCTCGCTGGGGGGATTTTGAGAGGTGTTGTCATCATTTAATAGGACACTATGGTGATTGTGCTGTGGAATAATTTTTAAGGCTGTGGATGTGAACTGTCAATGGCTCTAATAGCAAACAGTTTGGAAAAGCTCCAAAGAATACGTTTTTGGTCGAATAATTCGTTATCGCGGGACGACCCTTTTTAAATTTCGATATAAGGTGGTTGATGCAAACCAAATTGGTTACCTGTATTGGTTTTTCATCCTATAATATTTTGGTATATAATTTAACGCTCTAGCTTACTGTATATAACCCATTTAGGGGTTAGAATACTGGCAAAACTGCAAAAAATTTTTTCCAACCATTCCTACGACGGTCGGGTTTACGTATTTGAATAGTTTTGACACCATTTCGCCGCATTACGTTGAAATAATAAAAACCTTACATATTTTTTTTAATACTTTTATTGTATTTTATGTATGATCGTTAATTTAGTATTAAAAACCCAAGTCTTTGTTTTTGTTTATTGTTATTATTATTATTTCTTTGTTGTTAAATTATTATCTATTTTTTCACAGCTATTGCTGCAATTAACATTAAATATTATCGATTTCGAAAAAATTGAATACTCACATTACTTACACATACATATCTATGTATTATATGAGTCTAATAAGGAAATACATACACACATATTACTCATATATTGACGAATAAACGCGTTAAATTTGTCATTAATTGTTAGTCATGGTAGACTTTTTTTTATATTTTTTATTGATTTTTTTAAATTTGTTTTTTTTTTTGTTTGTTTAGTTTTCACTTCAAGTTCATTGTTTACTAATAATGTTAAATAATTATTTGTTCATATGTACATAAATACGGGCGTAGTGGTAAGTGGGTAGATAGCAGAGCATACAATGTAATACGAAGAGTTTAGTTACAACAACATTATTTGTTTTTGTTTTTTTATTTTTTATTTTGTTCCGTTCAATTCAAATAATCAATCAAAAAGTACATCCTCGTGTATGTGTTTGTTTGTTTTTGTTTGTATGCATTTATATAACTACGTACAGAAGAATAATTGTAAAAGCGATTTATTTATTTATTGCTTTTTACGTTTTTTTTTATATACTTATGAATTCGTACTGGAAAAGGAACATTAATCGAATTTGACTTGTATGCGTGTGTGTGAGAAAGAGTTAGAGTGAATCTCTTAATAAAATGCAATCATTAGCTTCGAATTATTACTGTTAATGTATAATTTATTTATTGCTTTTGTATTTTTATTTTTTTGCTTTAGCTTTCATATGCGCTTTCTTTTTGCCATTTCCATACAATTTACGCTATTCACTATTAGAATTATTATAATTATATACAAATTTATACTCGCATAATTGTTAATATTTATTAGAAATATATATTTATGTATGTATGTAGCTAGTGCTGCAAGACTTTTATATTATGTTTAATTATTTAATTCATATTTAAATTATTTATTCCTTAAGACAAAGCGCAACGCTTTATACAAACATAATATTTTCGCTTTCGAAAATAAAAACTATATTTAAAAAACAAAAACAAAATAAACAATTTATGTATAAGTTTAGTTCTTTTATTTATTGGTAGTATTTGGATCTGTACGCTACTAACGCTACTAACGCTAATATTAATTAATATTGTTGTATTTATAGGCTTTGTTGTTAGTATAATTCTTTTTATATATTTGTTGTTGGAATTTTGACTTTTTTCTTTACTTATTTCTTTATATATTTTTTGTTGTTGTAGTTTTGTAACGTTAATGTACAAATAAATAATCCGCATATAGGTATTAAAGTTTAATAACTCAAAGAAATAGCAATAGCATAAGATATACATATACACAATTGCGCACATATGTATGCGCAGAAAATAATAAAATAACGAGCATAATATACAAAAACAAGTGAACTTTATTAGCTGTCAGCGCTACAGCATAACGCAGTAAGTGTAGTAGAGTAACGCCTACTTTGTTTGATATACAAATTAAAGTGTGCTTTCACACAGCGATATACATATGATTTAACAATTTTGCTTTTATGTGTTTTTGGCAAATAATTGTGTTATTTATACGTCACAAATAGTTATTAGCCACAATTAGTTCGCAAGCAACTGAATACTAGCAAAACATTAATCGCTGTATATGCAGGAAGCGAAAAAGGTGTGATGTGTTTAAAAAAAATTGATTAATTTTAATCTTTCTTAATCAAATTTTTAATTAACTGAAAATTTTTTTTGCAAAATATATTAATATTTTATAAAAAAATATAGGTTAATGTGGCAATTTAAACGAAGAGCAGGCACAAAATATTTCTTTTGAAAAATACCTATTTAAATTAATTAAAAATTAAAATTAAATTAAAACAAGGAGAAATTGAACTCAAAAGTTTCAAAAATGGTTAATACACATTTTGATAACAAAACCGGCTTCATAATTAATTGAAATCTTTGAATTTATTTGAAATTATAAGTGTAAAAATTTTCAACTAATTCAAAAATTAAAAGAAAAATAACAAAAATTATAAAGAATATATATTATAATGATAGAAAAAAAAAATTACATATTAGTAAAAAATTTTATTAACTGATAACAAAGTGTAACCCTTATTAATAAATCAAAAAAAAAACTTCTAAATTTACAAATAAATTTTAAAATTCAATTTCATACATTTTTTTACAATCTCAATTTTTTGTTTTATAATTTCAAATTCGGTTTAAAAAGTAAAAAAGATGCAACTTCAAGTCTTTATAGGAACGAAAAAAGTTTCTTAGGTATCGAAAACAATTTTCTTGTTGTTAGAGCATTGTATATAACCTAGAAATTTCAGAAAAAAGAAAATTCTTTCCAACAATCAAAAATCAAATCAATCTGTTCGGCTACAAGGAAACATAAATTTTGAGGTGTGACAACAACAGATATAAAAGAAGTTAATAACCCAATAATCATCAAATTAAAATTTTTTTAAGTTTTTAAAACACACGGTAATAATTTCTATTAATTATTTATTAAAAATTATTTGAATTCCCATTAATATATATATTTTTTAATTACAAATAAAATCATTAAAGCGTATAAGATTTATTAAAACTTAACAAAAATTGGTTTTAAACCACTCTAAAACAACATTTAAGGTGCTGCTGTTGTTATTCCTACGATATTAAAATTATTTTTAGAACATATTTAAGTTATTTTACCAACTAAAGCAATAAAGCAATTTACATGGTAAAACAACCATGTTAAAGTAATCACGTAAATTGTGTTGTTGCTTTAGCAACAGCTAACTGCCTAAATATGTCTGTGCTATGTTTACTAGTTTGTTTCGCGGATATAACCTCAAACTTTATGATCAATTTGATATCGTAAAGTAAGTTCAATTTTAAAAAACAAAACCCTTTTGCGCCTGAACTTCTTTAAATATGCCACATAACCGCTTACACCGATCCATAAAGTGAAAACCGAACAAACATGGGCTCCATAAGTTTAACTAAAAAATTAAACACACTTAGTAATACTTTACAAACATTTCTCTTCACACCCCTTAAAGCACATATAGTTATGGTTTTTAATCCTGCAAGGTGCAAGTTACACATTCATTGTTCACACTTCGGTGGAGCGGCCGCTTTCGTCGGAGCGCGATAATTTGCGCTCACGACTGCTACCCGGCACGCGTCCTGTAATTGAACCCTGCATAACTGCATGCGCTTGCTGTTGTTGTTGTTGTTGTTGTTGTTGTAGGAGCGCTGTTTGCTGTGGTTGTTGCTGCAAGTGCTGTAGATGTTGTTGTTGCTGCTGCTGCTGTTGAGCCACCAATTGTTGTTGCATAAGTATAGCATGCGGTTGACTGACAAATCCCGCAGTCGCATGTGCATACGCGCCGACTGCATTCGGATAAACGACCGTGGCGCCTACATTGCCGCCCATAGCGACCGCCGCACCGGCGGGTAGATTAAAACGTATCTTGGCCGCGGCGGCATTGGCAGCTGCTGCAATGACGGCGGCATTCTCACGCGATGCGCTGCTAGTGGTGGTGGATTGAAATGAAATAGACATGCCGCTGTCCAAAGAGCCGACACTGCCGCGCCGCTGTGGCTTCTCGTTGCCAACTGTTGAAGAGAGTGGGTTAACATTAGTTGTTGTTATAACAGAAAAATAAATAAAATAGAAATTAAGCTAAATGCTGTGACACTTACATTGTTCATGCATGTCAAGCAGACTGTTGCTGAGCGCGCTACGTTTTAGTTGCTGCGCTTGATCGTTTGCGTTCGGTGCGAGTTCGCCTGCAGGCGTTGCTTGATATGCGCCCACCTCTACGTCGGCTACGCCACTATCACGGTTCTCAGAACTCCCGGCAGTACGATTGCGCGCCGACTTTTGACGCTCCAATTCGGCTTCGATGCGCAAGGCTTCCATCTCATCCATCTCGCTGATGGATTCCTTCAGATCTTCGGCAAATTTGCAGCGATCGTGCTCATTGCGAGCATTGAAAGTGATCAGTATTTTGCCGTCGACTTTTTGCGAAAGTTGTATGCAAAATGGATAATTGGCCACGTCGAGTAGTGTTACCACCATGCCGCATAGTGGGAAACTGTTACGGAACGTATATGTTACGGAGGACTTCTTCTTGCTGAATATCTTGGTGATCACAAGTAAATCGTTGAAGAGAAAAACTTCGCGTTGATGTACGCCAGGGCGTTCTTTCTTATTGACGTCGGGTATTTCGTAGAGGCGACAATAGCAAACTAGACGTCGGTGCGGTAATGCTAAATTGGGTTTCTTACCCACAATTGTGGCCTGTACCTTCATAACCTGTGTCACATGATCACTGCCGGGTTTGAATTCATTAGCCTTGACGCGCTCATAAATGCCAGCAAGCATATCCTTCTCGATGTCATGACAATCGTCGATGCCGCGCAGATTCTTGATGAAGTCCTCAACGCGCATACGACGCTCCGGTTTGAGGTTGGGTGTGTGCAAGTCCGTGTTAAGCATGATGATGGCAAAGGCCAGTACGAAGATCTGTTAAGATAGAAGGTTGGAAGTTAAATAATTATTCAATCTTAAAGCATTTTCTACTTACCGTATCTGAAGATCTTAAACGTCCAACAATATCCTGGTTACACTGGCAGAAGCGCTGTGAGTACACCTCCATTAGTCGCTCGATTTTCTGCGCCTCACCCGGCATGCGGAAGTACGCCTGGAACTTGCGCAGCGCCACATCCACCTGCATGCCGGACAGATCCAACTCCAATGAGAAGCAGTTCAACACCGCCATATTGAATTGGTTCTGCAGGTTACCCAAATACTCGCCGATCATTTGACGCGACAAACCCTTACGCGAGATAAGGAAACGCGCCACACCTTGCGGCGTATTCTCAAGGAAACCGCGCCGTATCAAGTAAGTGATGCCCTTCTCCGGTTTCTTATTGAACAAATTCAAACCGACACGATACTGTCGCTTGCGTATCGTCTCTGAAACCTTGTAATTCTGCAGCGGCACCACCGCATTCAAATGATGATCCTGTTGCTGTTCATGTTGCTCATATTGCGCTGCAGTTGTATGCGACGATATGGCATGATCATCGGACGTATTGGCTGCGCCAACAACACTGCCGCCACCACGTCCGTCGGTCACCATACTAGCAGCCTGTGCCTGTGCAAGACTAAATGTCACAGCAGCCGCGTCATTGTTATGCATAAATTGTTGTGAACTCGAGAGCGCCGTATTGCGCTTCCACGTTTGTGGTGAATTCGAACGATCCGAACCAATATCACTGTTCACGGCGATGCGATCGGCCGATGTGACGCTCGAATCGCTACCCGAACTCTGCACGGATGTGAGACTGCCATTCTCGGCGCTCTTGCACAATCCATTCGAGCGTAATAGTGACGGTGGTGGTGGGGTCTGACGCATCATTAGCATGTGTTGGTGTTGCTGCTGTGCTGCCAGATGCTGAGCATGCTGTTGTGCTGCTATGGAGGAGGTACGCTTTGGCACTTCGGGTGGCACTTTCTTGCGCTCGGCCGATGTGCTACCGGGCGCGCCTTTGGGTCGCATGTAAATTTGTGCCGCCGAATAGTAGGGTGTGTGTGGCGATGTACCACTGGATACACTCGCCCACGAGGTATTCAATGAGCTGTCTAAATGTGAATTGTTCGCCGAGCTGGCGTAACTGGACTCGTGTGGTGGCACATGGTAGTAATGTGTGGCCAGATGTTGACTGCCGTAGAAATGTGGCTCGGTGGCATGTAGCAGATTGACATGTGGGTGTGTGGCCGAGCCGAGTGTGCCGCCGGAAGATGTTGAAGAGGCGGAAGAGCCGCCACCTCCTCCAATGGGAACAGATGAGGCGCCTAAAAGTGAAATATTAGAAGAATTGTTCAGATATTATATTTTGATTTAAGAGAATTACCACCACTTATAATAAAAAAAATGTAACAAGGATGAAAAATAAAATATAATATAATATAAAATAAAATTTAAATGTAAAAAAAATAACAAATGAGAAACTAAAAAATAATGTTTTTTATATTCCTTACAATAGAAGAAAATTATAGAAAGTTTTAAAAATTAATAAAATAAATAATATATAAGTTTATAGATATATAAAAAAAATTTATATTAAACAAAAATAATTATTAAAAAATATAATAGTTAAAAAAATATTAAAAGTAAATAAAAATATGTAAGGAGTTGTTTAAAGTAAAAATTGTTAAATAATAACTACAATAACTAACTATAAAATATAAGAAATAATAACTGTTACAAAAAATAAATTATGATACAAAGAAATCAATTAACACAAATGAATTATTGTTAAAAATTAATAAGAATTTAAATAAAATGCCTTAATTAGTCAACGCAACTTTAAAAGTAAGAGACGAAAGTTAAAAATTATTAATAAAAATTTCATAAAAATAACATTTTGTTGTAATAATAATAAAAATATAAATTGAAAAAAAGAAAATTAAAAACTAGATAAGGGTTTCAAGCTCATAAAATAAAATTGGTTTGATTAAATAGAAAAGGTCAACAGGTTTTCCAAAAAAATTAAAACAAAAATAAAGTGCAAAATTAATGAAAATATAATAAAATATGCAGAAACGAAACTGACATACATCTATATGAAATACTATAACCTCATATCTTATTAGCAAAAAATTAAAAATAAATATAATTATTAATTACATAAGATAAAAAATACGAATTATAAATCTGATCTTAAAAAAAAAATACAAAAAAACTATAATAAAAATTAAAAAAAGTGTTGACTACCAAATCTTAAAGGTTTAAAATAAAATTAAAAATATATAATAAATATAAAAATTATATAAAAACTAATGTGTTGTTTAATATATTACAATAAAATATAGTTAAACGTCATAATAAAGTATAGTTAAACATACATTTGTGCACCTATACATATTTATACAAAATATAAACCGAAGTAAACAGTAAATATTAATTTTTCAAAAACTAAATTAAGCAAAATTTAATTTAAAGTGAATAATAAAGTTCACAGAAACTATAAAATAAAAAAAATTTAAAATACAATAAATACACAACGAATAAAACAACATAATATAAAAAAATGTGAAATAAACATAATAAGAAAATATTTTATTAATGTAAACAAAAATTACAAAAACAATAATAATTATGAAAAGAAGAAAAAAAAATTACAATAAAAAATTAAATTTAATTATTAGATGAAAAATAATAGTAGAATTATTATTATAAAAAATAAAAGGACCAATAGCTGCTAAGGTTTTCGCTCGCTTAAATAATTTTTAATAAAAAAAGACGATTAAATATTAACGAAAATCACTAAAAAATTTAAGATATGGTTAACTACTTAAAAATAGCGATTAAAATAAAATGAAATAAAACAAAAATTATAGTAGACAAAATTAAAAGAAAAAAAATTAAATTAAATAACTTTAAAAACTAAAACACAAAAAAAAAAAATATAAAAAATAAAACATAAAAAATTAACAACAACAAGTTAAACAACAGGAGAAATGTAATATACAAAATAATTAAATAAGAAAAAAACATTAAAAAATAAAATATAACAAATTAAATTTGAAATTCAAAATTTGAAATCACGAAATTTAAAACAAAAATTAAAAACAAAATAACAACATAAAAACGAAAACAAATAAAAACCCGCACATCATGCTCCTCTCCTAAACAACTCACCTGACTGACTGCGCGGTATGGGGCTGCCATCCTGCTGCCGGCGCTCGCGCATCGATAGCGAACGCGTGGGCGGTGTGCGCGCTGACATGGCATTCGACGATACAATCGGCACCGCTGTGCCGCCCACCACACTGCCCGGTGGGCCAGCCAAAATAGTAACACGCGGCTGCTGCTGTTGCTGCAGTGTTTGTGACTGTTGATTTGCATACGGAGTACCCGGTGCTTGTAATTGCTGTTGCTGATGTTGCTGCTGCATCATATCCAGCTGAGATTCAGTTGCGCTGCCATATGCGGAGGACAATGACGAATTGGAGGCAGGGCCGTCTTCGACGCCTGCGATTACAGCACCACCAGCCCCTCCGCCGCCACCAGATACAATAAGTACACGGCGGCTAAGACGTTTCTCAGCTTTGGCCATAGCGGTAATTGAGGCGAACTTTTTCACCATCATATAGTGACGGAAGGCGCGCTGTATCGTTACGGCAGCATTACGTGCGCGCACGCCGCCGTACTTACGCTCCAATAGTTCAATTTGTTTCTCCAACAAATCTTGTGAGAGCTCGTATCTGCAGTGGACAGAGAAGAAGAAGAATGAGAGTGGAATTATTATATTGGCTGTGTGTATGTATGTTTGTATATAAGTGCGACTTGGCAGCAAAGTCTTTGAAGTAGAATTGCATAACGTGAAAATTGTGTAATATAAAAGCAACAAAAACTACACAAAACAAACTATAAAAAAATCGAAGAAAAATAGTTTATCAGCACATATTATTTTTATACACACCTACACACATAAGTACAAGTGCAATTTTATTGGCGCGTATGTAAATTTGAAAAGCAAAAACGTTCAAAAATCGAAAATCGCCAAGAGCGAAACCAAGTAAATCGGAAAATAACACGTAGCACACAAGTATATATGTATATATATAATATGTAAGCTGATTAGTTTGTTGACTATTTCTATGATTGTTAAGCGCGCGCGTTTCTTCTTGCTTGCCACTACACTTTTGCTGGAGCTGGAGCTGACACTGAGGCTAAAACTGAAACCGGCGCCGGAGCTGACAAACCGATAAGGCTCTAGAAACTTTCGACTACTGAACACAGAAGTTTAAAATGACAATTTTTACAAATATAACTTAACGGCGCGCGCGTCATACAAGAGCTGACGTAAAAGCGCAGCGTCGCTGCCAGCCAACCAGCCAACCAGCCAACCAACCAATACACCAAAATACGCCATCATTTATGTTGTTGTTATACGAAAATTGACGCGCGTGTATTGGTGCTTTTGCGAATTTGTGAATTTTAATATTTTTTGCTTGTTTAGTCGGCGGTTACGCGCGATAAGATAAATACTTTTGTTGAAAATTTTATCTTATCTGCTCATTCTTGTTATTCTTACACAAACAATTGGAACATTTATGGTCACTTTCTGATGATATTTAAATTGTAAGCATATTTCTGAAAATCGCAATGTGTGCACAGCCAAAAAAAGTCAACAAATTTAGTAAAAAATAAATGTATAAATAATTAGAACAAAAATAAAGAGAAAAAATAGAGGAATTGACACAACTAACTCTAATTAAATGCTTAGAAATAAACAATTGTTATCTTACAACAAAGCGTTTGACGTTGAAATGTCTGTAAAATATTATTGCCAATTGTTTTCATAAGCCATAATAAGACAATAAGGCATTAGACGAAGTCACTTGCAGTAAATAACAATTGGCCGAAAGAAAAAAAGTTAGTATAAGCAGCTTATATATATATATATATACAGCTTATATATATATATATATATATATCATTCGGATGTCTTTCGGAGGTATATAATTTCCTAGTGGGATAGCTGTCAAACTTCATATGACACTTCTGCTCAGTAGACTGTGACAAATTACACTCAAAGACTTCCAATGGAATAATGTTTAAAAATCATGGATTTTGATTTCCAAAACTCAGGTGCAGTGCGTTACGCTTTCCGTTATTACAATATTCTTCCGTAAATAAGTAAAATTGACGTATTTAGAGGTCAAATAATCAGAAAGAGACACCGTTGTGTCCATAAAAAGTAACTTCCATGATTTTTTGGAACTAAAAAGGTGTGATTTAGCCACTTAGTTCAAGAGAGAGAGATTTTTGTGGAAGTACATCAAGTCAATGGTCAAATCCAGCTACGATTGACCAGTTGGAAACCAATATTCAAGGTGTTATTGGCGAGATAAGGTCTCATATGCACAGAACATTCTAATACTAAACGCTATAAAACTTCAATGTTTTATAAAAGAAATGTTCTATAGCTCCAAAAAAATCTCTTTATATATAATCGTATAAAGATTGTGCACAGAGAATCTGTAACTTAATGAACTTTTGTCGTAGAAACGCAGCGCTAAGTTCGGTCGAAATTTAACCTCAGATATTATCCTAAATTGAAAGAATTTAAAGGGTATAATTATATTGATTATTACCTGTCTGAGAGTGTAACCGTTTTTGAACGATATCTCACTTA
Organism: Bactrocera minax; assembly: GCA_021498325.1. Taxonomy (NCBI): domain Eukaryota; kingdom Metazoa; phylum Arthropoda; class Insecta; order Diptera; family Tephritidae; genus Bactrocera; species Bactrocera minax. The sequence continues at coordinate 1,951,536 of JAKEEE010000038.1, read as the reverse complement.
TTGTCAGGTAAATCCATTTTAACTTCAATAGGATGATCGGAAATCATTTTATTCGGTATATGGGAATTAGTAAAAGTTATGGACTGAGAACACCCTTTTTTGATATCAGATGGAATATACTTATTGTATTAAATTGTCACATTTGCAGCTGTACCTAATAATATCAGTGAACGAATAAGAAATGCAAGATTATTTTATTTAACGTTGACATCTCAAATTCCTTCTTTCTTTCTTTCAAATACACACATGTTCCTAAAATATTATGTCGACATTATCCGGAATTTAGCATTTTCAGACTGTTTTGAGCAAATACAAAGGTGGGAAATGTATTCCTGTACTTGTGGTTGTATTTATTTACAGTTATTTATAACATTTAAAAGAACAACACACCTGAATGACGCTGTTAAATGACGTCAATAAGAATACTGATGTGCTTAATTTGCAAAGGTTTACAAAATACAAAGGCTGTACCAGGTTTATGGTGTATAAGAGCTTCCGATAAGAGAAGATAAGAGTAGATGAAATACATTAAGACTTCTACGTAGGTAATATAAGATTATTCAAATATCCATAATGGCATGTGAATGCTTTTCATTTTCAATCATCTTAACCTCAAAATCTTCATACAGAGAGTTAATACCAATGGGTCTAAAAGAATCGTAGATCACACTTCTGCGTTTGCTTTGAACCTTGCGAAACTCGAGTGGTTTAGATAGTCTTATAAATAAAAAAAAAAAGAAGTCGACGCCAATAACTGAACTGCCTCAAACGATCCTGTTCTCGATTTCCAGATCGATTCAGCCTCAGCCACCGTATGTTCTTTGTAAGCTGCAACTTTTTTCGAGTATCTACAAATATCTATTTTAAAACGATTTCAACTATGATGGGCTCTGATACGATTGAAAAAATTAAGTCCAGATATGGCTGGAAGAAATGAAGAAATTTTAATATTTCTAGAGGTAAATGAGCACACTTTTTAAAAATTTTCATACATTTAGTTATCTTGTAACGATTTCTTATCAAATTGTATTTCTACAAGAGGTTTAACGAGCACAAAGCATATAGTAAATAAATATGGCCTCATTTTTTTAGGGATATCAGTGGAGTCTACTCGCAGAATTGAAGGCTTCCCCAGAGCAAAGAGTATCTTGGAGGTAGATAATCACAAAATTTTAAACAAAACTTGCTAAAAACATGGATGTATTGTGAAAAATATTAATGTATTCGTTTGTATATACATTAGAGTGGTCCTTAAAAAGGCAAATAAACAAATTCACTTTTCCAATCGATTGACGGTTGTCAAAGTTCAAAGTTTTGCTCTGGAGAAATTTCTTTGTAATAATGTACTAGCTGTAGTAGTAGTAGTTTTGGATTTTAATTGAAAAAAATTAATTAGTTACTTTTAAGTTTTTGAGTTCTGAAGCCTAATCTTGTCAAATCTGAACCAAAACTGAGGTGAAAACTGATTTTTTCGGAGGTGTTAAAGTTCTAAATTTTCTATAATAAAATTTGTATGTGATATCTTTAATTATAATTAACTATAACTTTGCCCACTGTAAGAAACAACTTAATCCCTCAACAACCGATCCTAACCCTGTTGATGTGCTATTTACTTCTTCAATGCTATCGATTTTGTGAATTAGATAGACAAAACATATCATATTTTTTGAGTCTTTACGGTGAAATCTTAACTGTCGTGTTACATGGCTTAACCAAATCCAATCAGAACTAAAATTTTATGTGATCTCTTTGATTAAAGTGATATGAAAAAGAAAAATAATTTTTTTTGTTTGAGTTTTTATGAAAAAATTTCAGTTTCGAGTTTTCCGTTAAGGGTTGTAGCAACTTAATTACCCTCCATCGTGAACAAAATTTATATGTCATATTTTTGGCTCTTACATTTTCCCTTACATATATCTAATGTTACACCCTAATGTACATACCCAAATATATATTATTGCCATATGAATGTATCTATGAATATTATTACTAATAGCGGAATTTTTCTTTATCAAAAAACCAACAACAACAAATCATAATTAATGACACATTATTATCGCCTCTCATACAAAAATGAATAATCACAAATGAATTTTCATCAACACTTACGCTGTCTGTGCACGTGCACGCTTCAGCACATCGTTGCCATTCCGCATGGAATTCTTCTTATGCATATTTTGCTGCATTGCCGATGGCGAAGTGCTGCCGGGACCGCCGCTGCCCGCCACACCAACCGCACCGCCGGTGCCTACACCGCTACCGGCAATCACAATGGCGCCACCGTGATGATGATGATGGCCATGCAGTAGATGGTGATGATGATGCTGGTGATGTAAGCTTACATGTTGGCCATGATGCATGCCACCTGTGGGAAAAAAATAAATAATAAAAAGTGATGTTAACAGCAAATACAAAAACAATTACAGGAAGGAAACATGAAGAGAAGATAATTAAGTTAGAACAATCAGTGATTATATTATATGTGTGTGTATGTGTGTGCGAAAGCTATTGTGCTTAGTAAGGCCGACTTTAACGCTCGCACATAAAATTTATAGTACAATAGATAATGTTTTGTTTTATTATGAATGATATTTTAAAAACATACATACATACATATGTGTTTTAGTGCATATAAATAAGCATATATAAATAAATGATTGTACCAGTTCCCGCTGCTGCTGCAGCTGCTGACTGATGTGCGATTTGCTGTTGATGGCACGAGTTTGCATATTGTTGTTGTTGTTGTTGCTGTGGATGATGTTGCTGGTAAATCATGTGCGATTGTGGCATTACGGGATAATTTATAGCAGCACTGGAAGAACTCGAGGGTATATAGTGTTGCTGCAGATAAACATAGCCGCCACAATCCGTTGACATTGTGGAACCGGACGTTGTGGAGCCCGACGGTGCGGCAATGTCATATTGGGTTGAACCGCTACGCTCGATGGATTTTTGTGGGAAACTGAAATATATAAAGAATGCAATTCGAATTAGTTACATAGTTAAAACAAATTTGAAAAAAAACAATGTAAATTTAGGATATTTTCTAATATTAATAGCTCTGTATAGATAGCGGAGTATGCGTGGGAAAAACAAATATAAAATTTAATAATATAAAAGTATTTCTAGAAAAGTGATAAATAAAATTTTGCTTGAAATTTAGTAATATTTGAGGTTTTTTCCAACAACAACTCACACCCCTAAATTGGGTACCCATTTTATGCGGATATTAAAAAATATATTGTTGAAAATTTTGAAAAGGTACAATATACACACACAAATAAATACGTAGCATATCTTAAAAGCTTAAGCTCTAGCTTAAGTCGACTTATGTTAATTCCGATCCACTTGTCGAGTCTTGATGTAATTTCTTATTTGAAACAGTACCTTAGAAAAGAACTTTCAAATTACGATAAAATAGATATAAAGCAATTTGCCCCGATTTCTATTCCAATGCTTGTAATGCATATACATATCCATCAACGAAAAGAGTTTACAAGAAATTAAAATTAGCCTGTTAGCGAGGTAACTGCTTCTGAAAAAATATAATAGAAGTCTGGCCACAATGTATAGCACAGTAGTGGGGTCTACAGAAGACACTTGTCGCGGATTTATAACAAGACCTTATCATCAAAAGCCTAAGCAAGTATTTGTCCTCCCTCCAAGTAGTCGATTTTTAAATGATTATTTCTTAAGCTATATTCCATGTCTCAAAGATTAAATTAAGTTTTATCCATTCCGTTAATTTAATATTCCCTTCCCAGCAAAATTAATAGTTATTTGCGGCTATTGGATCCTTACCTTTGCTTTTTACATCCAAAAATCCCCAATTATTACATGCTATATATAGCTAATCCGGTCATCGTCAGTGTAAAACAGTTAAATACAAAACCAAATTCATACTTTGTATAACATAATAGTGCGACTGCATTCTTCATTCCTAAAAGCTCTTGACGTCAGATAGTTTCATCTCTTAACTCACTAATCAAATGTATGTTTCGAACCAATCAAAAGATTGTGATTAGTTTTTGATTAGCTACAAATTAAAATATATGCTGTTTTGACACTAGGCTTTTAGGAATTTACATAGACGAATTTACCCTTTTTAAACGTACTTCGAAAGAGACTAGACATTTTTTTAGATTATGACCGCCTTCAGTTACATATGTGGTAACATTTTATTAACATCATTGTTACATTTTCTTTATATTCTATCCAAAATATATCAAATATCCAACTTAGACTGTAGAACTCCACGAAATATTCTAGTAGTTAGAAATACACTATGGCCACGCAGGATCTGAGTTCTAAGTTCCGGGATAAACCTAAGATGAGATATTTAGCAGTAGCAGTAAAGATAAATAACAATAAACCTCTGGGCGTGTTTTCGGCATAACGAGCTTTTAATAACGCTCGTCAGACATTCGGAGAAAAATATTCCTACAAATCAATAGTTCGGTGGTGACTTCGACCAATTAGAATGGTCTATTTGACAGATAACTCAAGACCCCCAATTCTGGGGAACAAAAGCTGGGGTAAGCATTTCGTATAGGCGAGCGGCAATTATTACTTAATCACTATAAAATAGTGCTACCTGCCTCAAAGCGCAAACCCTATTGGGGTCTTCTGTTATCTAGTGACTTATATAATTTGAAGTGTCACTAAGTAAAGGTATGAAGAGTATTCTGCATTAGCTTTATTTAGATATAAATATCGGGGTTTTTATAAATAAATAATACAATTGTATTTCACTTATAAAATATTTTTAAAGCAGTTTTTTGTACAAAAATTAAATAATATTTATAAAAAAAATTTCTTTAAGCAAAAAACCAGTAACCTTTTCGCATTTTTTTTTTGCATGAAATATTTTTAAAAAATTATATTTCACTGACATAAAAAATGCAAAATTTTTGATGTTTGTTTTTACAAAAATATGCAAAAAGTTTTTATTTTAATTTCGATTATTAAGTTTTGGTTTTTGTGGAAAACCACTTCGACAAATACATATTTATCTCTATAATTTATATCTAATAAATTTATAAGAAAATTTTATGTATTTAAATATTACTGTTAATTATTAATATTATTATTAAAAAAATAATATTATAAAAACATTATTTAAAATCTATCTTTTGCTTTAAAATTTAAAAACTTCAGCAAATACTTTTTCTTCAAGTAAAACAATTATTTTTTGAACTAAAATTGCACAATTTGAAATTTTTACAAAATTTTTTATTTGCAAAAACTAATTTTCTTAATTATTTGTTTTTATTCTTATGTTTTTAGTTATTTATTTTAACATGCTGGAACTGTTATTCAAAACAATTGATTTATATCTTTAGCTTTTATTGGTAAAATCATTTCACAGTTGCCACTAAAATTAAATCGCAACAATAAACGAGTAAACAGGTTTCATAATTTGTGCTTTAAACAAAAACTTTGTCACTTCTGTTCGCTGGAGAGCACTGCAACTTGCACTGTTTATTAAATCAAAAGCACCTGTTTGCCCAAAAGATAACTATTTTTAACCATTTTACAATATTATTGCACATGTATAGCTTTTTGTTGTAAGTTTACAATACATTGTTTGCTATTTTTGGGTTTTTAATTTCTCAACTGCGATTTTTTGTGCATTGGCCGAGAAATCAGGTCACCCTTTACTTTATTTATGTCTGTGTATTGATACACAGTTATCGGTTATTGTACGAATCGGCACGACAAAAACAGACAGACCAGCCAATACAATAAAGTTTTGCTTTATTTTTGCTATTTTTGCACCTGATTTTTCGCTATCGAATTTGTTTTATTATTGGGTAAGTTCAAAAACACAGACAGCTGTTTTACAAGCCAAACGAGACGCAGGCCATTTATGACGCATTAAAATTTAATTTTAAAATATTTTTAGACACTTCTATTGATTAGTTGATTCTGCTTTTTTATTACCTTTCACCAATTATAAAACCCGAAATGCAAATGATCATTTTGACGTTTTTGTTGTGGCAAAAGAACACTCTCTAAATAGTATGTGTAAATCACAGCGATAAAAGTAAAAATTTCTACGTTAATTTTTATGAAATTTCATTTCTTTACGAATCATTACAACATTTCTACTCCGTTTCCAGATGTTTACGCTGTCAAGGATACGTATGAACTAAAAGCGGCGGTGGTGGTGTCTTTTCCTGCTACCACGCACACGCAACTTGGTGGCGTTGAAGGCAATCGTGCGCAGCATAAATTTGTGCGGGGACGTGTGCTCACTGGCTGCCTCAAGTTTAAGGTGACCAGTAAAGCGAAAAATGCGGAGTAATAAGGAGTATATGGCCACACTTAATATACAAAAAAAAATAAAATAAATAAAAAAAATAAAATAAATAAAAAAATAAAATAAATAAAAAAATAAAATAAATAAAAAAAATAAAATAAATAAAAAAAATAAAATAAATAAAAAAATAAAATAAATAAAAAAAATAAATAAATAAACAAAATTAGAAAAATAAATATTTTTTTATTTTAAAAGAATCAAAATTTTAAAAAATATTAAAATAGTTTATAATACTCAAAAATAATAATTCTCACTTAGTGATTTCTTTATTTTTCACTTTTCTATTTTTCTCAATCAAATTTTTCTCTCTGTTGGTCACCTTAAACCACCCTCGTGAGCGCCTAATGAGTCAGCAGCGCGCATCCGATTCAGATTTTAACAACAAAAAAAAGGATAAAAAAACAAACAAACATACTTCGCAGTTGGAAGATACGGATGTAGAAATCTCCACAGTCGAGACATAGTTACAAAAAGCCTCTTGGAAGAGGAAAAGGCATCCTTACAAGCTAGATATATTCACAAACTGACTGGGTAGGAAAATTAATGCAATTGGAGAATACATTTATTCTGTGTATGTATGTATAAATACCATTGAATATGGTTGGTTTCATAATAGATTCTGTATAAATAATGAGGGCTGAGTTCAATGCAACAGGAAATTAATAATTATGATTAAGGTATATGTAAACTTATGAGAAAAATGGTAACGTTTGAAAAGTTATTTAGATATTTTTTATCAAATAATTTGAACCTTAACTTTTCATAGCGGAACAGTACAAAGAGTAATTGTAAATGGCCTAAAAACACATTTTAATGTGGCCTTTAGTTTCGGGCAGCCTTGGTGTAGTGGTTAGAAATGCGCCCTACCTCTAAACGGGATTTGATCGATGTTCAGGCTGAAAACGCTTCTCACAAAATCCATTTGTTATTGCTATACGAAATAGCCTTAAGACCTATAGATCTCCTCTTTGTTGGACAACATAAAGGCTCCGCTTTGCATCCAGCAGAATCTATTAATAATTACTATATTTATTATTATATATTCATAGTATTAAAATATTATTATATTTTATAGCGTGCGACCACAATTACAAGGGACTACATGTTATGTTCACCAATAATCTACATAATCCAGAAGCAATCTCATCTCTCATCTCTCTTATCTCTATGGAATAGTCAGATTGGTTCAAAAACGGGGTATCGAAACTCATCTCATACCATGAAAATATAACTTTTTATAGCAAAACATTTGATTAGAAACTTCATGGATGTGTAAGTAACTCAAAACGATAGATTCTTTCCAAATCTTCATGGATCGATTTAGTAAATTTTTCTCGACGTTTTGAGAGTGGTGGTCGAATTTTGCTGAAAATAACTGGAGCTTTTGTAAAAAAAAAATGTCGAGCAGCAGTCGCAAAAGAGGTGCTTGTCGGTGAGAAACGATATAGTTTCCGTTCCGTTACTAGTTTCCGCCGCTTGTCACTCTTTTTTTGGTTCCCGAACAGAAAATATGGGCTAAGATAAAAGCTTAGAATATTTTATTATTTATCTTTTGTAATTTTTAAATTTGTTTTTAATATTTCATTTCAAAACATATTCTTATTTTTAAAAATATTTCAATATTTAATTTTTGTTTTTAGTTTTCATTATAATATATAATATTTTTCTTCTAAATTTCTAGTAATAAATATTAAAGTGTTTAAAAATATTGTAATATTTAATTTTATATTTCTTTTTTAATATATTTATATTTAATCATAATTGTTTTCTATTTTTTTTAATATTTTAATATTTAATTTCCATATTGAACTTTTTTGTATTATTTAATTTTAAAATATTTTTATAATTTTTAGAAATATTTTAATAATAAATTCCCTTAATTTTTTTTAATATTGTCATTTTCTTCTAAATTTAGGGTATTAAATATTAATATAATTTGAAATTTAACAGCTTAAAGAATTTTCTAGTTCAACGATAACTCAGCAAAGCGCTGGTTATTTTTCGTTTGCCAGAACACCTTGACGAAGTACCAAAACACAAATCAACCAGCATTCAATTAGGATACACATTAAAGTAGCAAACATATCTACAACAACGTAAATGTGCACATTGCAGACAATAAGAGTCCATAAAGCATACAGCAGTAGCAACAAAGGCAGCGTGATCACTGCCAGCAACAAAACAAAATTGCAGCAATAACAAAAAAAAAAAGAAGAAGAAAAAAATTGTAGCAAAGGGTGCATCATTTTCGGCTAAACAAAGCCATATAAAGGCAGAAGGCAACTGCACCTGGCGTAGCACGCATACATGTGTATAGGCGATTGTACGTGCGTGTATGTGTGAGTAGAAAGGCAATGCACACAGACAGCAGGTAGCGGGAAAAATAACAAAATGAAAATAAATGGGAACGGAGATGGAGTTGAAGAAAGAAACCAATTGCAAAAACTATAAGCTGATCCTGCGGCTCAAATACTTATACAAAATAAGAAGCGGGACACGTACACAAGCGCACATGTGTTATTGTATTTCTGTTTTTATATTTACAAATCAACGTAACAGCAGGGCGAGCAAAGGATATGCAGGGTTTTTTGCTATAGCTGGTGTATAATTTTGTGAAAGGTATCAGATGAAAGCAAAACATCTGCTCCTGCACCTACAATTATAAAAACATACTTACATATACATGTCTATACATATATATGTGAGTGCATGTATGTATACATTAAAAAGCAGCGAAGCTAAACAGGACATTCACTAAGAAATGTAAAACTTTGTACATACATATATATATATATATGTATATGTATATGTGTACATGTATATATACATATGTGAATGTGATTGTAAATATATTTCTGTATAAATACATACATTCATAAATACATGCATACATAATTATATAATGCCTTTACAAAGTCACAGCAGTAACTATTTTCCGAGGAAGGCAATAACATATGGCTCAATTGGAAAAAATATATTCAGCCATGCACATATGCATGTGTTTGTGTCAGCATGCAGTACTTATGATTGGATTACATTGAACATACATACATATATATCCATATAAACTAATCTGTAGTTCATCACGTGGCCACTACTCGTAGACTCGTGAACGTGCACTTATTGGCAATTACAGACACATACACACGTACATATATATAACGTATAGGATAAAACTACAATATACCACAATATATGCATATATTTATACAGGAAAACATGCAAATAGAAAAGTAATCTATTTGATTGCTTTCAAGCACACAGCTACAGACATGCATAGCTGTTTGTGAATATATATATATATAGGGTGGGGCGTTAACAAAAGAGACTTTTTTAAAAGATCAGTTATGAAAATTATAAAATCTTATTTTCTTGGAAGACAAACTTTTATCGAAAAGTTAAGTTAAGTTAAGTTTAACTGAAAAGAAACTTCATGTATCACCACAATATAAATACATCCATATAAATAAGCATTATATTTCTTGCTTGTTAGATTAAATACACTATTAAAGTCAGTATATATATAAAAATTCAAAATTTAGAAAATTAATACTTTTGTATTGTTTTTTATGTTTTTTTCTTTTTTTTGAAGATTTCAAAATAGTATTTACATTTCTAATTAGGCCTTTTATGAAAGGCTTGAAGATGTCAGAAACAATTATTAATAAACTAAAAATGTCACAAAAAATATTGATTAATTGAAATTATCGGTGGATTTTTGCAAAAAATTTTAATTATATTTTAATTTTAACGAAAACGTTATCTGCAATTCTAATTAAATTAATTAGGAAAGGCTTAAAGATGTAAATAAACTTGGGTTGTAAAAAATATTAATCCGTCGAAATGATCGATATCATCAACATCTTTTCATTCAATATTCGCATAACCGAGAGTATCGATGCTTCGCTTTAGAATTATGGAATGTTCCCTTTCTGTTGTGGCTATACATACACACATCTGTTAAGACGGATAAAATTCGGATAATATGGATATCTGTTTGATACATGACGTTCCGATATATACGTCTCTTCGAATAGTCTTTATCACTATTTGTTCAAAATTTAAGAACATAGATCATTTCTTAAAATGTTTTTATGTAAAGTAGTATTTTATGTTTTGATGTCTAATCGAATCGGATGAAATATTCAGCCCTACTTTCTATGAAACTATATATATATTGTTATTCTATACATTTGATAAGAATCACTGAATTTTTATTGAAAGTGAGTTTAAGAAGTCGAAACGAAATAAAACCCGATATAATCAGCGAATATAATAATTTCGAATAGGGCGACAAAATATTTCTAGACTTATCAAGAATTTTACCAAAAAATCATTAGAGTTATGCGCAAAAATGAAAAACTACTAGATATATTTCTTCAGACGAATAGAGCGACAACTATTTAAGCTCTCAAGGTGACATTCCTGCTACAACAAATTTTTTAAAATAATTTGAATTCTAATTTCTGATGTCAAATAACAATTTCAAAAAAAAATAAAAAAATAACAAATAAAAAAAATAAAATTCATTTCACCCCAATGTACATAAATATTTAATTACTAATGCCAAAAATAAGTTAAAAAAATAATAAATAAATAAATAAAATAAAAAAAGTAAAATTCACTCCACCCTTATGCGCATAGATTTGTTTGTCCTCTCTGTATCCACATTAGAGGTAAACAAATATAATTAGAGAAAGGAAAATTCTATTGCCACACACAGCTAGGCATATTTGAGCACTTACATACGTGAGAACATTTGTTTGAATGTGTATGCATACGCATTTGTGACGCTGTTGCGCCCCTATTAATATGCAACAAGTTGCAATCGCCACCAGTTGCTGAACTTTGAAGCGCACCGCAAGACGCGCGCCGTCGTCATACATTTAACCCACTCCACATGCATACAAATAGAAATGGGCTTACACATACAAACACATATTAATTGGCATGTGCATCTAAATATCTAAAAATTATATCGGAAATTGCTGTTAGAAGGCATGTATGCAAACATACATATATTTAATGACACATAGTAAATATATATATTACATATACACATGCATATATATACGCGTGTGAATTGCATGTCGGCTCTAATTTACTTTGAACTTTTAACTTTGATTACTCTCACGGATAACACGCTGAACTATTTTGTATCGAGTACAAAGTATAAATATTAATGAGCATCTTGTAAACGTATTATATTTTGTATGTGCTGTTGTAGGGTAATTACTTTTAATAGCACATTCACTTTTCCTGTTATATAAACATAAGTAATAGTAACTATGGAAATTAAAAAAATATAAAATGTATGGAAATACAATATGATATGAAAAGTTCGATTTTGTTCAATATCAAACCTTGCCCTACCAATTAAGATTTATATATTTTTTATAAGATTAAAAATAATAATACAATTATTATTATACAAAAATAAAAGGAGCACTAGCTGCTGAGGCTTTTAGGTTATTTTATTTTGCTGGTTAATATTATGAAATTAAGATAGTAATAATAATAATAACAGTTTAGGTTTTCTCTGAGCTTGAACGAAATTGAAAGCTACATAACCTCACTCATAATATCTACACAGCGAAAACATCAACAACAATTTTGGGCTGATTTAAACTTGCACATTACTATGCTAAAATTGAACGGGTATACTGTTTTGAAATATAAATTCCGAATAAACAGTTTGAAAATTTTTTGAATTCTGCCGAATTATTTAAAAAAAAAAATATTTAACAAGTTAAAATTTTGAATTCTTGTATATGGTTATGATATAGCATTAACTGTATTTTTAAATAAAAATTAATTATGACCAACAAATAATACTGAACGATCGAATCTTGCAACAAATAAAAAATAAAATCGGTACTAGTTTTTTGTCATCAGAGTCTGTACCTATATATTCCAATTTTTACGTAATAATATTGTTTCTTTTTTAATCTTTTTATATGAGATTACCGCTAAAAACAAATTTGAAATTCAGAATTCCACATTCTCTACGGTATAATGACTAGCGTTACGTTACCAGTGACCGTGTTTTTTAGCCGATTGAGACCTATTATCATCGTCAAATTTCCTCACATGGATACAAAGTAAGCAATTTATATAATTCACTCAAAAAACCCTCATAATCATCAGCTGATTGATTAATTAAGACATCATATAGACGAAGGAAGATTGAAATATAAAAAAATTTTATTACTAATATATTAAAATTCCGAAGATGTATTTTAGTACTAAAAAAAATTCCAAAAAAGTGATTCAGTAGTTTAGGCGAGGTCTCTAAAAAAGAAAGTATTCGAAAGCTGTTCTGGATTGATACCTAAAGCTAACCCAACTTATACAGGAAATTGCTGCTTCTAATCGAAGATTGAAGTGGCATGTTCACAGTGGAGGAACGACCTCTTTTAAACTGCCTAATTCCATCTATAGACGAAGAGATAATGTGTTACAGATAAAAATTGGGATAATTGAATTTCATCACTCCTGTTTCGAATCTGATTTTTATATGTTAGCTTTAGGATCCAAGAGTTACAAATATTTGTATCAGAAAATGTATTCAATGTGCGTTCATAGTATAACTAGAAGAGTCTGATGTATAGTTAGAAGCGTACGCTCGAAATTATTTCCTCTAGTAAAGAGCATTTTGAAATCTCAGTACTTTATACATCTTGTGATTGTTTAAGACTATGCGTTTTTAAAACTCATAAAATACCACTTTAGATAATAATTGATCCCTACTTACTATCTGTTTAACAGTCAACACGATGGAATCATCGAATCAACTTCGTCTTTAATATTCAATCTTTACGAGACTAAGGTTTAATCTTTACGAGACCTCTGCAACACAAGCACTAGCATAAAACCAAGCTAAATAAAATATTAAAGAAATATGAAGGACGACAGAAACAAGATTATGATAAGATACATCATATAGAAGACGAACTGTCAAACTGTTTTCGTTAATGACGTCACGAACCAGTGCATTTTGCTGTCCAATATACTCGAAAATAAGTAACGCGGGGAAACTGTCGTATTCTCTATTTCTATAATTATTGAGAAAAATTAGAAATTATTTAAAAAAAAATTAGTTGCAAATATTCACACAATACAATACAATACAAAAAATTTCTATAAAGCAAGAAGAGTGGTTTCAAGCAGCAGTCAACTTTTTATTGAAGAGGTTGTATTGATGAAGATAATGAAATTTTCATTAAAATTATAATTTAATTAGTTTTATAGGAGATTTTATGTTAATATAATGGAAGTATAAATGTGCACACATTAGGGCAGTTCATATGACAAATAAAAATATATTTCTATTTGTCAATGATGTATATAAAATTTATAATATTTAAAAGGTTTTGGAAAAAAATTATGAAGAAATATTAAAATTTACGCAGCTGAGGCGATTTTAAAACACCTCCGACAATTTCTTTACTATTCGATTTATTAATAAAGTTATGCAGACTTTCTAACCTTAAAGTTTTAAACATCTTAGCACTCTTTTGAGCATTTTATGAATCTTTTTGGGAACATTATTTAAATAAACTAAATTTTTTACAATGTTTCCAAAATAATTTGACGCCAGTCTCAAAATATAATGAATAAATTATTATCATTTCGTTGTAAAATCCGCTACTTTATTCAGTGACGCCTTCCTATAATATAATTGTAGAATTATACGTGTAAAAAATTTCAGCATTTCTTCGTTGTATTCAACACTCCCACAAAACACACATCCTGAAAGTAGGCAACGATTTTGCGGCACTACCATAAAGTGTCAAAGGATCATGCTAGCAGCAGTGCTGCCAAACACACTTCAACTGTAAATACGTGCCGTGTAGTGGGAAAGTATTTTGTAGTTCCTTAATGAGAATGTAAATGACTAGCACATAAAATGCACCAACAAAAAATGGCAGCTGGATATTTTGAAATGAGGACAACGCCCTGTCGTACAAACCGAAAAAGGAGCAGCAAATTCAGGCATGACTACACAAATTCTCAATTTTACGCGCATTAATAGCTTATGGGGCACTCAAGTTCGCGTTAATTTCATAATGGTGTCCCTTATTAGGGCAGTCAACCTCCGCAAAGCGCCCAATTTTAATGACCAAATGGTCAACACGAGTCATTAGCGTTTTTTTTTTTTGATTATATTTTTGTTTTTGGATTTTTTTCCTGTCCTGTGGAACAATCATCATACACCTAATTATGTGAACACATATACAGTAAAGACGGTACGTATTTTTTATTTTTTATTTTTTGCTTTTGGTACTTTTTGATTGGCTTACCTCACTGTCGTCACGTGATGCGATGTATGGGTGCGCGTCTCTTTGTGACGTGTCGAGTAACTGACAACGGTCACGTGACGTGTCGCTGTGCGCACCACACGTCGCACCCGACTGCGACCGTCGCCGACAACAACAACAATCGGCGGTGGTTTCTCATTGCCATATTGCAGGAAGGATTCGGAATTGCCTTTATTTTCATACAGCTCGGTTTCGGACATAGTCACAACACCGCAGCTGGTTGATAACCGAAATTTGATTGGTTGTTCGTTGTTGTTGTTGATGATATTTTTCGTAGGTGTATTTTTATTGTTGTGTTATTGTTTACTTTAGTCGTTTTATCAAGTGTTCCAGTTTGGATATAATTTATTTGGCGTGCTGTGTTGTTGTTGTTTTCGTTTTATTGTTGCAATAATTTATTTACACAGTTCGTTTAATTTTGACTTGTATTTGCTTTTTTTACACTTCGTTATTCTTTGGTTGTGTTGTTATTGGTTTTTTTTTACTTGTTAACCTATTTTTATTTTTCCACTTTTCTTCGTCGGTCCTTTTCCACCAAATATTTTCTTGCTCGTTTTCAATTCATAGTTGTTCGTAAAATTTTGTGCAATTTTTCAAATTGTTTTTCACACATAATAGATTCGTTGTGGTATTTTCTGTGGTTGCTTTTGTTTTTGTAATTGTTAACTTTTCGCACATTTTATTAGATTCCATGATCTATTTGTGCAAATCAGGCATATTTGTATACAAGCACTACAGATTTTCAAAGGGTGAAAGTAAGAGAAAATTGTTAATTTTTTATGGTTGTTGCTTTGTTGTGCATACTAAATTGGCAAATCAGGCGGTTGCAGTGTCGTGCTTGTTGAATTTTCACAGCGTGATTTGAAAATAGTTAGCATATTGTTGATAACGGCTGATTTAACGGCTGTGCAGTCACATGTTGGGTGATAATTTTGTTTTTGGTAATTTGCAAAAAAAAAATTATTTTTCATTTTCAATTCATATTTCGATTTTAACCATTATAATCTTTGAATATTAGCTAGCTTACTGTTAGAAAAAAAAATATATTCTACACTGTTTATAGAAAAAAATAATAATGGTAAAAAATAATAATGATAATAGAAAAAATAAACTAGTGAATAAAAAAATCTTCAATTTTTATGCATGAAGATTTTTTCGTGATAAAAACATATATTTCATAAGATATTATTAATAGATAAAATAATTAATAAACATAAGATAAAATAAATTTTCCATAAAATTTTCGTAAATTTCTTTCATAAAAGATATTTTACCATAATTAAATTTTTTATAATCATCAAAAATATTTTCCAATAAACAATACTTCCAGAAAATTTCCAAAATATGTCTTGGAATTGTTGTTAATTGAACGTTAAGTCTCTATTTTGGTTGTTAGTGATCTTTAGTTAATTTATCGAGTTTTTGAAATATACTCTTAGATAACCTGAAATTAGGTCTCAATATAAATCAATTGCACAACTAATACAGCCTTGGTCAAAAACGCAATTCAAATTCTGTCGAAAATTGATTTGAGCCTTAGAAGACTGGTTTTCGATGTGGGAGAGATCTGAGGAAAAATAAACGGAGATCCACCATCTCGAAAAAAAACTCGGAAAAAATAGCAATTTTTTACCATGTCAGACAATGATATTTTCGAAAAAAATATCATAAATTCATCGGAAGCAATTATGAGAAGTATTGAGTTGCAAAGTTTAGGACCTTATAATAGATATTGTCAACCTTAAAAATTTATAATGTAGAATATTGGATAAATAAGAATGAAGATAATAGCGAACGTGGCGAATACAAGCAATTTACTTCAGGAATTAAATCCCAACACTCTGAGAAATCACAACTCTGATGTTTTAGGCCATATAGATCACTTTTTGATCGGTATCATCAATGATGAAAGTCTGTACCACCCTAAAAATTTCTCGCCCTACCTGTTACAGTAATATAGATTAGAAACGTGAATGATGGCAACATCCCTCCAGAAGAGTCGAGAGCAACATTCTACGTCGAATATATGAACTTTCAAGCATTATTGACGGCGAATATCTCATAATAATGTTACATGATTCATGTGAGGATATCAACACAGTACAGATTATTAAAGCCCACCCGATTCACTAGTTACTAGAGTTGCTAGAATCGTCATGCTAGGCTTGAAAGCGTCTAATGCAGTGAATATAACAGAATAAAAAGAGGATTTTATCGTGCCTTGGAAGGACTAAGTCGAATGGTATTTAATTTCGATTTTCGAATTTACGACCCAACTGATAAACTGTGGTAAGCTCGTCCAAATCATTTAAAACAAAAATTTTAAGCGGTTATAGTGGGACCTAATACTATCAGGAGGAGTTAGACAAAATCATTTAAAATTCAAATTTCAAGCGGTTGTAGTGGAAGCTAATAAACTGTGTAGGGCCTGACCAAATAGTTTAATCCTTAAATTTTAAACCGTTATAGAGAGGATCAAAAGACAAATTTAAGTGTGTAGTATAAAGTATTTTGACTTGAGCATAACTTACAAACTTTATAAACTCTGAGCAATTGTAGATGGATAGCCATATACAGTTTATAAAATAATCTTTTCATCTTCAATAGAAGATCGTAACTCATCACTATGAAACCATGACTCAGTCCTGAACTTTGATGGGTATATGCTTCCATGTTATTATTGTTGTTGTACTGGCAGAAAACATTCCACAGATAATTCTGAGTAAAGCTGCCAGGTTGGTAGTCTTTATTCGGATAAAAATCTATCGATTCGTTCGTTCCAATTACGTAGATGGGAACGAAGTATTAGAAGCTTCCATCTTATTTATCGGTATACAAATCGGTGTAATTACTATTAAAGCTCTCCCGCTTGACGCCATGTTATGTGTAGTGGTTCACTTTGCATGTTCTGTGTTCGATCCCAGTTATCAATCAATATTAAAATAAGTTATTTTTTATTTTTTCTGATAGCGGTCGCTTCAAAGCAGACAATTACAGACCTGATCATATTCTGTCTAAGGAAAAGCTTCTCATAAAATCGATCAACCATTCGGAGGGGCTTTAAAACTAGGGGGACCGTCTTTTGATTGTATAAAGTTAACAACGAACGTTCGAACGTTCGAACGTTTCGAATAGCGGAAGTATTTTAACCAAACAGCTAAAAAAAGGTGTCAGTGCCAGTTACATATTGACTTTTTATAATATATTTTTCGAGAATTCAACCAAGATTTACATAAGTTAGCACTAACTTAATTGCTTTCTGAAGCCCCATTCAATGCAGTCTTAAAATAAAATATTTAATGTTGCAAATTTTCCGTAAATTTGCTTCAACAACAAATAGCATGAGTCACCGCAGCCAATATTTACATATGTAGATTTAAATATTTACTTCAAAAATAAACTTGGAAATTAACACATCCTAAAAGGTATGAATATAAATCACAGCTTCGCAACTTTTACGTGCGATACACTTACAAATATTAGGTTACTGAGAGAGAGGGCGAGATAGAGAGGCGCGACAAGTACGACATGCATCATTGCGCAACCGAGCAAAACTAAGCCAAGCAATAAAGCTGAAAATTCTGCGTACATACATACATATATATACCAATATTATATGCATAGCATATAGTAAGTAGCATAAGTATGTAAGTAAGTGCGAGATAAATGTGTTAATATAAATTAAGTCATGAGGTGTTAATTACAAAATCACCGCTGCAAAACTTGAAATGCTTGAAAACACTAATGAAAGAGGTACAGCTATGTACACATGTCTGTTTGTATGCAAGTAATATGTGTAAATTTCGTGTAAGTTAAATGGTTTGAAAGTTGTTACTTTTATTATTTTCGCGTAGGCAACAAAAACAAACTGGTACAAGTTATAATAATTAGCTGTTGTGCGGACACAATAGTTTATGAAAACATACATACACACATGTACATAAATATATTTTTACAAATATATACATACATACATATGTATGATTATATAGCAGCCGTAAATGTCAAAGCGAATGACTGGCTGGTGTTTACATAAGCGCTTGCGCACTTAAGCGCTACTAATGTGTTTGGGATTTTTCATATTTTCGTAGCTAGTACATGCATTAAAGCAAATAAGTTTATTTTTGTGCATAATTTGCAATTTATTTAAATACGAAATCAATAATGCATAGAAAAGTTAGCACCAACATTTCGCTTGGAATTCATTTGCATGCAGTGGTGGCAAGTTAAACGTGTACAAAAGTAATTATACAGCTTACTTGTGGAAGAGTTGCCAACTAATATGCATTTTTTCTTATACTACCAGGTTTGCAGCGAAGGGCAATTTTTTATTTTTTTGGATGTTGTGTAACCAATTTTAAAATAAGTAAATACTTTTTATAATAAATAAAATGAACCTTGTTATCAGTTTGACAAGGTACGAGGGCAGTTCGATAAGAACTTAGGTTCACCACTAGATGGCGACACTATAGCAAGAGAAATTTGCTATCGCGCAGTAGATTACTGTCGTCATTTTTGTAGAATCGTACTCGTAGTTTTGTTTTAACCGCGTGTACGCGGATTTTAGAAAAATAGAAAAAGAGTAATATCGGTAGGTGATTCGTAGATTGTTTTTTTTTAAGTGAAATGGTGTTGGGTAATTAAGCAGCCTTTGGATGATGTATATGGTGACTCTTATTCTTCGTTGGGGACCGTCAAAAATTGGTTCAACGAATTTCAAAGTTGTCGCAAGTCGGGTTTTGATGACGTTCACGGCCATGGGGTCCGTAAACGGCAACCACGGAGGATAAGTTGATGAAAATTCACTAGCAGATCACCGATTGAAGGAGCGCTTGTTCACTCCGGACAACAAGCGCAACTATGAGACCACATCCCAGCAGTGTTTAACGCCGTCGACCAAACGTGCACATCCATTGTTAGACATCAAAAACCAAGGAAGAGTTGAAACACTGGACTTCAACCGGCGAACTTGCTTCGAATAAGGGGAAAACTGTGCTGTTGACCAGAAAGGTGATGACAATCGTTTTCTGGGATTCACACGGCGTGATCTACATACATAGGCTACTTGGAGAAAGGCAAAACGGCCAAAGGGCCTTACCATGCAGAATTATTGTGCCGATTCGACACCAAATTGCAGAAAAAGCGGCCTCATTTAGCGAAGAAAAAATTGATCTTCCATCATTACAAAAAAAAAGGGGCTCAAACCTCTCCAGTCGCCACGGAAAAATTGGTCGAATTATGGTATGAACTGCTGTGCACTCCACCGTACAGTCCGGTAAAATGGAAAAGCCTTTTTTGTTTTTGGTGTAGGGATAAAAAAAAAACAATTTCCAAATGATTTTCAGGTATACTGCAGAGTTGATAGTCCTAGGTCAGATATAAATATGGGTACGTTCTGATGATCCGACTGTTCTTGGAATAGCTCCCAAGTTGGTCGTTTGTCGTAAGCCGTGAAGTTGAAAAATTAGCTGTTAAGCTTGACACCAAATTTTTATTATTTGCTTAATCTTCACTTCAACAACTTCTTTGAAAGTATTGAGAAACCAAAAAGGTCTCGTATTATTTACTTGAAGTAGAGCAGTTCCAACCATATCAGAAATGTTTTCATTTGTACGAGTGGGAGTGGTGAGATTGAGCTATTAGATTTCATAAAATAGAATTTGATAATCGCAAATAAATATCGATATTTACATTACTTACTAAAAACATCGATATTTTTGTTTTCAATATATCGATTACTCATTATAACCAAATTATTGGTAATTAAAAATTCGTAAATAGAAATTCATATTTCGAATCTAAAAATATCGAAATATATGTATATATGTAAATGTATATATTGTATATGTATATATGTATATGTATATATTGATTATTTACTGAAAGATATCGTTGCTTTCATTTTCGATAAAACAGTCTTTTTTTCCCATACCTCTTATAAAAAATTTTAAGTAATTAAAAATCGTAAATAAATACATATATTTCGAATTTAAAAATATTCGTTGTTTATCATAATTATCGATATTTTTAGCATAAATATATCTATATTTTACCGTTAATCGATATTTTATAAACAGCATTGTTTTAATAAATTTTAGGGTAATTCTAAATTCGTAAGTGGATGCAATAGAAGAAAACTTTTATATTTCATTCTATGTAAAATAATACTTTGGTTCTGAAGATTAATATTTATAATAATCATCTCATTGATAAATCGAACACCAAATTGTTTTTATAATGTATGTATATATTGTTAAAAATTAAACTTGTATTGCTATTTTAGAAATAACTATTTGAGAAGATACAAGTAGTCGATTAAAATTTTATAGGTTTTCGATATTTTTTTAATGTTTTACTTTATTTTGTTTTTTTTTTTATTCCAAATATCAGTATTGTTTTGTTAAAAATGCATTAATTGAGTAATTAAAATTGGTATTTTTTAACTATTTTTATTGCTTGCGGCTTTTTACTTGCACTTAGTTTAAGTGTGGAAACATTGATGAACTGCCTAGCAGCTGCAGTAGGTGACGAAGAAGAATATTCTTAGTTTTCAAAACTCTCAACTAGCAAATTTAATGCGCGCTTTATGCATTTTAAACGCAACTTAACCAGTTGGTTATCATAATCATAATTAATTTAATGAATATGAAATTAAATTAGCAAACAAAAACTTGTTTCACATACTTGCCCATGTATGTGTGTATGTGTGTTCATTCCAAGTTGGCAACTTTTGTGTAGGAATTCCAGTTAAGAATTACGAATTAAGCATTTTGCGATTTTAGAAGCTTACCAGCGTAAACTTGTAGATACTTTTCGACATTTTAAATGCCACTTTTAATAGCGTGAACTGCAAGGGTGTGTATGTGTGCACATGTGTCTCTATCTATGTGTGTTAATAATTGTTTATATGGTATGGTATGGTGTGGGCGCGAGTTCATCAGTCTGAGTCGCCTGCCAGTTACAGATTTGAGGTGGTATTAGCTTTCGAAAGTTTGTTTGTTTTTAAAAGCAAATAAGTTGTGGTTAAAGCCACACAGTCAAGCGGCCGGCATGCTTCATATGATGCGAGACGTTGGAAAGTTTCATTGTTTTCATATATATACATATCAATTTGTTGTTGTTTTGTGGCGAAACGTAGAATGTATGCTTTCTTTCATTATTTCTTTGGCAATTGAAAATTTCTAAACAGCATAAACATATGCTGTGAATAACTAAAAAGCGTCTAAACGCGCTGTAGTGTGACGTAAACACACATGCATACATGCAAACAAAGCTACACAGGCACACATGCATATGTGCGTGGGTAAGCAAGCTAAACTTAGTTAGGCGCTACCAGCTTTTCTCATACAACTCTTAACATTTAAAATCCATTTATTACTGTTATTCGTGACGGTATGCTTCATTGTAGCGCACAGCAGCATGTTTCTTTTTGTAGCCTTTTGTACTTTAAAGCAAACTAACAATAGAATATCATAAATAGTTCAATTATTTAATGAAGAGTGGAAAGCGCTTGTTCGCGTTTAGCTTCAATGAATTCAATTATATAATTGACTCTCAAAGTGTTTAGTTGCTGTTGTAGTGTGAACTTTTTCATATTTTTTGGTAATGAAAAAGTTTAAGAATTGAAGAAATTTAAGCATTTTTGTTACGCATTGTTCTTGTTGTTGTTGGGTGATGTCAATGTTAATTGTAGGTCAATTTGTATGCTAAATAAATTATTATGTGATCAAATTGTGTGCTAGTTCAAGTGTTGCCTAAGAAACTAAGCTAGAAAATAAAGAAATATGCAAATAAATTGTTAAAAATTTATTTGGTTTGCAGCGGTTATACAAGAGTGCTTAAATGTGTAGATTTCTTCATTCAAAGTAGATGACATAACATGTTTGATCAACAACAATGCAGCAATCCTTTAAATGAGAAGCATACATGTATGAGAAATTTTATGAGGATCGAAATGTCCTGTATAAATTTTTGTTTACGATATATCGATAACTAATATCTTTATGACATATCGATATTTAGATTCTCGATAAATCGATGTTTACAATAGGAGAATGCTCTTCTAGGTGCATATCATAATACTGCCGTTCTGAAGAATATATGTTTATAATATATAGGAGAATGTTTCCACAATTTATTTTTTAATTTCAAAATATTTTTCACGAAATCCTTTTAGGTTTGATTAACACTAATGTAGCAATCTTTTATATGGCAGAAAGAAATATCATCGATAAATTTTCGAAAAAATAACCAAACATTTATCTTTAAAGAGAGCTAGACTTGACCTAAATATTAGTGAAACTATCTATTTCAACATGTTGATTCAACTGCTAGAACATAATAATCGATATATCATATTATCGATTTTTTATTGCAAAATCAGGCCCAAAGCAAATGGTTTTACTGTAAATAAAGAAGTCGTAGATTACCAAGAGAGTTACTCTCATAGATGGCTTGGACTAATAGGAGAAGAACAGAACAAGAAGAAGAAGAATGGTTTCCAACTAAAAGCAAATGCAAATGCAAATGCTTCATGTGGTCTTCGGTTTTATGAGGATTTATCTTTGAAAAAACAATTTTTGTGAGAGACTGAGTAATAAGTAAAAAAAGTAATTTCTCGATTAAATTTTCGAAGTTAGTCTGTGAAATCGAAAGCAAAATATAAATAATATTATAATATATAATTATATATATTATATAACTTATTAAAATAGTAAAAATAAAGTCTCCGTCTGTTTTGAAAACTATAAATAATTGCATAACAAATATTTTATTTTATCTCTTTTTAAAATTTGGTGTTTCAGCTGTTCATAAATAAAGCCGTAGGGGTTTCAAAGTATAACCATAGCACTCAGCACATTTTAAAGCATTTTTCGTAATTTCTGAAACCCAACCTCGACATTTCTTCGAAGACCACTCAGTTTTATCGACTATTTTTGAGTCGCAGGGGTAGTTGGTGGCGCTCAAGCCTTTATTTTCTCCAGTTAATGTTAAGTGGTTGGTAAGCAAAACGACAGTTTAACATCTCAATTTGTTTAAATCCAACATTTTCGTCTATTATTCAGATTATTTAAAGAATTTCGAATTTTTCTTTATTGATTATTCGCCTCAATCGTATACTGAGAAAAATGTTTCCAAAAACACAATTAACATGTCATGCTTTACATGTCTTTACGCAGCTGTTTACAAAAAGCTGCTTGTTTAACAACTTCAAAATTTCAAAATTACAAAAACAACAAAAACAAAAAATAACCATTAAAATAAAAAATTAAATACACAAAAATCCCCTACAGGCTATCTTTATATCTTTTAAGTAAAAGTAAAAGAAAAACAATTAATTATGATTTTCGACCGCATCAAAAACGAAAAGTGTAAGTGAAAAGTTGAAAAATAAATTTTAAATTAGCTTTACCTAATTCTACTGCGCTCAAGCGATTGAAAATGAAGAAGAAAAAGAAAAATGCAACATAATTATTAAGAAAGAGTACGCACAAACAAATAATAAGTAATTAGGTAAATAAGCCACTTTCCTCAAGCTGACACGCACATGTACACAATATATATATGTATGTAAGTATGTATGGCTTTGTGGAACCATATAGCACACGTCACTTAGATTTTATATATTTGGCACACGTCTGCTCCGCTGGCGCTGTCAGTAGCTCAAACGAGACTATATACAAATGTGGGTATGCATGTATTTATGTCTATCTGCTGGTGCGCACTAAGTCAGTGCGATAAAAATTAACATTTTTAAAGAGCTTACATTTGCCGCGCGACACCAAAGCCAAGAGTTGACTTGAATCCAAAGGCAAAGATGAAAAAAAAAATATTTATGTAAAAAAATTAGAAGCAGGAGAGTTAAAGTGACAGAAAGAACCTACAAACTAAATACATACACATATGCACACACACACGCGCGCGATTACAATTTAAGTCAGTGAGACGTTAATTGGCGCAAAAGACAGTTGGCAATTCGGTCGTGCGGCAGTTGGCTTTGTGGTTGCTGTTATTATTATTATTGTTGTTGTATCGCATGTGCATATGGTGCATCGATATTCATATTGGATATTTAACAATACAAGCAAACATTTCGTGGTCATTGCATTTGGCAATACATGTATACATGTATAATTGTATGCATGTATGTATGTATGTATGTATGTATGCATGCATGTATGTATGTATGTATGCATGTATGTATATATGTATGAATGTATTTATGCATGTAAATTAGTATGTGCAACACAGCAAAATTTTGCACAGTGCGCGCCAAGCATTTTCTAGGTCAACGTGACAGTGCGGTTGAAGTGAAAAACAACAAACATATAATATGCATACATACAGATATGTTTACATATATGCATGTCTAGCGTTATAAAAGTGAATATTTGTGTCACACATTAGCCAAGCTGACAAGCAGCAGCAAACCAAGCTGTGTAAGCAAACCAACTAGCAACAACAACAACACCGACTCACTGCGCTGTCTGATCACTCAGCTGACTAGTCAGTCACTCACTTAGACAGCTTGTCGTTTGCAAAAAAAAATGTGTTTTATGTTGTTGTTGTCATTGTTGTAACAATAGCAATAACTTTGTCAAAACAATTGAGAGATAAATTTTAACAGGACTTTCAGTGAAACTTTGTAAATATTTGCAACAAATTGCATAGTTCATGGTTGAGGCTATGTTTGATGAGCTTCGATTTGTTGTTGCGACGCGGCGCAAGTGCCGTGGCACGTGATTAATGATGCAGTTATTCTATAAAAAATGATGTATATAACAATATACAGACACACAAATGTGCTTAATTTGCAGCTTAGCGCGTCACAAACACACAAACACACACATGCACAAACACTATGAATAAACATGTATGTTTGTATGCGTGTAGTGTTCAAATCGGCTGTTGTGCGTAATACGATTTAGCAGATTAAAAGAAAAGCAAAAAAGAGAGAGGTCGCTTTTTGGGTGTCTGCACCTGTATATATTTGTGTGTGTGTGTGTGTGTGTTTGTGAGTTCAGAATAGTGAGAGTGTCATAAACTTATAAACTTTCTACTATTTATGGCTGATACTAAATATATATATATATGTGTGTGTATATGTTTGTACATGGCAAGAGGCTGTACGCCTTTTTATGATTGATTTCTTTTGCTATTCTCTATCTAGGAATTAAGTTTCAGCAGAAAGTAGGTTTGAAATAAATATTATAAATGGCGCAGGTGAACACATAAACACACACACTTATTTAAATACACATATATATATTTACATGCATCAACACATTTTAGTGAAAGGGAAGTTTCTAGAGTTCAAACACAAATTTAATATTCTAAACAGATATATAGATAAATTTAAGTTCGACTTTGTACACAGGCATACATACGTACATACATACGCGTACATACAAATACGCTTAGCTTTGTTTGAATATAAAAAAGTACAGAAATTTATTTAATTTTTGCTGTGAGAATTGAATAAAATGAAAGCATTTCGAATTGGTGTACAAATTATTAACTGTAATTGATTTGCCACCCTGTTTTTCAACGCTCGCTGCTTTCTTGTATTGTTCTGCCTGAGACTCATACTACATACATATATACATACATAAACAAATGTATTTTAAAAGCGAAAGGCTAATTTTTAGTAATGGCTTACTTGTCATGAACTACTAATGCTTTTTTAAACGTTTCCCAGTTTATATTTCTATTAGTCATAAGCTTATTATATGTCAAATGTCTCTATAATGAATTTAGTACAGGGTCCACTTGGTGTTACGAATTTCTGAAATAATTAAGTCAGGTTTCAAGAAGAAGAAAAACATTTTAGCAAAACTTTTTATATAAGTAAACGGAATTTTTATATTATATAATGTCATGAAATCTAAAGACTAGCAAATTTAATTTTACTTTCCAAACCATTCAAGGGTTAGAGTGAGGGAGATAAAGAGAAAAAGAGCGTGAAGTGGAGAGTAATCAGAACTGCCCAATGTGTTTTTTAGGTTAAGAAGAGGTTTTCTTAATATCTGAAGTGGAATATACATAGATGTGTCCACATTTCTTTGAATTTTATGAAAATTGAGTTCAATAGATGGTTTCATTCTATTTTATGACTTTTCGGAATCATTTTTGACCATGACATTTGCTCGAGATTTGTCAGCTTTTCTAGATTAAACTACTTTAGAGACTTTGATTCATAGAAAGCCAGACACATTAAATACGAAGATCGCCAGTGCATGTGCACTACTCATAAAGAGAGACTAATTTAATTCGGCCATTTCAAGTAATGAGCCTATATTTATTTCTGATCTTTTCGCGTCTTTTCGCTGACGGCATTGTTTTTCAATATTTTTCGTTGGATACAGTGTGAAACCATTCAGACTGAAAAATAACTTCGGAAATTAAACCCGATCTGCTCTATAATTTTAACTGAAAATTTTTTTGTGTATAAATTGAAACATTTTAACTTTTCAAACTTTGGCCGATACCGTGTTTGTAAATTCGACAAGTTCGTCAAGTAAAAAACGATAATCTTTGACTTCTGGAAATACCTTTTGGTATATGGTAAATTCTAGAAAAAAATGGTAATAATACCACCATCTTTCGAAAAACTTCATCTTCAGCAAGGATCAGGCAATACTTTGGCTTTACTGCATTGGTGCTTTTCTTAAATTGAGCAATCTGAGCCCCTTTTACTAGGAAGGGCTGTGTTTTCTGGACGCATGAAGTTTTCTAAGCCGTCTTCGGTTCACTCCTGGACAGAAGGACTTTTGAACCCTGATAGTACTGAAGAGTGAACCCCAAGGAGACAAGAGAATTTCCATCCACACTCAGCCAAGCGAGGGTATCCTTTGCATCCGCTTTGAGCGCAAGCAGTGCTAGATACGTTTTGAGTACAATCAGTGAGTTCGTGATCACTATCATTAACCTGGTGTTCAGTATGAACGTTGACTATGAAATAGCCTGCACCTCAAAGCAATAGATCTAAGGCTTAATGAATGGCAGCCATTTCTGCTTGAAAAATGCAACTGTGATCTGGAAGTTTGAAAGTAGACATGAAAGAGCATTCACGAAAGTAATTCCCTAGCCAATGTTCCCATTAAGCTTCAAACCATCTTATTCGAAAAAAGGCTCTCTCTCTAAAATATGATTCCTCAGTTAAAAGCAATACACCTATATCAGAAAAGCATTTATGTTGAGTGTTTAGACCCTTATTTCCCACAACCAGTCATGGAAGTGATTTTCCATTATTTTTTGACTACAATTACAACTACAATAATATGCAGTTAAACGAAATGAAGGTCATACGAATTATGTGAATCATTATCTGAGATTACAAAATTCAAAGTTCAAAGGAAATTCGATCTGAGAACAAACGGTATATATATATGCGCATATACAATTGTACCTTTACATGCTTAGCGTTGCAATTTAGTTCACGAAATTCATTGCTATTGTGCGACAAGTAGTTGCATTTCATTCTTTTTTCTTTAAAAATATTTGCTATGTAACCGTTTCGGCTAAAAGGTGTTTGAGTAATGTTTTCACAATTACACAGCTAATAAAATACATTCAAATACTTAAACGAAGTGCAATACATTTAATGTCATGAGAAAATCTGAAGTAGCAAAAATCACAGTCATTGCCTGTCCGTTAGCGGGTTCTGCTCTTGCTCCACTGGTCTAGTGGCTTGCTGGTTGTCGGTTTAGTTCGGTGGTTGAGTCGATTGACCGCTTTTCAGTAACATGTTTTTTACGTCGATTGTTCTTCATTATTATTATTATTTTTATCATTTTCAGTTACGGTGTACCTGCACAAATTATTGCTAAAACAAGTTCTAAACTTGCAAATATTGCATTAAATTTATTTATTTATGTACAGTCTGTGCGAAATGTATGCGAGCGGAAATTCAAAAGTTAAGATGATTAATTTCTGTTGAATATACTTTTTAATTTAATTTAGTTATTTTTTATAGTAAGTTGAATTTAATGAAATTAATTTTTTAAATTTTCAAATAATTCTTTCAAATATTTTAAATTAATAACTTTTGATGAAAACTTTCAGTTGCTTATATTTCTTTACTTAATTGAGTCTGCTTAAATTTTATTTTTTTTTTTAAATAGGAAGTTTCTCAGACAATTACTCAAATAATTTGAATTTACTCAAGATTACTCTAGAATTAGTAAACCCGACAATGTGTGGTTGACTATGGACTGGATTCTTTTTTTTATCTCCTTGGGATTGTTTTATTTATGACATAGGCCAATACTCTTTAAAAATTGGCATATTGATTGCTGATGGATAAATTGAGTCTCACAGAAACTAGCCCCGATGCATTTTCTTAGTAAGGGTTATTGGAAATTGCTGAAAATTAATGCTTGAGGAGTAAGGTGATATTTGTTAAAGAATGGGTGCCATTATTTAAAGAATACTGAACTAATGTAATACAATCTAACTATAGAGAATAATTGGTCTAAAGGTATTTTTTGGGTTTCTAACATAAAATAGGATATGATCCGGTCTTTTGTGAATCTCGAACCAAAAAATTAGGACCTTAAAAAGTTACACACAGGACAATAGAATACTTTAAAAATCACTGAGTATTAATTCTCGTGGCATAAATTTCGTAATGCGACTAATTTGAAGGACGATGAGGTACGAAAGAACCATTAATGCGCTGAGTGAAGGGGGACTATCCCACATTCATCGAATAATGATGATCGGTCCATTTAGTATCTAGTTAAAATTTCAGTGGGGTACTAACTAAGTATGGTAGTTTTTGTGGAAGATGTGTTTCTGAGCAAAAAAAACGCCAAAAACAATCGCCACCCGATACTTTGCTGCACTATATTTTTACATCTGGTGGAGATTCAGCTAGCAATGCAATTTGCATCTAGTTCTTTCGAAATATTTTGCGATTATGTTTGAAATTATATTCGGTGTTACTTAAATGTGAAATTATTCTACGAGTGACTCCATTTTTGTGCGATTGAAGATGCAATTATGTGCATATATATTGGTTTAAAGACAAATCGAAACACAAGACAAGTAATGCTAGAAGTAGTAGTGCAAGCAGTACCAAGTATTCTCGAACATAAGTTTGAGGTTATGCTCGAAGCTACTTAAATATTAATATAGATTCCGAGAAAGCTATTTTAAAAGCTATAAAAAAAACAATAATTACACAATTTTTGATACTTTTAAATTAGCTTTGATATTTTGTGTGTGACTTTTTTTGACTGACTGTATGAATGTCCATACAAGTGTGTAAAGAACGCAATTTAGGTTTGTCCATTTATTGTTACCGACTAACAACGACTCTATTGGCAATAGCAATTTGTTGTAGCAGCAACAATAATCACAACAACAACAACAACAACAACAATAACAATTGCAGTAACAACGACATTACCAAGTCAATTTGCAAGTTAACCTTGATACAACCATTTGCCTACAATCTTTCCAAAGCCAACATTCATCCAGCAGCAATTGACGTCGACACAAAACTGCAAGCGAATCGGTGATAAACGCTCTGGTCAAATAATGCCATTTAAGTGTGTACATACTTATGTATGTATGTATGTACTTATGAAGCAAAGAATCTAACACGCTTGCGCAAAGCGCAAATTTAGCAAAGTTCTTTTGTGAACTGTGAAAATTGGTGGCAAAACAGCTGCGGCTTAGAGGAATACAAAACTGAGAATAGTTTAGCCATGGCTGTTGCGCGTGGCTTTGGCCGCGCTGCGTTGGCGCATTGACGCCACTCTTGCGGTTGTGCTGCTGACTGGTGCATTGCGCGCTTGAGTGTGGCCGACAGACAACACACAGGTGTTTGGCGGCACGAACAATAAGCATCCGCAAATAGGCGCCCCTTTATTGTACTCGTAATATAACCATGCACACATACATACATACATACTTATGGGTGTACTCAATACCTTGTGTTGACCACTTTTATTGTGGTTGTTGTTGTTGTTGTACGTGTAAAATATTGTAATTGCGCGCTACAGACAACTCATTACATACAATTTGCACTTTCGCAAATGCAAAAGAAAACGCGCACACACACACACTGCTAACTAAAGCATAAGCGACGTACTGGGTGTGTGTGTGTGTGTGTGTGTGTGTGCGCGAGATTGCATTGTGTTGCGAAACAATTAATGCACTTGCGCATTCGCCTTGCCTTTTGCTATTTAAATGCATAGAAAACTATGGAAAATAGCAAAATACACACACTCACACACGTATACAGTGCATTGGCATATTATTATATATACAAACAATTGAACACATTTCTATCGCTTTTTTTCCGCCAACTTTGTTTCTCACATTTCTTTGTTACAGTTTTTTTTTTTATTTTTTTTTTTGAGTTTTTTCCGCAACTTCACACTATTTACGCTTGTATCGGTGGCAATAGAAAATGCATAAATAAGTTGAAATTAAGAGAAAAAAAGAAATGAAATAAGGAAAAGAAAAAAATTGTAATACAGCAACCACTACAATGTAAAATCATATTTAATTTCGTATTCATGTCCAATAGCCGTAAATGCGGAACGGCACATAATAGGCAAGCCGTGTTATACATAACTACTTTTCTAGATACATATGTATGTAGGGTATATATATGCAAGCGGTGCACAGTGGCGGACAAAATAGCAATTATGAATGAGTTGCTCACCTTGTTTTCTCAGTGAACTAAAAAGTATATTTTATAGCTAGTGTAAGTTCAATGCTTTAAACACCACTTAAAGGGTTAGACCATGTTAGGATTTGCAAAAAAAAAATTATATTTTTTTGACTTAAAATACCCTTTAGGGTCCTAAAAACATTATTCAATTATTAGATTAGTGAAAAAAAAAATTATTTTCCCTAATCAATCAGCTATAGTGTCTTGTCTTGTCCACCATTATGCGAAAAATTTATGTTAAACTAAAATCGCACGTACTTTACTAGCATGTAGATTAAGATCCCGTTTTTCCCGTTTTTGCTATTATGTCAATATCTGATATTATGAATACCTAGAATCACCGTCACTCGTAAAAGCTCTCTTGAGAAAGTGATTCCGAAGATTGGTCAAGTAGCCGCCATTTTGTATGAATTTGTCAATATAAAAAATTTCAATAAACTTAACTACAGGTTTAATAAAGCCTGAAGGAAAGAAATTCGATTCCTTGCTTTTTACTCTCAGATTAAAATGTCAAAGTTAGAACTTTTATATACAGAGCACTAAATATGGCGATAATTTCATAGTGAAATCCAAATTTTTGATGAAAAAATTGTTGCTGATACCAAAAAGTGGCATTACTGAGTATGAGTATGAGTAAAAAGTAAACACTATTATTTTAGATGACTGAAAAATAAAGTTTATCGAGATATTTGACAGTCCAAAGATATCAAAGTCATTTTGGAGATATAGATTATGAATATTTGGACAAGAGAAAGCTCCGTGCAAAGTTTGTTCTACACAGGGTCATAGCCGACCGATTTAATCAATGAAAACGATAGCAAATTTTTATGAACTAGTTTTCAAACTGCTTTCGTATCTCCGGATCCGGAGGTACTTGCCGAGTCTTACATATACACATATCTACAACTAAGTTCTCATGTAAGCCAAAGACAAAAGAATATACGATATAGTAATGACAAATATCTAATTATTATATACATATATTTGTCACTGCATTAAAAATATTTTAAGGCCTCAAACAGAATAATGACTATTGCAGATACTTATAATTCAAAAATTACTTTATTATCTCTCTACTTTTCACTCCTGGTATGAATTTGTATCCTCAATTCTTTGGAGCAACTAGAAATACTAATATTACTAATAAAAAATGTTTGTAAAAGATTTCGGGCTTTTTGCTCTAGACGTGTCATAATTTCGTCAAACGGCGACATAAATCGCTCTATATTTGCAACAGCTTCTGAACATTTTAGGGCTGTGTGAAGTAAGGACATATTATTAATTTCAAAAGATGACACCTCAAACACTTATTTATGTTGCTTAAAACTTTTGTTTTTTTGGTGCAGTTCATTGATTATGTGCGGTTTGCATTACGTCAAATTTAATGACCAGCTGTGTCTGTGTTGTGTTCAAACCAGTGAATATTGTTGTCATCAAATTTTATTATACTTTTTTTTTAGCTATATCGTTTGTCGGTACTGTTGGCATCAAATATATTAATAATTGTAATTGGCAGTTTGTTGTATATTTCGCAATGTAGTGATAAAACATGTCATTGAATCATAATGACAATAGTCGGAAAATTCATAAACGCCATTATTACAAATGTAATCAAAATTTATAATTCATATGAATGTATATAATTTATGGCGCATATGGTACGAGTATTTTATTTTATGTGATTAGTGTGAGATCCTTACGTGAGCTAAATTTGACGGTAAAAACGGGTGTTAGAAATATTTAAAACCTAAAGCCAACTATCGACTAGATTTGTGGTACGAATATTGTTTTTGATGGGATAAATATGTCAGAGAAATATGAATCCGATTATTTTATTAGATTATTTAGATTATATCAAACGACAAGATGGATTAATTTCGTGACACCCGTCTAATTTGACGTTTCATTCGGCGCCTGCTTAACTTAAATAAAATGAATATGCAAATGTGCGGAATAGAACCATTGCCATGCCCACAATATGAAGTTAATAAAATATTTATTTTGACTTTAATCTTGTAACCATTAAATGTTATCTATTTATTATTTCGCTCCCATGACGGCTGAATCTATCTGACTGGCGTAGATAAGAATTTTCATCAGGTCAAGGTCTGGCAATCCGACAGCATTCCCCCAATATATATGTGGTATATTTGCTACGGTTACAACAGCACAAACATCTGTTTATCACTTTTCTGACAATACTGGCTCCTATTTTAAGATGAGATTAGTATCAAATCGGGGTACAATAGACTACATGTCGCAATTTATACCTCCATTTATTTCTAGTATCAAATAATAAGCAATTCATTAATATTCGTATTCAATGCAGAGGAACATAAATCTGACAAAATCCAACGTCATAACTTTTCCCAACGCTGCATACAAATGAAACGGTATTTATCACCGCTGAGGCAAGCGAATGTGGTGGCTTTATGAATATTTGTTTGTACAATGTATTTTTATATAAAAAGTATGCGGGCATGTATGTGAGTGTGCGGCAATTGTGTGGAAATATGGGAAGTGGATGTCTCCACGCTTGTGGTCTAAACAAACTGACGACCGATGGATGACGGCCGACTGCGGGACGTACGGAATCGCATGGAACGGAACTAAAATGCACGGCCAACAAAATCGACTGATTGAGTGCTTGACTGATTGGTGCAGTGGCACAACGCGCCGTCAGCTGCAAGTGACTCTTTATTCACATACATATAGACAAATGCAGTCAGTCAGCCTGCCTGGCTGTTGGCTTAGCGGTCGCTTAAAGTCATTATAGAGGCTAAATGTGTGTGTGTATATATATATATGTATGTATGTATATATATTATCAATATATATGTATATATAAGTATGTATCTGTATGCCTCTCTGCACTTCCGTACATTCAGTTAAGTTGGCTTATGGTGTTTTGTTGTTATTGTTGTTGCTTGCCATTTACTGTACACTGCTAGCCAATGTCTATTATCGGAATTGGATAGGAAGAGGAAATTGAAAATTTTCAACGTCATTAAATTATTTGCTTGCCATGGTTATTGTTTTTCACCACTTTTATTTGCTACTTTTTCTGCAGCTTCTTCTTCTCCTTTTTTTCGTTTTTTATGGCTATACGCTTTGGTGTTTGTGGCGTTTATACGTTAGCGTTAGCTTTTGCTTTATAGTAACATGCTATGGTTGTTGTTGCTACTGTCATTACAATTATTACTTTTATTATTGTTGTTGTTGTTGTTTTTTTTTTTGTTGCATTTGTATGCCGTGCACGTTCTTCCAAGCAATTGCAGATAACTAGTTGCACAGTTAGTTACGAATGAAATATATGCGCATGTGTTTTTTATATAAGTGAGTAGAGCATATATATATGTATATAATATATAGTTGAATATGTATGTAAATATATAAACTTAAGTAAATATATGTATATGTTTTATTTGAGCTTGGTTTGCTTTGAACTTTCGTGACTATGTAACAAAGCGTGTACTTATAGCAGCTACAACAACAATAATAATAACAACAACGACGAGAACAAAAACAACAATAATAAAAAATAACAAAAATAAGTATAACAATAAAAATATTAACAAGAATAAAAACTACAAAAATGACAACAACAACAACAACAACAACAAGAACAATAACAACGAGCGCAATTGCAGCTTCGTCAGCAGCAAGTACATAAACGTTGTAGTTTTTTTCTTTTTTTTTTAATAAATTGCAGTGCAGGTAAGTTCATACAGACTCATATGCATTTAAGAAAATAAACAGTTAGCCATTTCTACGCACATATATATGATATGTACATATATATTCGCTCTTCACAGCAGCAGATAAAATCGCGCACGAGTGAGTTTTAATTTCCGAAAATTGCCCTTAGCCATTTGCTTGCTCATTGTTTTTATTGTTATTCATTTATATATTTTCTTAATGCAGTTACTTTCCAGTCAAGTTTGTTAACTTTTTTCTTTAAACTTTTTCAAACTGCTATTGTATGCAAATATTTGATTTATTTTTAGTATTCTAACATTTGCGCAAAAAATACTTAATTCAATTAACTTGTTATTTTGTATTTTTTCAGCACAACCGCAAGCACGTATTAATATAAAGCGCTTTTTTCATAAATTTATACACACACATACAAATATATTTACATAAAAATTTAGTGATTGAAGATGAAAAAGGCACACAAAATTCAATGGCGAAACAGGTTTGCGGATGCGTACACACACATACTCACATACAGCATGTGTTAATAAAATTATATATAATATGAGTGTACAAATATATATATAGCTGTGACTGTCAGTATTAATATACAAAAGGTTTATGGCAGCACAATAAACAGCTGATGTGTAATTGCGTTTACACCGCAAAAAGTGAAGCAAAAACAAAAACAATTTAAGCGCTTGACATATTGAATATGGATACGCCGTTAAAGCAATGTACTTTTATAAATTACAACCTCACTTAATGAAGGCAGTTGTGTTTTCCAATGACATATATTATATATTCCATATCTGTATGGTAAGAAGGAAGAAACAAAAATATAAAATAATACAGAAACAGTTCTTAAAGAGATTAGTTTTTGAGTGCGCAACTCCGTTAAATTCCCCCCGAGATATTTGACAGAACTGGCAACCTCTCAACTGTCAAATACAAGCAACATTTCCTTTGCTGTTATTGTATTAGGAAATTTTGAGTTTTTTTTTAATATTCGTTAGTATTTATTCCGATTGCTATATTAAACTTCGGCCAAAAAAATGTTGTGTTGGTATTATACATTTTTCAATGTAATGCAATTTTCGGGATATTACGATCCACCAATAATATTTTTCAGTAATTAAGAGGAAATGTACTGTTCAAACAAACCAAAAATTTGCAACATAATAGTATTTTTCGAACTTCCATACAAAAAATATCAGAAGAAATGCTGAACTTAACTAGAAACTAACTGATGACTTTTAAAAACATAAAACTAATGAATACATAAAAAATTTCATTTTAACGAAATGCCCCAAAAATTTGAAATTTAGTTGATTTCGAGGTTCTGAAAACATTTAAGGATCTTTCAAGAAGTTTCAGTTTTTAGAAGTATGTATATGTATATCAGACCTATCATAATGTACGGAGGTTTTGGTTAAAAATGTTTCTCTGAACTTTTAACAATTACTTTATACGAATTTCGAAAAAAAGCACTCTCGACGGTCTGTAGATTCATGGTTTTTATAGTCGAAATATTTATTTGAAACCACATAAATCATATACATATGTATCATCAATAAAAATAGAAAACCAAATAAATAAATGGAAGCCTCTTGACGTATCTGTTTGAACCTGAGGGATAAATATATTCATACTTTTTTATGATATCTTTATTGGTGATGTTGTAAACTTGAATTGCTGATCTTTTTAATTATTGGCTGAATAGTTATTGATTTTTTGATAAGAAAAACATTTTATTTTTTACAAAGCGGACAACTAAATTAATAAACAAATAAATGCAAAAACTTAGATTGCAAAAATTTTAGCTTAAAAAAATGAAAACATGTTATGAAGTCAAAAAGAATACATAGTTGCTGTAGTCTTGGTCTTAAAAAAAATTAAGCAAGATCACTTTTGTGACCAAAACGATTTGTAAATGATTTTTATCAAATGTCAAATGATTTATGTTTATAACATAAAAAAATATACAACAAATTTTATTGTCGTTAATAGACGCATCAGCCGAAATAAACTGGTATAATTTTTTTTTATCAAACAGGCAATTGTATTAAATAAATATCCACATAAATAAAAAAAATCTTTAAAAAATGATAACTAACATTTTCACTTAAAAAAACGAAATAAAAAATTACTCAAATGAATTGATTTTTTCTTTTTGCAATTATATAATATTTCAATTTCTTTTATTAAATTTTTAATTTTTTATTTCATTAATTTTAATTTATTTAGTTTTTCATTTCACTCTGTGGATTATACAAGTTAAGCAAATGAAAATAATTTTTGCCTATTTTTTCTACCATTATTTAAATTTTTCATTTTCATAAATTTATTTTAGTTTTTTTATGGTAAAGTTTTGGATGATTTGAAGTTTGGATGATGAAGTTGTGAGATTTTTTAATGATATTTGTAAATTTTATTTTTCATTCTCCTCCCAGGAAGTTTAGGAAATAATTTATTATTTTTTCAAATTTTAATTTATTATATTACTTCTTCATTTAATTTTTCATTTTAAATTTGTAGTTTTTGTGTAACCAATTGTACTTACTTCAATATTATATTTTATTATTATTTTTATTTATAAAAATTACTATTTTTAAGTATTTGTGATTCTTTTATTTAGATTGTATATACATGTATTTTTTTAATTCATTATAACTTTAGTGATAGACAGTTATAATATTTGTTTCAATTATCTTTGATTGTAACTTATTAACGTTTTTTTTAATCTTTCATTCTAACGTCTGTGATACAATTATTTGCGCTAAATTTGTATTATCAGATTTTAGATTGTTTAAAAAAAAAATTCGTGTTTACTTTTTACTTAAATTTTTCATTTTAAACTTAGATATATACAGTTTTTGCATTAAGCAAATAATGTTATTAAGCATTAAATTTTAGTAGTTATTGTTATTGTAGATTATTAATATTTATTAGTAAATTTATTTAAATTTAAATTTATTTTTATATGATTATTATTTTAAGTTTTTTTAAGTTTTCCTATTTACTTGTTTTGTATTTTATGTTATTTCAATATTTCATTGCACCTTAATTTTTGTATAACTTATGCATTCGTAATAACTTTTTTGAATTGTTATTAATTTAAATTATTTATATTATTTTTTAACATTTTATTAACATTAACATTTCAATTAAATTATTAAATTTCATTTTGCATTCTACCCTCATAGATTACATTACAGTAGCATTTGCAAGACGTTTATAATTTTTATTTTTTACATAATTTTTTATTTTTATTAAATTCTTTTTTATTTTAATTTCTAACTATTTTTACATTATACCATCAATTATTTCAATTTATTTCACCATTTATTTCAATTAATTTAATTGAATTTTTATTTGCTTTTTTAAAATTTTGTATTATTGTTGTTTTTAATTTTATTTTTTTGCTTTATTTTTATATTTTTTTTAATTTTCATTTTTATATTATTTTAATTTAATCTATCATTTCACCCTCAGTGATACACAACATTAGCATTTTCAATAAATTTATAACTTTTTTCTACAGTGTACTCAACAACTGTCAACATTTGTATTTGTACTTTTTCCATTTTATTATTTATTTATGTATTTATATATGCACACACATTTTTGCCGTTGTGTTTTTAGGGCATTTACATATATTTGTTTTATAAGTAAGTGTATATATACGTATGCTCATAAAAAACAAATGACGGTAGCTTCCTACTTCACTGGCCCTGGCAATATGAAAAAACACGTACAAGCACAAGTACAAACACACACACACACCGACATACATGCACACATTTACTCATTAATTGGCTCATAAATGCACAAAACATATGAACGCATTTTGCTATAATGATATGCAAATAAGAGACTATATCTGCATATCTATGTGTGGCAAGAATGATTGCAGCTATATAATATAAATATATCAATACAGTTTTGTTGTTGCATGTGTATTTAATTTACAAAATTGCACACGACAAATATGTATTTTAATTATGTAAATGTTAATATATTAATTTAAGTGTCAATTTCAGTTGCAAAATTATTATATTTGCTTTTGGTCACACAACTGTCATCCGTGCGGTCACTATTGCTGTTATTATTCAGTTGTTATTGTTGTAGTTGTGATGATACAATCAGGCGTGCCGTAAAAGTATTGCTGACGCGCAGGCAACAGGGCGACGCGGCGCGACCCAAAGTCATATTTCAAATTATACAGTAAATTATATACATATGTATATATACATATAAGGTATATATATAGATATATGTGTATTTACAGATGAGCGCCCGTATATGCCAAACGATCGTCCTAAACTTTAGTTTGCGCTTTCGAGACCCAGTGTGTTACAACTTTTCCAACTTTTTATTCAAAATCACCAGTAAATTGCACAAGTTACATACACTTACACACATAGATGCTTATGTATGTGTATGAATATATTTTAAGCAATTGTCACTTTGTGCTTGACTTCGACGACACATCCTTCACCCCGGCCTTGCGCGCCATTAAAATAGCTCAATTTAAAGCTTCATTTCACACGGCAATATTGTTGTTGCATTTGCAAGCTCAAATTCATATGCACACACTCGCGCGCGCGCGTCAGTGAAGGCGAATGGCGAATTTTGCTGTCGTATGCGATGCGAAAATATGAATTTCGAACTCGAAATAATATTTTATTTGATATTTACTTCTTGTTAATATTTTATGAACACTTTTCTCTACTAAAAAATCAATTTTTATTACTTTGAAATTTTTATTGTTATCGCGCACTGTGCAGACAACGCAACGCAAAGCGTTTGCTAGTGCAAATCATAAAAATAATAAAAAAAATTTTGGCAAGTTTTTTGTTTTCAAAACGCGCCGACAAGCGCTCGTAAAGCCAACATCGATTGAAACATTGAAACTAACCAACAAACATTAGCCACTGCGGTACGTCGAGCGAGTGGTGGTATACATACACGCGCATACATCGAACGTTGTTAAACTACGTAGCGTATTTGCGCCATACAAATGAGTGAGCGCGCCGCACACGATACACGAATAGACTAAGTTAGCCCACTTGCTATGACTTTGCGACTACCCACCAAAAGTACGCTCGAGCGCAGCATACAACATACCAAGCTAGCCGCGCGCAAACACACTCGTTCGATCACTCTCAAATGCCAGTCAGCACGCTTATTATGAAGCACAACGCGCTCCGAGCGTATAAATTCAATACACATTTTTAAGCATACTATATTGCAGTGTGCATGGAGTGGAGAGTGTAGTAGCGTTAAGCAATGCAAAGCGAAGCGAGTGAGCGCGCCAACGAAACTAAACAAACGAACCAGCAGTCATGGCAAGGAAACAAACGAACGCGCGTCAGCAAAGTAAGCAACCAAGTCAGTTAGCTAACTTGCTTGCTAGCCAGCGAAGCGCGCAACAAACAACAATCACTCAACAGCTCGCAAGCAGCGCGCAATTGTAAAAAAAAAATAATGAAAATTAGCTCAGCGTAAGCAATGGGAAAAAATGCTGGCGCGCGGCAAGCGAAGCCGCCGCCAACACTGCGACACAGAAGCGCAACGCGCTCACCAGCAAGCCAGTGCGAGCATGCGGCGAGCATAAAATATACCGTATTATTGGGATGAGCCATTGTACAGTTGTTGTAAATCATCTGCGCTTAGGCAGCGTTTTTTGCGCTTCCGCGCCCATAACACAACCGCGCGGTCGCTTACAATTCAAGCGCGTTTTGGCGTTTCAACGCTTGCAGTTATAATGAAATAAATACGCAGCACATAGCAAGCAAACAATTTAAATAAATAATTTTAAAAATATAAATAAATAGTTAAATAACTATGTACCGATTTTAATAATCGTGTTTGCGTGACACGCTGCGCCGTGCCGCGTCACTTGGGCGGCTGGGTGTTAATTATCATCTTGTATGCGAGCGCTATGCGGTGGCACTCTCAATCAGGTGTTCGTTGGCTGGCACTGTATTTTTTCCAGATTGTTTTGTTTACCTTTCTATTTGTTGTTGTTGAGTTACTTAAGAAATTGCTTCATTTACTTATTTATTTATTAGATTTGGGTTGGCTACCAGTGGTAGGGTAATTAATTATTTTCTTTTTCGTTGGAAATTTAGAACGTTTTCAGTGTTAATTGTATGATAATGGTGTCGAGTCATGCAGGAAATAGCAAATATGGGTGTGAAACTCTAAGCGACAAATTTACTAGGGGATGGGTATACAATATATATTTAATTAGGATTATATTTACTCAGCAGTTTTATAAATACAAACATATCTGTTACCAAAATTCAATTATTATCCGTCTGACGAGAAAAACATTCCAACTTGAAAGTTTTGCTAATTTTTTATACAGTCCCGAATTTTCAAGATTGGTACAGAGTTTTCGGGATTGTGACTATGTAATTATAAAAATTTAATTACAGCAATGTAAACAGTTTACTGACATTTTTTTTCTAATTTTCGGGATTAATCCCGAAGTTTAATATATGTATTGAATTATTACGGACTTGTACCTGAATACCGATGAATATTCTTATTCATTTTATTATATTATCTATCGTCGTATCAAATTAATATATTGTATGTAGTGAGCTACTCCATAGCTATAGGGCTTGTTTGAAGCTTGATAATAAAGTAGGGGATTAAAAAAATGGAATATCAACATTGTGGAAGGCCTTTTGTAGCAGTTTTCAGTACGTTGAAGAAGATATTATAGAACACCGCCTAGTCTAATGTTGTGGCTAACTCGAAGAAATATTATAACCTGGGATGTGTTCAGACATGACTAAGTTATAGATGGATTACACCTCTGATAAATAAAAAACTGTTTTCGTTGAGTTTTCAGAAACCGAAAGTGTTCAAAAATATTAAAGGTAATTAAAATTTTTTTTAAATTTGGTACCAAATCACACTCTTGAGTTTGGTTTTCTGAAATTTTACTGTTTTATTTCGGAAAAATAATATGAAAAATAATAGGAACTTTTTTCAAGTTTTTCCTGGAAATCAATTCAAAATTAATTGATATTATTGAGAAATCACTTTGGATCAGTGTACCGGGTCCTCACGGGAGATACAGGGACGTTAATTAGTTGGATCGCAACCAAAAGATTTCACTTTTCAAGTATATATTTGACCATATCGTATCAATTTCTTAAACTAACTTAAAAACAATCTCTCATAAATATTAATTAATACATAATCCGAAAATGCCCACTGTCGTATAAAAAATTAATTAGTTCATATTAGTTGAATAAAACACAAATAGCAACAGCGATAAAGTCTTATTCATATCTATTAAGTAAATAAATAATAAAAGCGCTGGTATTATAATTATTTTAGAAGCAGAAAAGTTGTTATTGTTTTTGTACATTTAAATTTGTTTGCGAAAATATAAACGAATTAATTAAAAAGGCCGGCAGTTATTGGTATTGGACTTTGCTCAAAATATCGTATCTAAAGTTAAGATACTACTTAAAAAATTTCCAGAAAATTAGAACAGCACAAAATAAAAAGGGTTTAACGCAAATTTGAGAGTTGCTTCATCGACTAATTTATGGAAATCTTCGTTGCAAAACATACTCCATAAATATTCAGAGGAGTTATTATTGTAAATGGAACACTTTGCAATAGAACACCTCTAGGATTAAAACCATCACTACAAGTCTTCAAATAAATTGTTTTAAAGAAATCTTGTAAGAGATTAGAAAATATTTGAAGAAAATGTGGAGTTGATATATATGGAGCATATCTTCGGCTATAAAAATACAAATAAAGCAACAAATGTTTAGGAACGGATTAAAACCGTGTTACATCGAGATTATCATCAATAATAACCTCAACTTAAACCCTCGAAAGGCTTCCTAAAAAACATATGAAAATATAAAGCGGATCTCCGGCTTCATTAAAATTCCAACCATGAAATGATACAAAAAGGCAACACATTCCGTATAAGACTTAAGCGACGATTTTGAAGCGTTTAAGACGTTACGTATTGCCGGAGAAGTAACAAAGAGTTGCAAAAACAATTTCAAAGTTATCCAGTAACAAAGTATTTCAGTTATTTGTTTAATCCGGAAATTCTCACACGAATATTCCACACGATTTTCGTCGGAAACAAACTGGCCAAGTCCACATATAAAGATGCATAACAAAAACAAGGGAGTCATCTTAAGTGAAGGATTCTCTAAACTTTTTAATACTAAATAAAAGAGAGGA
The DNA here is from genome assembly GCA_021498325.1 of Bactrocera minax. Classification (NCBI taxonomy): domain Eukaryota; kingdom Metazoa; phylum Arthropoda; class Insecta; order Diptera; family Tephritidae; genus Bactrocera; species Bactrocera minax. The sequence continues at coordinate 1,908,272 of JAKEEE010000038.1, read as the reverse complement.
GATGAATTTATGTGAAATTATAAATTACTATTGGGTTGTTCGGAAAGTCATTTCGTTTTTTTTGGGGAACATGAAAGACAGTTTTCGTATAATGAATAAATATTTGTTATATATATTTATAATCATTCAATTTGTCCAGCTGATGACAATAGACTTCTGAAGTAATCGTTGTATTGTCCGGCAAAAGCTCAAAAAAAACGATTCCTTTGACATCCCACCAAACGGAGAGCATCACCTTTTTTTGGTGAATGTTGGCTTTTGACACGCTTTGAGCCGGTTCATCTTTTCTGCTCCATGACCTCTTGCATTTAACATTGTTGTATACAACCCATTTTTCGTCCCCAGTAATAATCCGCTTCAAAAATGGATCATTTTCTAGACGTTTGAGGAGCGAATCACACGCGTCAACACGACGACACAAATTTCGCTCGGTAAGGACATGGGGCACCCACACATCGAGCTTCGAGGTTAAGTCCATGCCTTTCAAATGGCCATAAACAGTTGAATTCGACAAATTTAACCTCTCACCGATCTCTCGTGTGGTGATTCGCCGATTTGCATCAACTAATGCCTTTATCGCATCTTTGTCAGCTTCGACCAGCCTTCCAGACCGTGGTGCATCTTCGACATTAAAATTGCCGGATCGAAATTTTGCAAACCAGTTCTGGCACTGGCGTACTGTTAACACGCCTTCTCCATACACATCCGTCAATTTTTTTCTCGCTTGGACAGCATTTTTACCTTTTCTGAAGTTAAAAAGTAAAATATGACGAAAATGCTGCTTATTGCTCTCCATATTTAAAAAGGCACCAACCAAAAACTACTGGGTAGAATTAATAGAACTTTTTCACACACAAGCCTTGCAATATCAGCTCTCATGACATATAATGGTTATGGGGCTTAAGTGTGAAGTTAGTTTCGAAAAAACGTAATTAAGTCCTCTGGCGGGAAAAAACGAAATGACTTTCCGAACAACCCAATATATTATATGGCGGGTATAATAACCATTATATGTCATGAGAGCTGATATTGCAAGGCTTGTGTGTGAAAAAGTTCTATTAATTCTACCCAGTAGTTTTTGGTTGGTGCCTTTTTAAATATGGAGAGCAATAAGCAGCATTTTCGTCATATTTTACTTTTTAACTTCAGAAAAGGTAAAAATGCTGTCCAAGCGAGAAAAAAATTGACGGATGTGTATGGAGAAGGCGTGTTAACAGTACGCCAGTGCCAGAACTGGTTTGCAAAATTTCGATCCGGCAATTTTAATGTCGAAGATGCACCACGGTCTGGAAGGCTGGTCGAAGCTGACAAAGATGCGATAAAGGCATTAGTTGATGCAAATCGGCGAATCACCACACGAGAGATCGGTGAGAGGTTAAATTTGTCGAATTCAACTGTTTATGGCCATTTGAAAGGCATTATACGAAAACTGTCTTTCATGTTTCCCCAAAAAAACGAAATGACTTTCCGAACAACCCAATATAACCAGTAAGTAACTAACTAAATCACGCAAGCAAATAGAGCACTAACTAAATAACTTTCTAAATTTATTAGTTCATCAATATTAGCTTTTGGAGATGGATACAGAACAAAACATATTCATCAGAGGCGTGGTTTCTTGTCGAATTGCTTGACACCTCTTCTAGAGGGAAATTTCTTGGGTTACCACAGTTCTATAACAATCTGTCACAATTTTTGTGAAGAAGTTCAGATTTTGAAAAATAATACTCTAAATTCCTGCTGATTCACTTGAAAGAAGTTTGGGAACAGCTGCAGCAAGCTTGCTAAAACAATTGCGAAAACAATTGCGAAAACAAATGCTGGAAAGAAACTGAAAACACACATGAGTACGTAAAAGTATCAAGTAAAACCACCAGACAACCTACATTGGGTACATATGTCTATGTAAATATATATTATATGTATGGTAGCAGCAATATTGACGTGTTTTCGGGTGGTTCGCTTAAAACTTGCACAAAGAAGACAATAGAAATATATAGTATACCCAACTGCTGACTATTTGACGACTCTTATTGTTTGCCAGCTAGCTACAGCAGCTGCTGCTGTTGTTGTTGCAGTTGCTAGGTATGTATATACTTGCAGAGCACTGCAACAAGCTCATATCGAGTATGACTCCCGGCATACAGAAAAATGCTAGTACTGGAGTACACAATATACACGCTCGTTTAATGAAAAGCTAACTTTACTCACGGCGACAAAACAAGTCAGCTCAATAGCGCACCGGGTGACAGTTAGTTAGTTAGTCCAGCTCGGCTCAGCTCAGCGCAGCGCTCTACGCAGTGAGGGCTGTCAGTCCATTCAGCGGAACCAAACAAAAGCGGAGGAGAGTTTTATTTGTCCAAAACTATGGCAATGTGTATGTGTGTGTCTCGGTAGGTTTGGACTTGCTCTCCAAGTAGTTATAGGGGAGTAAGAGACTGCTATATGCCATACCTTATGCATGCGGCGTTAGCGTCTTTGCGCGCTTTGAGCTGGGCTGCGCTTACGTTACGCTCAAGTGAGTCACACCGCACGAACGAATGGGACGATTGTTCGCATCGTAAAATACGAGTACATGTGCGTATGTAAGCAGTCACGGGCCATAACGTGGAAATACAGTGGGATGCATGAGGGTTTACCGATTGTTGTCGTGTATGTGGATATATGGATGTTACGTGCAGTCTATGGCTCAAGCCGTGTAAGTAACGGGAAGCGTGGTGTGGGGTGCAAGCTCAACGGATGGATGGATGGGTGGACGGACGGACAACCACATGCGGACGGGTAACAACAGAAATTTCAACGAAAAGCAATAAAAGTATTTTTGTTCATGAATAGAAAAAGTGAATGTTGCCTCTATATGTACATATATGTACTCTTACCTAAACAAATACGAAATGTACGAAAATTTTTCCATTGTAACTAGCTTCTTACTAATTTATATTTTTGTTTATGCGTGATGAGGCATGATTGAAAAAAATTTAAGTAAGACAAAGGTAAATGTTTGGCAGTCACGTTTAGAATATATATACATACATATATACATTATGACACTGGAGACTTTTGAGAATCTTGCATAAGCATTTTGAACTCCTATTCCTATAACCTGGCACAAAATTTCCAGTTTATACCCAAACATGTAGAACAGACCCTGCGAGCAAAAAGAACCAGTGCGTCCTGAGGATCAGCTTTTCAAAAATACAGACCATGAATATGAAGACTGATCTCCCAGCTGGGGATCACACTTGTACTGATAAAATAAGTCTTTTCTGACAACGCCTATAATTTGAACTCATGTAACGACAAAGCGTCTTGAATCCATCAAAAGATTGCTTCGGCGTTTTACTTCAGTTTCCCCTAGTTCAACTGGATGCTTAAAATGTGAGTTTCAAGTTGTTTGTCTTGATCTCCTCGCATGAGCGAGACAATCAGGAAGTCAACACTTCTTTCTAGATAATTCTATCTCGTCTTCTTCCAAACAGCTACTACTACTGTCAAGCACTATGATTTGTAACTTCATCGCGTATACGCTGATTAAACAATAATCAAATAAAACCAAATAAAACCCTCACAACTAGCTAAGGCGAACCTTGTTTAAGGCGAAGATCTCACTAGACCTCTTGCGATTTATCTCGGACCAGAGGGACCGGCAAGTTGGTAAGTTTGTGGGTTTTTGAATTTCCTGCGGAGGCTGAGCAACTGAGTACTATAATCTCATGAATAACAGCGCCATCTCGGGAGTCCCAACTGCCATTATTGGAGCACAAGCTCAATTCTGTGATCATTTTGATCCGAATATTGAATTGAGCTGTGGGTCCAATTTAAAGCAAAGGCAATGGACGCTTCCAGGAAACAATCAGGAGATTTCCTAGAATAGATTTGAAGAACATTTGTGTACTCGAAAATTTATAAAATTGCAGGTATTACTGTACGAATTCATCCTTATCAGTCTTATACGAGGTATTTAAACCATTTATCCTATATTCTGGCTCCAAAACTGAAACAGTGGCTCGTTGATAAGAGATTTCGCACGAAAGCGAAAATGCACACGAAGTAGAAGATAATAAAAGAATCAGGTTCAGATCCGTCACCCTGCACAAGAGTGAAGAGATGATGGAAGTTGAAAGTTCACAAAGAGAGAATGGGAGATAAATGGATAGAGACCAACTTATGAGCCTATTTGATCTTCACACCTATTGATGAGTTTATAAATAGATTTCCTTTGATCTGAGTTAAAGAAACGAGCTTTTCGCAGATCTCGAATCATATCTCTGTAACCTATTTTTCCGAAGGTGCGACAACACTGCTATAGTCTTAACTAACTGATTAAAGATTAAAGTGCTGTTTCGAAAAAGTTAGTCAGATATAGTTTTCTGACTCATACGTTAGAAAAGAAGCGAATCAGAGAGTTAATTATTTCTGCTAGTTTCGATCCCAACTGGCTAAAAATTCATTGAGTTAGAAATATTGTGAAATTGCAACGAAGTTTTCTCACCTCGGCTTTAACCTATGTATGGAGATTAGCTTTCAGGCGCTTTAGATTGCATTTTTATGATCAGAACAAACCATGTAAATTTTCTAACAAAATTTTTTGATCTTGATGAAGTTTCTTCATTTTGACTTAAGTTTAAAATGAGATTTAGAGTTTTTGGATTATTTATATTTATACACATTATGCTCGAACGCTATGCCTTCTGTCATCTTACGCTTCTGTTCTTTTAAAGTTAAAAATATCTGGACTAAGTGACGGAATGAACGACTGTTTGAATGATCCATTGGGATTTCTTCAGTCACGTTGAATTATTTTTGATATAGTTGACATGTTTTTGTTGCCGTGGCCATAGGGACAGGACAGCAGTTCCTACTGACAAATCGTCCACTTGAGTACACACACATAAATTGTGGATGTGTATTTTTATGTCATAAGAGCACAAATGTGACAAACGATAATTACAATGAATTTAGACTACATATTTTGTAAATATATATTTATGTAAGTACGTACATAGTAAATATGTAGCATTGAAGTTTTAATTAATATGTAATCATACAACTTTTTGTCTAGTTTTGTAAAAAAAAAACAATAAAAACAAAAATATAAGTAAGAAGAACTAGAAAATAGTAGTAGTCGATGCAATAAAAGCAACGCTGACATGAATTCAACGTCGTCACCCCGACAACAAGTTTAGGAAGAGTGAATAAAATTATATAGACTTAGAAAAAATATAGTCGTAAATATGTTTGCAGCAAATGAAAAATAAATGTTGGCACGAAATTAGAGCGCTGAAAGAAATATTATACAAGTGACTATATATTTTTATATCTCTGTATATGTTGTTGTAGGAAGTGCTAATAAAAATGACATGCTGACACAACAACAATCATATTAAATGTGTTGTTGTGCATATTATACGAGTATTCGCTTTATTTAATTTAATTTCATATTACTTTTTTGCTTTATTTTATTTTGCCATGAAAACATGGTGTCTAGTTTTTTGCTATTTTCTCACACTGCGTTTATTATTTCGTAAGAAGCTTCTCGAGTTCATTTTTGGAGTGTTCCATTCGACTTGCTGGCCGAAAAGGCTGACACATGTGTTTGAAACTCTCTCAACTCACACAAGTGGGTGGCGGATGGGAGCGACAGATAGCTTAGTAGATACAGCATTACGCCAAAGTCGGTAGTATTTATTGCAGTATTTAAAATAATTTATTTTTATTTAAGTAACTACAGAGCGTAAATTTTATAAAAAATTAAAAAAATATATTAATAGAAAAATAAAATAAGAAAGGGATACATAGAAAAAAAATTTAAAAAATAAGAAGAAAAGTACAAAGAAATAAATAAAAATAAATGAAATATATCATTAACAAAAAATATAAGAAAATAAAAACAGAAAATATATAAAAAAAAAATTTGTTTTGAAAAATAATGAGAAACAAAAACATTGAAAAAATAAGAACAAAAAACAAAAAATAAGAACAAAAAACAAAAAATAATACAAAATTTTTAAATAACATAAAATATACCCCATATAAAAATATAAGGTGTTTATTTCAGATACCAGATTCAGATATAGATAAAAATATATTAATAGAAAAATAAAATAGGAAAGGATTAGAAACAAAAAAAAATTTTAACAAAAAAAAAATACTAAAAAATAAACATATTTTTAAAAACATAGAATATTTGTAGAGTGTTTTTATGGAGTTATAAAATTTCCTAAAGGGATAGCTTTCTAATCCGCTACTAAAGTAAACACATGTATTTGACATTTCTGTACGGCATATTCTAAAAAATTATAATGCAAAGGATTACTAATCCTTTCTTCTAAAAATTATGAACTTTTTTTTCCAAACTCACGTTCTATGCGAAAACTTACTTTTACAATTTAACGTAAAATGATCTTCAGTGTTTGTGACTATTTCTGTTTAACTTGTACGTAAATAAAAAAGATTGTGATATTTGGAGTGAAAACCACCTTAAAGAGGCACTCTGGGCAATCTTGTTTCCCGAACTGGCTTCCCGAAAGTATTATTGGTCGACACTGTTTTTAGAACTGAAGATAGATTCAATGCTACCATCTATGGTGAGTGCTACGGGAACATTATTTGCTACTTTTTGACTCTCTTTAAATCGTCTAAAGGGTTCACCTTATTAGTACGGACGTTTGGAACCAAATCATATCAAGAAATGAGTGTGCCAATTGGTCACCTAGTTCTTGAGAATTGACCACCTTTTGGGGGTCACGTCATAATAATGGTCTATGCTTATAAACCAGCAGCAACCCACCAGTTGGAACGCAACCTTCGGCAAATTATTTGTGAGATAAAAATTTTGCAAAATTGGCAACAAGCTGGTCTGGGGTGGCCATAAGCTCGAAATTTCATTCAAACACTAAATAATATAAAATTAATGAACCAATAATTCCAAATTATTAAAAATTTTCCCAATTTTTTATGTTCCATTCGAAATAAAATTTCTATACCTCTAAATAAACGACTATTTATTCTTATATGAAAATTGTGTAAACTTCAGATGTACGTATATAGACCCCAAAATTTAATTTGTAACCCACATTTATCTTGCCTCCCATAACTTATTAATATTTGCGTAGAATAAAAGAAAACATACAGTTATAAAGCGAAAGTTATATTATATTATATAAACAAAGGCTTAAAATGCCTTTGTGCGAATAATACGAATATTGTAGCCACAGAAAAGAAGTCTTTGTACAAAAATGTATCTGCTTGTCTTATTTGGCGATGCGAGAACTTGGCAAAACATAGTCGTATGCCGCGAATTAATCGAAAGCACACAAACTAAGCCGTCGAAGAATGTGAAAATGGCAACAGGTGAAAATAAATATTTCTATAATTTAGATAAAATATTATCTATGTGGGCTGCTTTAGAAGAATGAAAAAAAATGCGGGGCGGGTTGCGTGCGAAAGCCAAGATAAATGAAAACGTGCTTTGATTTATAACATTGATAAAAGGGAAGAATGTATAATTAAATTTATATTGCTGTAGATTAGTATAACTCCAAAAAGATTAATTTCAACCTCTAACCAAGTTTACAACGTTTAAATGCCAAGTTAACTACATAAAAATTTAAGACTTCAAGAGATGCAGTCAAAACACAACCGACTTCGAAAAGTAGAATTTATGATTCATTACAAAATATCTGAAAGAGCTCTTTTCGCTTCAAATAGAAAAAGTAATGTTTGTATCAATCGAAAGTTTTTAGTCGTCGCTGGCATCAATTTTAGACGACCTATATGGTCGGCTGTTCTAACTTTATAATCACATTTTAATAAAAAGTAGCAATATTTGGACCAAGTTTAAAGAAAAATCATTGGATCGAATTAATAAGATTATAGAAAAGGTGGTCAGTAGGAGAGGAGAGAGGACCTATTAGTTTACAGTATAGGAATGAGAGGCTAGAACCAGTAATAGGTTGATAGGCCACCGTAAGATTATGATGAGGATTGCTTATTAAGTATGCCTATCTGCTTTGTCGATCTCTATTCGAGTGTGTATACCCCTCTAGAAAGAAATAGGAAATAAACCGAATTCGTAATTCGAAAGTCTCGGCATTAAATTTTTATAAGGTATTAATAATCAAGGAAAATATTTTTATTGCTGCTAGGCTGAAGCACTCCTGGGCCAATAATATTTGGGAATGAAAACTCACATTTCTCATTATCTTCTAAATTACTGATATTATTCTAAAAAATCACTTACATAACATCCAAATTAAGATAGCATCTTATATCAACTATAAGTGGAATGTTAAAAATACATACCTGAAATGAGAAAAATTTTATTTATATTAAAAAAATTTATATTAATATTATACTAATAATAGTATAATTGGAATATAATAAAAGTAAGATAATTTATGTATTCAATTTTACGTTTTCGTATTGTTTTTTTATATACTATAAACCTTAGGCTACTTGTTTAAAAGCAATTGTGAGGTTAGAAAAGATTGGTGAAGTAAGTATTATGCTTTGCGATGCTTTGCATATATATATATGTTGCGAAGCTCTTGAAAAGTCGTTTCACCGAAGTGGGCATCATAATATTTACGAACTGAAATGATCCTCGTCTATGTAGTGACTGCAGTAAAACTTAAAAATTACAATAAATTTTATTATTTAAGCTGACGGCACCCTACCGGAACCCACCGCAAAACCGAGGCCAATAGTTCAGTTCTTCTATGAATTTTTTACACCTGGTTGAAATCTAGTCTGGGTCATTGAAAGCACCTATATAATATCATTGAGGATATTTTCGTTGAGATGATTGCTAGACTAGGGTTAGAGGGTGTCCTCAGCGACTTCCTTCTGTTACCAGATCTCAAGAGAATGGTCGTTGGAAGGAAATCACCGAGACTGAGGTCTATTTTGAAGCAAATATGTTTTTTTACTATAAAAATGGTATTCTAAATTTGCAATATCGTTATAATTGGTGTAAAAGGTAAGTTCCTTCCAATTTAATAGTCTCAAATCGTATCCAAGATGGTATACCTTATAAAGATGTGGTTTGTTAGGTTGAATGAACTATGGTATATCACCAATCAAATAAACTGTCTATTTTGAATGGAATCTTACTAGCCATAACTGAAATTATACTGATCCAATGCTCTATGTAGTTTCGAAAAATAAAGCGAAGAATTTAACTTTGCTTGTACTACGAAGAGTAACACGATATGGTATGTGCAACAAAAAAATGTTAAGCGTTACAGCGACAAAAAGAAACATGGGATAGTGTTTTCTATGGCAGTCTGGTTTACGGAACCGGAGCAAACCAGGACCTATATATAGGAGCAGAACCACAATAAAAATTCTTAATATTGTATATGGTGTAATCTATTAACTTCCAAAGTCTAATATTTTCTCCAGGTATACTTCTAAATGAGCAGATCTTTTTCAAACAGGCTCCAATTTTGCTGAATTGCAATATTTTTCTGTGGAAATTGCAGTGCTAGAAAATTTACGAACGGGATAAAATTTAATTAAGGTAAATATGAGTACAGACACACAAACAAATAGATATTGTGAATATATTTACTATTTATTTGCTTGGCTTGCATTTGGTTTTACGATATGATTTATGAGAGTCAACATTTGTTTTATAGTCAGCTAGGGTGGGAGAAAGGGTTTGGAGGAGGGATATCTTACGAGTATACATTTGTAAGTGAACACTTTATTTAAGGTTGGGTGAAAGTTAGTTAATGCGATTTTATGCAAGGAGAGTGGGGGCAGAGAGAAATGCTATCATTGCATGTACAAGTTTAGGTACACAAGTGTGTGCGCACAAATTGCCGAGCAGAGCAAACAAATGAAAGAAAATAAATGAAAAATAGGAAAATCGAAAGAAGAAGCAAAAGCTTATGGGAGAAGAAAAACAAAAATACAATTAAATAAAAATAGAAAACTTAGAAAATTTCTTGCAGTACAAAACAGGCAGCTTCAGTGTTGCCAGATGCACATACACACACACTCACACACATATATATATATATGTGTAGATATGCACTTTTTGTTTATGTAAGTGTCGTAAGCACCTGCTCGAAGGTATGAGAAGATATTTTTCATTTGCATAAAATTTTTAATTGATTATTTCTATGCTGTACTACCGCGTAGACTGGCAGCGTTGCTCCCAAAAGGCCGCCAAAGGCAAATGCAATTACATAGGTTTAATTTGTAAACAGAAAACTTTTTCCATGCCACCAACATTCACTGGCAGCTACACACATATGCCCATACATATCTATACACTTGGGGCTTTAAGTCAATGCGTTTAGTGATGAAAAAGTTTTCATCAAATCAACTCGCACTCACGCACACTTTACGCAACACACACCAACTAAAATTTATGAGCACAATTGCATGTTTACTTTACGCACTTAAAATCGGTAATGCATGTTAGTTAGTATGTATGTATGTATGTGTGTATGTATGCATGTGTGTCTGTCGGTGCATAGCAATAAGCGCAATAGTGGCACTATATCCCATCTGGGATTGTTCGTTGGCTGACTGGGGGAGCTGACTGACACACAACCGTAAGCTATGAATTTCATAAATCGCGCATGTGCATCACAATCAACCCAACTAAAGTGAATAATTTAAGATGCGAGTGTAACAGTACAGTGGGCTTAGTACAGCCAAAAAACGAATAGATTTGTTCTTCATTACGCATACGCGGACATAAAGCTGACCACCTCCATTTACCTGTGAGTCTTACGACCCAAGAAACAAATGTTGTTGAATAACGGTACATTGATTCAGTTTTCGGAGCACATCTTTTTTTGGAAGAAGAAGGTGATTGGGTCACCTTGGGCAATAATCCTCTTTTGAAAATCTCTAAAAGTCAATAAAATAGATTAAACCTGGTGCAAATAAAATAGAAGTTCTTTCTATGGACTATCGGCTGATAATAAAATAGCGCAAAGGAAGAAGAAGAAAGAGTTGAAACGAGCATCCATCTCCCAAAACCCTTTGCAACTGGATTTCACGACTCGGATAACGAAAGCTATTGAATTGGTACATTGATTTGGTGTTCGGAAAGCATATCGTTTGGGAGAAGAAGGTGGAGACAATCTTCTTGCGCCCAAAAGTCAGCGTAGAAAGAGATAAAACGAGTATCCATATCGAAAGCAAATACGAAACGTTCTTAAAAAATCAGATGTACATCCGAAATGGTAATCGGGAAGGAGCAAATCAAAAGGTTATGCGAATAGGAAGGTCCTGTCTCGGGATTCTAGGCTTACAGCAAGACAACCCAAAGGAAGAAAAGGTTGAACCGAACAACCATGCGGATAGCCCAAGTAAAACTTTTTTTTCAAAAATCTGCAGTACACCCGAAATGTTAATCGGGAAGTATAACAAAGTTGTTCAATCGTTTATTTTGATGTACCAACCGTCGAATTGATAAGCGCAGTGCAGTTTCTTATGAGAATAGATCCAATTGTGACATAAAAATTTCGAGAGGGTTTAGAAATACTATGAACGAGACTCGCAAAACTAGAAAATCCGACTACTTGATCGAAAACAAATTCAAACGATCCCTTAAAAAACCCCATAAGCAGACGAAGTTAGACAGTTTCTTCAATTTCACAAGCAAATAACAAGGTATCTAGATTTGGAAAATATCCCCAATGCATCTAGTCCTTAGCCGATTATAAATACGGATCCGGTTACGTAGACCGAATTGTCGAGGGAGCTGCTCACTTTATAAATATTACATTACAGAAGATACTTCAAAAAAAAGTTTAAAGCAAACATGAATCGATTTGGGGCTAAGTTGCAGCACTGCAGAGGTTTTGTGCTGTACTCGAGACTCTTGGTCTCTTGCAGAACATTTAGCTGTACTTCCATTTCACCGATCCAAGGCTACACAACAAATTGCCTTATCAGTCAACGCCTCGAAGACTGCATTGCTTTTAAAAAGTATAGTTCAAGACGACGAGTGTATTTATCTACAGTTGAGATTAACTCCTGAACAGGTCAGCTAGAGCAAGCTGAAAACTTCACACGAACAATGACGAACAAACTGATTTTAGACAAAAGAGGGAATGAGATCCACATCACGAAGAAAAAAGTAGTTCAGGTGCAGATATTATAAGAAAATCGAATATGAAAAGTTCGCAACCGAAATGTCTTAACTTAACAAAATTCAACACTGTGCAATTCAGTCAGCACCACAATTAGGCAATCCGACTGTCGACTGTCAGTCAGACACTTTGTTAATTATCAATTTCAATGGCTGGATAAATCATGGCATGATACAAAGACCGCCGGAGCACCAACGACAGCTACAACTTATGGACATTGCGTTATTTTTATTATTTGCTTAACTCTTTTTTTCTAAATGACGACTTTTTGCCGTTGGAGTTATTGTTGTTGTTAGTTGCAAGTTGCCTAAAAAGGTATACGCACATTCAACACATTTCATTCAGAAGAAAAGGCAGGAGGAGAAGAGGGAGAAGAAGAAGAGACAGAAAGTGATGTGACAACAATTATGCCATGGAGTTGGTGGTAAATGGCAACACATAATGCAAGACGACACAATGGTCACTCTGAAGAGCCATGGATGGACGCTTGTCGTCGTTGGTGATTGTGGTGGCAGTGGTGGTGTTGGTCGCGGTGGTACTTCACACTACCAGCGTCCAAACAAAGACTTTGTTTATCTATACTTCATCTACAATAACGTTTGTTGTTGGTTGTTTTTTTGACTTTTGTTTGCTTGCTTTGTCGCGCAGTGTTCGCTATGTATATGTGTGTGTGTGTGTGTATATGATAGGTGGGCGGGGGGTGATAAGAAAGTGTCAGCAAGCCGTTTAGCCAAAAAGTCAGCGACATTTGAATGGGAACGACTATTTGTATTGGCGAGGTGTTGGCGATATAAAACATACATAACCTCCAACTTGGCAGCTTTCGGAGTGGACGCAACAACAACACACAGACGCATACCAACATAAAGAGCATAGGTGTGTTGTAGTTGTTGCCGCAAAGCAAATTCACTTTCTTTTCCAAACGGTTATTAAAAAGTAACAAATATGCAACGTTTTGTAATATTTGTAGATAATTAGTTGTTGTTGCTGTTGTTGCTGTGTGAATTTTTATTTTTGGTGCTTTCGAGTGCCACCCGTGAATGGGCTGCAGACAACAGGCCGTCAAGTAAATGCCTGTTGTTAGGTGTTAGTGAACTTTGTTGAAGTTTTTTTGTTATTGTTGGCAATACACCCGTTACAATATAAATTTCAGTGGGAAATATGCTAAATTTCTTAACAACAAATAATCAAAAGTAATGTGAAAGAGCGCTCTGCCAACAAAAAAAACCCACATCACACACATACAAACACACACAGAGGCACATGCATTTCAACTACTTAGTGACAGCGATTCTTCAGCTATGCGACCTTCACTTTCGCTCTCATCTCGACACGAAAATTAAAAAAATTACCATAATTGCGTGAAAAAGTCATAAGCCCAAGCGAGATGATGAATGTCATGCTTAAAAAATTAAATAAATAGAGAAATAAAAACATAGACTCATACCTTGGAGAAAGAATGAACGAGATTAAGTGATTTTGTGCATAGTTATCTACCAAACTAAGCTCTTTAATAGCGCTCATATACCTATATATCAGACATAAGTTTAGTTACATATATCCATGTGCTAAAATACACAGACAAATACAAGTAATTTGAGAATTTAGGAGGTCAATGTGACTAGACCAATGTGAAGATCATTAGCTCATAGCAACGTTTGTTAAGAGTTAATTAAAATTAAGTGAACTCGAAAAAAATATGTTCAAAACGGACGAAAATTAATAACAGCACGTCATTAGAAAAAGTCTATCCTTACATAATACACATTTACATACAATTATATAATATAGGTTGGACCATTTATATACTAATATAATAATATATAATAATTTATAAAAGATGAACATACAAATAGAGAAATCGACAAATAAGACATACGTCCATATATTGCATGGTATGAAAAGTCTTTGGCCTCGTCGAGACCTAGCGTCACAAACAAAAAATCTCTATCTTGACTTCCAGCAATAAATTTAACTGGAATACAGTCAACAGTTTCATGTCATTATTTACTCGTTATAATCGTTTTCAAGTTATTGGATTCATCCTACTTCTCATTGGTCTTGCTTTCACTCAAATGTGTAACTCAGATGCAAATAAACGCCTACTTTGAAGGCCTCGAAACTTCTCACTATCGAATCTGAATCGAAATGTTTGAGGATCGTTACAACGAATGTATTACTCTAGAGGTTATGTCGAAGAATAAAGCCATAGTTTTATTCAAAAAGCTTTATTTCTTTCAGTAAAGACTTTTCAGTTCATGTAGTACTTAACATATGAATATACGTATATAAATAAGACAATTCGGGGTTAATTATAACATTTATTATTTATTATCCGGAATTATTAGTTATCCTTTAATATTAGGGGGAGAGTTAATAAGTCTTTTGATCAGGGTTGGTCAGAGTATATAGGAGTTCAAAATTTGTATAGTGAATTGGTTAAACATTCTAGGGTTGTGAGTATTATACATAACAATAATTTAAAGGTTTACCTTTTATTATTTGTTTTATGATCTACTTTCTTTGTTTTGTTCTTTTGTTTATTTTAAATTCAAATAGCTTAAGATAAAGGGCATGACACTGAAGATGTCTGGGTAATTGTTTAATTTTTGAATATAGTGAATTAAGTTTAGCTAAGTTTATTTATAAAAATTTTCACTTTATGCTTACAATGAAAATGCATAGTTTAATAAAAAACATTATAACATTATAATTCAAGAGAATATGATTTTGGTGATCACTGATTTACTGAATTCCGTTTCGCGCAGAATGGTAGATTAACTATTAAAATATCGCACAGATTCAATGGAAAAAATTTATTCTAGAAAGATATCAGAATATGTAAACATAAATATAAAGCAAAAATATATATTAGAAAACAGTTGTTAGATCGACTGAATTCTCATGACTCATTCAGGTAATCAGTCAGCCGTTCCAGAATGCGTGAGAAATTCTTGGAACATTCCATTGCCGTTGACTGTCAGTATTGGATGAAATGTCATGCAACTTTAGCAGTATTCTAGTTAAGGTTAGCACTCTAAGAGATAGGATCTTAAGGATAGAGTTTTTTGACGGATCTCTAGGTCAGGTCAAAGACTTTCCAGTCTATGTAGTAAGAACTATCAATCGCGAAAATTTATATTGGTTTGTGCGGTCTACGATTTGTTTTCTATGCAGGAAAACAATCCATGTAAAACCCCTGCAACAAATATAAGTAAAAATATACTTATATATAGATATGAACGTAAAAAAAATAATTCAACACAGTAGATTCATTATTTTAAGAAATTTTAAGAATAAAAAGAATTTGAAAATTTTCGAGAAGAATTAGTCGATCGATGGATTTTATTTTTGGGAATATTTCAGCTTATAATATAGTTAACAAGCTTAACAAGCTAACAAATCACAAAGTCGGGGAGTCCAAAATCTCTATATTCTCTATATATCATCTAATGAGGATTCTAAGAAGATACAGATAGATTGCATCTGTTTTTGGCATCGATTGACAATATTCTATACAAAACATTGCCACCAAGTAATTTATGCACATCATAAATACAATCGAAAGGTAGACAATCAATATATTTCGTATATGGGATTTAGCAGAACTTGTGGACCGATTTCATAAATTCTTGGTACCAAATTTAGGAATGTAAACTGTAATAATTTTAACAATATATTTCACAACCGACAAATATGGTGCAAAGTCGATCGGAGCAACGTAAATTAATACAACCGGTATGTGGAACATCTGGGAAAATATGGACCACTTTTACCCGAGTTTGATCCTACATCACATATTGCTAAGCGAAAAATACTCACAAAATATTATTGATATCCAAATATTTTTCGATAAGACTTGCACCTCAGAGGCACCAATTGAATTAAGTTTACTTTCTTTGGTTAATGCCTCTTAAAATTAAAAGAAGCTGACAGAATTCCAAACTGCGTTTTGAGAATAGTGGCAGTGGTCCAGAAGACGTAATCAAGAGAATGTTATGAAACAAATTTAGCATAATGAAATTCTAAATGAGAATGTTCTCAGAGAGTTTGGTTAACATAGAATTCAGAAGTTTGTCAGATATGTGCATTAATAATAGTTTAGGGAGACTACCGAGAGGCACAGCCTTATTTTTGTAACTTTTATTGTTTTATATAATTACCATCGACTACAAAAATTTTTCTACGAACTTTCTGTAAATGCTGATAATATTTTTATGAGTTTTATTTAACTTGCAGCGGAAGGTTCTCGAGTACGTGAACTCTTTATCAAAAACCTTGCATTTGAAGGTGAGAACTTTGAACGATGTTACTGGTATGTATTCTGATGTACATGTATTTTTTTGTATGTATATAGTAGATAGTGCCACTCATATTACGTTTCATATAAATTCCGATACTTTATGACTGTTGTTGGTCGGAAATGGGTACATAATATATACTAGATCTAGTAATAAATGAAGTGGTTCTGTTCATGTAAAACTTTTGTAACAGAGAAAAATAGTGAATTAATCATATATAATCATAATTTATATATACATACTATGATATAGGTTATGGATTATTGATACGGAAATCAGAGAGTTCTTTAAATAAAATTATAGTTTCAGTAGAATAACTGCTTTTAAACCCAGTAATATGTTGAATTGTGATATAAAGGAACAAAAATTAAAAAAATCAATTCGCAAATATCGATTTTAAAATTTTCAAACCTATAACGTGGCAAAGCTCACACTTTTTTTGTCTCAACGAATTGATTCAAAATATTTAGGCAACAATTTAGTCAAATCTGTTGTACCTCAAAGGTGATCTAGGGTATGATACACAGAAGTCTTTCGAAAGGTTCTTAAAAAAGATCATTTCACGATCTCGTGAAGACTAATGTGGTTCTCGTCGCAATCACTTTAAATTTAAAATAATTGACAAGTCGGACCGAACAATATAGCATAAGAAAATATTGGTATTATAGAGAGTATAGAGCTCTTGGTATTATAAGTATCAAACCATGAAAACTAGCTTTTCGAATATATATATATATATATATTTATATATATTTATATATATATATAATGTGGAATAGGCATTAATGACTAATCTCTTCGTCTGACCAAGCCGGTTTTTAGTAAATTTCGAGCTCTATATTCGCGCCCCTGTCTCGTCAACTGATTTATTCTTTACAATTGACTGTGAGCTCTCCTTAGAGTCTTAGAGTTTCTTAGAGAGTCACCTATACTTACATATATTCAGTATCTAATAGGATCGAGCGAAATTGGGCAAAATTCATAATTTAGTTTCCAAGCTGTCGCATTGCTCTAGAATCAAGACAAACCTTCTGCTTTCGGTCATATATTTAAAATATTTGTATGACAACCTTCGAGGTCAATGAGGTATTTGAATGTCATTCTGGATAAGAAGGGAAAATGAGAAAACAGAAGCAAGATTCGAGAGTTGTAACTCTAGAGTAGTTCTATAGCGTTCCCACGACAATATGTTTATTTCAATACCTATATACCCTATTTACATTCATACATACATATATTCGATTAAAAAATCAACAGCATTCTTTAAGACTATTCAGGGAATGATTTTGATACAACAACTATATCCGCAACACTATACATTTTTAATTTTAATATAATATGTAACACCAATTTAAATAAATACAAATATTCGACTAGATTATCAACCCTTTAGCCTTCTTTGAGACTATTCAGAGGAATTTTTCGCTATTACAACAATATCAACAACACTATAACTAAATTATGAGATCAATTGAGACGGATCGAGTATCAGTTCAATGATCCTCGAATTACTTCATACCCCTCCCAAACAAAAATTACAGAATTGCATTCGAGCATGAGTTTAAGATGCGGGCGCTTATTAATTAGCCACCCACGTACACTCGTCAACTAATTTAACTAGTTCGACTTCGTAGAACGATTCCAGTATGCTTACAAACGGCCTCTGCGTGCGTGTATATGTGTGAGTGCTGTCAAACCGGCGTAGCGGAATGCGATTGCGAATTTTTCCAACAGCAAATCATTATGTATGCAATGCTCGTTAGAGACGGACGGACGGACGGACAGGCAGCCAATAGGCCAATGGGTTTGTAGGTTTGCTGTAAAAATCAAAAGCAGATGGCACAGACAAGCGGCGCTCGCAAACACATATGTATGTACATATGTGTGTATGGCTGTTTGGCAACTCGTAAACGCATGCAAATGCAAACATGCTGAGCGGCGGCAAGAAATTCTCGCTTGGGAAAGAAATAAAGAAAAAGAGGTAGTAAAAGGCGATTGCAAGCGAGCAAGAAGTGGAAGTGGTCGGTCGAGTCGAGTGCAATAAAAAAAAAAGAAGAATTGCAACAAAAATCTAAACGGGCGCACAGCTGACCGTCTAGAGTCCGCTACTGCTGCTGAGCGCTCATACTAGTTTCCGCTGTGACTTGGCAAGGCAAGTATACAAATCAATAGCAATGGCATAATAATGAGAAAAATGGCAATCAACAAAAAGAACGGCAAAAAAGCTAAAGCAAAAACAAGCACAAAAAGAACAAGTAGTATGCAATAAGTTGCAAGCAATTTACTAATTAATTGCTAAGCCAGCATTTATGCGGCGCTGTTGTTATTGTTGTTGTTGCTGTTGTTGCTGTTTTTGTTATTATTGCTGTTATTGCAATATTAGTTTTTATTAGCAATAATTTTTTCTTTTTCAATTTAAATTCATTGAGTGCAAATGTTGCAAACTCCTTATGTGCCACTTAGAAATTGCTGTTGTTGTTGCTGTTTTTAGTCGGGTCCAGGAAAAATGGGTCAATTAATAAATACACATGTGTTATTGTTGGCGTTGGACAGCGCCTCCAACGGACGGCGCCGCAGAATTGCATACACACCAAATTGGCACAACAACAAAGACAACAACAACAATAACACTGCGAATTTTGGTAATTCAGCAGACGCTGTTTTCTTTTTTAATATTATTTTTGCAAACACCAAAATGGCAGCAAAAAAAACTTATAACAACAACAGTAACATCAAAAACAACAACAATGTGAAATTTATTAACTCAACAGATGTTGTTGTTTTGCATTATTTTTGCAAACACCCAAACATCAGCAACAAAAATTATTATTATTATTTTTGTAAAAAATCAACAACAAAATCAAAGTGGCAGGGAAAACACTGCGCACGCGGAGGTCAAACACCAGCCGCTCGACAAAGTGTTGAAAGCATAAATGCAAAAGTTGCAAACAACCAAATTAAATATCTAAAGAAGTAAAAATAAGAAACAAGCGCAATTTGTCTGATTTGTCTGTCGACTATCAGCTGACGGCGGTAATTTTTCCCATTACGCGTTCACACTTTTTTCCGCCGCTTTTGCGAATATTTTGCAATTTTCATTACGTATTAGCCGAATCAGTCAAGCAGGCTGCGCCATTCAGCCATTCAGGCGAGCGAATCGCCCCCGGTGAGGTTATTCCAGTGCGCTAAACGGGTTTTGTGCAATAAAACATTGTTGTTGTTGTTATTGTTGCTGTTTTCGTTGTTATTAAACAAAACTAGAAATTTGTAAAAGGGAGTCATAGCTAAATAAAGTGGCGACTCACAAATACCACAAAAGCTCTATTATGTTTGCTACAACAACAACTACAATAATGATGACATAAATGCAGAGATCGCATGCAGCAAATCGATGAGCTTTGGTGATGGACAGGCAGGAGCTTTCGCGCGAAGTAAATTGTGTGTACGTGTCTTTTTGTATATTAGGACTGTTTGTTTCGTTACATTTGCTTTAAGTTATTATATTAAAAAAGTCTGCAGATGGGTACAATTTTTTAATATTGAAAACCCGAAATTAAAATATAATTATATAACTATAAATATTTTATTAGATGTTAGTATAGTAATAATTAGAATAATAATAATATTTTATTATGTTAGAAATATAACGCATAGATATTAGAAAAATTAAATCCGAATTCCAAAATAAATGATCGAAAGTTATTAGCTGAAAATGAAGAAGAAATTAAATTTGCAATGCCGAACAATATTTAAAAAATTAAAATTAAAATCCTAATCCCGAAAAAGTCCGGATCCCGAAAAATCCCGAAAAAACACGCTAAGGACAACTACTATTTTTAACTACTGAAGCAAGTAAATGTAATTGTAAATGTAATTGTATGCAATGTAAATGTTCCCAATATCCTTACCAGAGAATTCACGGTGTTAACACTTTAGTGTGTTGACGAATTTAACTTATATTTGTAATATAATCTGCTATTAAAAATATTTATAGCTGGATTTACAACCATGTTTAATGAAAATTTAATGCTTATAGATGTTTATCTGATTTTATTTTTTTGATGATTTTATTGATTTAAATAGATGATATTTTTTTGCTTTAGTTCACCATATTTTGTTTCGAATCCATTATAAATCGTTCTCAGTAGACAGCATAAAGCAAGAAGAAATTTTTCGATTAGTTCCGAAAGCAGGTTATTCCATTTTAAAAAAATATTATAAATTATATTATATTAACGTGTTTGTTAAGCCTACATTTCTTGCAATTTTAATTTACAAAGAAAAGAAATAAGATTTAATAGATTTGCGTTTACAAGGCACACAAAAAAGTAAGAGGGAATTAGAAAAATAGTTCAGATTTTGTGACTATTAGAATTTTCCATGGAAACGTTTAATTATTAAGTATAATTTAATTTATATGTAGGTCATGTAGCTCATTTAAAGGAATATGCGAATATGAACTTGTGATTATTTTTTAACAAACTCTGGTTTTCATATTTTAAACATAATAAAAAATATATTAAATTAATAGTTTATAAGCTATATATTAAATTCGGTTATAAAGATTATGCAAGATCAGACGACGTTAGTAACATTTTCAGTTCACTGTAGTATTAACGGAGTTGATAATTGTTTATTAACAACATCGTCAAATACTAACTTAAAATTCATTATTGCATACTTTCAGGCAGCCGAGTTACACACCACTCATACGGCAAAGTAGTGGAAAAATTAGCAACAGTAAATGCACTGGTTATGGAACTAGTTTCTCCTGCTTGAATTGAATTTTGAGGGTTAGAGGCTAATGGTAACCAAAACTCTTATTCCCGGTCATTAAAAATATGTTTTTGTTCTTTCACACAAATAAAAATACAAGGATTTAGATTTAGAGGAATTAGAGGAATTTATTCGATTCGAGTGTTGGAAAAATGTCCTCTCTCCTGCTAACTGCGATGCTGGATGCCTATCCATTCCATTTAATTTTTCGAAAGCAGATTTACATTATAAAATCTATAATTTTGGATTTTTTTTTGTAATTTTTCCAAAAATTCATCACTTTACTGATTACAAGATTTTTAAAATATTGACTGGAGGTTTGCCTAAAGTAGTCTGATTACTATTCAATTTGAATTTCGGATTTATTTACTTTTTTCACTTCTCTTTTAAGAAACAAATCCTAAATCATTATAAATATGGATTATATTTCGACACATTTATAGAAAATTTCGGTTTTTAAAACTAAAAAAGGCATTTTCTCAATTCAAAACCGGAAAAACTCAACTTCGAAATGTTTTGTTGTGGCGGCTCATAACTACCAATATTATTTATTTACCAAATGTAAAATTTTTTGTTACAGCAACATCATTAAATAATAATTTAATTAATAATAATAATTAATTTTCCATAATGGAAAATATCTAACAGCAACGAATAGGAATATTTTAATTGAACAGCGCAAATTACGTGATTAACATGGCACCTTACCAGAGCATGTTAATGACCCTACAGTCGAAAAAGTTATTGGTATTACAGTTATTGCATACTTATAGGCGTCTTTGACGAGCTATGAATGTGGAAATAGTCTCTTCAATGAGTGAAAGTGATTTTTAGTTAATTTTTTTTTGTGAAATTAATTTAATGAAATTTGCTGATTGCAACCGTATTGGTGGATAATAATGGTACTGACCAACGTTTAATAACTATGAGATGTGATGATTTATTTAAATATTTTATTTATTAATAGTATAAAACCATTCACGTACGTATATACATGCTTTACCGCTTATATTCAGCTGATCGAAAAATTTGGAGGTGCTAGTTTATTCTGGAATGAATATTTATATTTTTAATCAGTTTCCAGATGCGCTTTTCAAGAGTTTCCTACTGGACCTCTACCCTGAAAATCAACTACTAGACTTTCAACTATAGTCAAAGCAATTATTTTAATTTGTATAAGCCCTTAAAATCCAGTTATTTACATTTTTATAGTCAGCGAAAGATTTGTCCAAAAATATTATTTTGCTTACGGCACACAGATATGTGCGTTTATTGACATAAATGCCCCTGCAGGAAGAATTGGATCAACTTACTTTCGACGAACTAAATTAAGAACACTGATAAACTGAAAACTGATACTCCTAAAATATGATCAGAACCAAAGCTTTATACACCTCAA
This sequence comes from Bactrocera minax, assembly GCA_021498325.1. Taxonomy (NCBI): domain Eukaryota; kingdom Metazoa; phylum Arthropoda; class Insecta; order Diptera; family Tephritidae; genus Bactrocera; species Bactrocera minax. The sequence continues at coordinate 1,885,677 of JAKEEE010000038.1, read as the reverse complement.
GCAAAGTGGTAACAGCAGAATGGCTAACTTTAATTTTTTCCACTTTATTTGGTATTTAAAATTTCAAAATATTGTAAAGTTTGTTGTAAAGTTTTGACACTTTAGTGATCAAAAGCAAAAACTAAATACATTGTATATTGTTGTTTTTGAAATCCGGTTATGGATGTGTTCTAGAGGCAGTTCTGTATAAAATTTATGTACCTTTTTATGAGAGATCTTAAGAAACCTTACGAACTTAATAACGATAAAAATGTAATTCGGTTCGTTGGAACGAACTCTGAAGCTCAAACGGTATTAAAAGCCGGCTGATTGTAGCAGAGGAAGAGCGAGGCTTTCGATGCGTTGGTGAAGAAAAACTAAATGAAGAAGAAATCCTAAAATGTTATACAGATGAAGTTTTCTTCTAAGAATTAAGGAGAGGTTGAAATGGCTGTCGACCTTTAATTATATAGAAGGGTTTAATAATACGACGCTGTTATAAATTCAACTAAGCCGAGGAATCGGCCACTTCCTTAAGCACCCTAGTAGATAATAAGCTCTTTGCTCTTTCTCCATATAATAGTAACGAGAAATCTTTACAAGTTTTAGGAAACCTCAGCTATTTATTTTTGAGTGAAGCTTTTTCATAGCATGGCATAAGCCCAGAACATTCATATTACTGCCGCGTTGGAACCGCTATTAGGGAATGAAAAAAAATAATCAAAAATTTTTTACATAACCTGCATGTTTGTTAGAGTACTACTAGTTGTAAATAGTTATTTCGAAGCGGCTCACAATTGCATTAGGTTTCTTATAGAAGAATATTCCAGCAGTGTTGATTTGCGGTTGGTTCTGACTACTATTTGCTTTCGTAAGTGCATAAACACTCAAAAGCAAATACACGGAAAATAAACGTACGTAAATGTCTTTGTTGTTTCCGTCAAAGTTATTTATCTCTGCATCTCAACATCTGTTTTAACAGTTGCAATTAGTCAACGATTGTTGACGGAAGCTGCATGGAAAATGTGTATGGGGAAAATATAAGCAAATATATAAAAGCATATATTTGATTTGCATATACATATATGTATGTGTATAGATGTATGTACGTTGAGTAAATCTGGTTGATAAAAGAGAGCAAATACCTGCAATTGAATATTTATATAGCACGAAATGATTAAGAAGAATTATCTTGGAAATTTTTTTCTTTCTTTTCATTAGCTTGTACAATCTATCAGGGATGGGAAACATTTTCCAAATCTATTAATACAGGATTGGCTAATTGTTCATATTTCAATTTGAAAAACATGCGAGTGTTAAAAAAAAGAAGAACTTTCTCAAAGATGAGTCACTTCCAAAAATGGTTCTTAGGTTAGGTTTTTCTTCAAGTTTCATGAAATTCGAAAAAGCAAAATAGCAGAATTATTCTTCATAAAAACGAAACGGCCGATGTGGAATCATTGAAGAAAATATTTTTGACTGAATAAAACATTGAATTGATAAGAAATCCGCCATAGAGTCCTGAAGCGGCACTCCAAACTTCTTTTTGTTCCCCTACACCAAGAAGAAATTACGTGGTCAACGATTTTCGATTTCCGATGCCAGATGAAGCGAGTCCCTTAAAATGCATGTTTCAGAGTCGTATTGAACGAACTAAACAAAATGCTTTGAAATTTGATTTAAACAAGTGGAAAAGTGTATAGACATTACAGTATTGTTAAGTTAGATTTATTAATCGAAAGTCACTATAAATATTACAAATATTAAATAAACAAAATATTATGGGACAATCCCATATATTCATACCCCAGAAGACGGATTTCGTAAGCGGAATGATCAATTTTAGTTCAGAGAAGAATAAAAATATCCGACCTCTAGCCCTTTTAATTATTTTAGCACTGAGACGAAATTTCATATATATTCATGAATAATTAGAAAAATAAAGTATATATTCCTTTTGACTACTTATTGTTGCAGTGCTTAGAATCTAATTAAATTAGAATCTTGATCAAAATTGTGTGTACTATTTAGTGTTGAGATGGAAAGCAAATTTAGCGTGATCAATCCTGATAAAGTTCATATAGAACAATCGAACTCGACGTAAGTACCCTGAAGAAATATTTTCCGTTACATTATTGGGCGACTGATGAGTGTGACAATCAGTATGATTTCGATTAATTTCATTTGTCTATATGGCTTTTTTTGGATGGATATATATATATGTATATGGATTGCATACCCAGTTCCTTAACACCTGTAACATATTTAAAGAAAATTGCATGGCATGTTGGGAGAGTAGTTTTCTTTCACATTTATTAATGTTCTAATTAAAACGGGGTGGAGCGCACCATAAACAAGTTTATTAAGATCTGATTAAAGTATGAAGGAATCTTGAAAATTATCGATATGTGAATATACTTTAAAAACAATTACTCCTATAAGACATAATACACAGAGGAAAAGGTGAATAATAACTTAAATATGAATGTTTGGATTTTAAAAAAATTTATAAAGGTCTGTTGAAATCTTTTAACAATTCTGTATAAATGCAATTTTCTTGAGAGCCAGCAAAACCGTTTTCAGAAAAACTACAAACATTCTCTTTAAAAATATATTTGAATGTTTTAGAGACATCGTTCTTGTTGCCGATTTTAAAATTTAGGGTTATTACATTGTTTTCCTGTCATTTATAAAAAAAAAATTTGATTGATAGAGACTTATTGAACATAAGAGTTAAAGGTTCTGAGTTAAGTGCATTTTCTGAAAATAATAATCGAATATCTCTTAGATTATTCCATTATTAGTGACTCGCAAGTCAGTGAACATTCGGAAAACACAAAAACAAAATGCAAAAAAAGAGGCACCATCAGGAGATATCGTTCTCTAATTTTAACTATGAAAAAATTCTGTACCATTTCCCCTAAACAAAAAATAACCATGAGGAGGGCTGACAAGAGTATTAATCTCTCTTCAATCGAACCTTGATAACATTGGGTGTTAATTAAAACATCAATAAGTCCCACAATTTATTAATGGATCATATTACGAGTTTTTACAGTGTGATCTAAATATACATTGTTTGAAAAATTGTTTTATTCGATTTTGATTACTTGAAATTACTTTCAGGTAATTTAAAAATAGTTGGAGAATTAAAAATAATGAAAACAAGTAAGAAAGGGCTAAGTCCGGGTGTAACCGAACATTTTATACTCTCGCAATGTGCAAGGATCAGAGGTGGGGATAAGCTTTCAGGTGCTGGCACAACTTTATATTAAAAAATGTTGCGGAAAAATTCAGCATTTATTATTCGACGAAATTGTCAATGGATTGCAATCATATTTGGTATCTTATTAACTTATATTACAGGCCATATACTCATGTACTTCCGTTGCTATATTTTGCTTCGTTTCAGAGATATTTATATTAAAATCTATCAAATTAACTCAAAAGTGATATATGGGATAAAAAGTCAACCAAAGTGGCAAATATATTAGATATATGAGGAAAAGGTCAACCAGAGAAAACGAAATCATTATATTAGGTATAAGCGGCTTAGATCATGGTCTAGACCGATTTCTTTCAGTTTTAGCGCGAAATCACATTGTGTTTAAGAAAACATATCCACTTAATTTCATTAAAATATCACACATATTGTCCAACATAAACGATTTAAAGTCAGATGGAAAGTCGGAAAATCTTATATGGGGCATTTTTGCATTAACTCTTTTCGTTATTCGAGTATATTAGGGATCATGTTTTTACGCAATTTTTGGGAAGATAACTCACACAGTGACCGACATATTCGGTATAAAGTCTGCTGGAATAGCGAAAATCATTATATGTAGTATATGGGAGCTGGGAAAATTCGTCGACCGATTTCACACATTTTCGGCAGTAAACTATGGTATATATATATATTACATGTCCACTTAATTTTGCTAAGATATCTTACATGTTGACCGAAATATATGGTATAAAGTCTACCCACGGGTTGAAAATCTGTATATTAGGTATATGGCTAGGGGAAGTATTTACCCGATTTTTCCCGTTTTTGATACCAGAGCACGCTATTATCATGGAAAGATAATCCTTCAATTTCATTACAGTATCTTACAGATTTCCCGACATTTTCGATAAAAAGTCAGATAGAGGCACTGAGGTCCTAATATTGGGTATCTGGTGGCTTGAAAAGTTATACTTCGATTTCGTCTATTTTTACGCATAAGATGACATATTATGAAGGCACTATTTGTACAATGTTTGATTTTCATATCTTATTTGCTGCTCGATTTATTTACTTGAAAGTGAAAGGATCAGATGAAACTTAAAATTGTGTTATATGAGAAGTAGGCGTAGTTTTTATCCGATTTCGTCCACAGCGTCCGCAGTCCGCAGCAGTCCGTTTTCACCGCGTGACATCAGAATGCAAATATAATGTCATGTACCAAATTTTTTTGAAATCGGTTAAGGGGTTCTGGAGGTATGGGATTTCTCCGAAAAGTGGGCGGTGCCACGCTCGTCATGAAAACTTTAGACGGATTCCTATGCAACCCTTCCGTATCATATTTGCAGCCCAATCTAACGTGTTTCTTCAGCGAGTTATCAAACTTTTAGTAGTTTTCAACATAACTTTTGTATGGCGTGGGGGTGGTTATTATCCGATTTCACTCATTTTCTCAGTATATGAAGAGATGCTAGAAAAACTTAGTCTGAGCAAGTTGGATTGATATAGCTTTAACGGTTTCCGAGATATATATATTAAACCTATTGGTGGGCGGGGCCATGCCCACTTTTACAAAAAAAAAATTCCCGACAGATGCCCCGCGATACTAGGATCCTCTACACCAAATAACACGTTTATATCTTAATTGGTTGGTTAGTTATAGCACACTACCTGTTTTCGATTAATGGCAATTTCTGGGCGTGGTAGATGTCCAATTACTCCCATCTGCAATACCAACCGTCTTACGGTGACAAAGAACACGTGTACCAAGTGTCAACAAAATATCTTAATTTTTACTCAAGCTATCGCTTGCACGAACGGACAGGCAGTCACTCGGGCTTCAACTCGCCATTTCATCCTGATCATTTATATATATATATATATATGCCTATATCTAACTCGTTTAGTTCTAGGTGTTACAAACAACCGTTAGATGAACAAAACTAATTACTCTGTAGCAACATGTTGCGAGAGTATAAAAAGATACAAGTCCGAATATTATTAACGTACACTATACATGTATGTAGCTATATAATAGTGTTAAATCATTTAGCCTAAAAGGAGTAAGTGTGCTCACATAAATACACCCCCCTTTTTTCTCATTTCTTCTTTCCTTTTTTGAAAATTTCCATTAGTAATGCAAATGATAGCCACAGCCAATTTCCTTCATCGATTGTGCTGCGAACTGGAACAAAAAATGTGACTCAATTGCGGACAATGTCAAATAAATTTTCGAACGAGTGAAAGGTGAAAAGGGAAAATTCAATTGGAGTGAAGGTTGCTGATGATGACTGAGTGAGCCAATGTACATGAACCTTGGCATTTTCACAAAATCGTTTGCCAGCAAAAAAGAAACAAAAAAGTCAAAAAGTAAAGAAGAAAAAAAATAAAAAAAATTAATATCGAATAAATAGAAAAAACGTGTGTGTGTTTGTGTTGAAATTGAAGAAAAAAAATAAAAAATTAAGTAAAGGACGATTGAATAATGGCAAACTTTATTCTTGCTCGCCTACGGCACGAGCCAATAGTTCAAGGCGACTTATTTTGCTTGCTTTAACTCATGCGCACATGCTTCTGCATGTGTATGTGTGTGTGTGTGTAGGTGCTAATGATGTGATAAGTATCAAGGAGAATACTATATGAAAAAGTTAAAGGAAACTTCGTAAAAACATTGATTTTATATTGTACAAAGAGGTGCACTATTTTGAATGAATTTTATATGGTAAGGGTGTTCATACATTCCGAATTACTTCACATGAGGGGCAAACTAAGTCGTTCCTACCGCATTTGTTAGGTTATGTCGAAAGCACCAGCTATGAAAGTTTTCGATACGGTACTTGTTGAGGGTAGAGAAGTGGAAGCAGATTTCCAAGTTAGCTTTAGTGGGAAGACAGTTGATCTCATTAGCTGTTTCGTAGAGCCATCAACTTTGAAAAGGATTGCTTTGTCGTTTTTGTTATTCTTTTATTAAATAAGTTATTACTTATTAAATTAGTTATTAATTGCCAACTTCTAGGTTAGAAATCGTTAGAGAACTTGTATAACTGATGTGATGAATATTAACTTCCAGTTTCCTCAAAAAAAAAGAACCAACTTCTCCACCCCATTTTATACTCCCAAACTTGTATTTTGGGTGAAGTGTTCCTTATTGAGGAAACATGAAATCATTTGAAAGGATTTGAGTTGTGAGTCCATTGTAAACGGTTTAAGTGTTCATGAAAATCTTGTAATCTAGTCTCGGAGTAAAAAAGCTCACTAGAAACTTTCCTGTTATGAAACTCAATACCGACATAACACCAACCTAAAATGTCAAAATCAGTATGGGCCGAGGGAAGAAGCTATTGAGCTAATTGCGATTTTGGCTGGAGACTTTTATTGGACATAAAATCCATCGCAAAGCATATTCGTTTACTTCGGTGAAAAAGCCGAAAAAACTTCGCTGAGTTTAATTATTCAATCTCGTACCATCACTGATTTGTTTTCACGCTCTGTAGAAGAATACGAGCGACTCTCTTATCGTATTCTCATCGTAACCGTCATCTCTGGTGTATATCCAGATTGGGTTTTTTGGCTATATTAACAATATTTTCACAGTTTCATGATATAAAACTCGTAGTATATCACATATTTTCCAAAGCTTGGATCACCAAACAAGTTATGAGAACATAACGGATTCTTCACATGCTTTTGAAAGATAATTTAGAGGGTCGGGTTAGAATAAGGAAGATTTGTAAAGATTTTGTAGTAAAATCTTTGAAATTTAAACTCCACGTAGGCGTCACATCACTTTCCTTATTACACTTAACTACTCTCTTTAAGAAAAAAGTACAGTGAAAGAGTTAAAGTATTGTAGTATTAAAAGGCACTGGTGGTATTTAGTTGTCTTGAAGATCGATATTTTAGAAGAATATTGCGACAGAGTCGGTCCGCTTGGTACAGAAAAGAAACATGCATCCCTTATATTAACTAATTATGCAGTTCAGAGTAGATTTGGAGGCGTCTTAGATTAACTCCTTTAGCTAATAACACGATGCTTAAATTTCTAATCTTGTTTAAAAGAAAAATATATTAGTGTTTTCTAAGGCTTCGAAGGCTTTTGACCATAGCCATGCTTATAGGGGTGGTGAATATTCAAATTTCCTCGTTCATGGATGATTTGGGGCGATTGTAAGACCGCTAGATTGTTCACTAACTAAGAGATCTCTAAAAATAGCATTTTCTGCTATAAACTCGCTCAGTTATGTCAGCTTATCTAAAGTTCCCAACATCCGGAGGATTTCACAGAATTTAACTAAAGCACACAAAATGCCTCCAACAAAAATTTTCGCTCCCACTAACAAGATAATTGAATTACAGGCCAGCCAATCACGGCTGAAGCGAGCTAAACACAAACGTCGGACAAGGATACAGTTCAAAAATCGTACAAGCGCGCCAATCCATATTTAATTTCGAAGGGATTTCCATACGCCTCCAACAATACGTCATTCAATCAATTTGCTATGACTGGCGTCACACAGCTTATCTGCCTACTTGTCATATTGCAACACAGAATTTTTTGCTTCAAATGGTAGATAATTATATGAAACCATTTGCCACATATAAAGACACTTCAGCAGCAAAGTAAGTGACAAGCAGCTTAAACGCAAAAATCTCTGCTTCCGCGAGAGGAGTGCGTACCGTTTGTTTTTATTGTTGCGTTGTTGTTGGCAACAGGATGCCTGTCAGGAAGGCAAGCGCTCCACAAAACGTGGTTGTCAAGCAGCCAAGCGACCGACAGAGCGACAGCGCGTTGGTCTACCCACGGCTCAGCCCATCTCTGCTATGTTCTGCTCTGCTCACCAACATAGTGAAGGCTGTGTTCTATCGATTTTTAGATTAGATTTGGTAGTTGGGCCTGTGGTGGTTAAAAGATGACAGAAGCAGTGTGTTGGTTTGTTATTGTTTTTGTTTTTATTGTTAACTGGTTATATCATCATGTTGGAAATATGCAACATGAAGAGGCGGAATGTGAACAACGATGGAATGTAAGTATGTAAAAAATTTATATTAAACACGAAAAAAATTCTTGGAAAATTCTTTATAAAAATAAATATGTACTCGACGGAGGTGGGGAGTAGGGGGCCCCAACGTCATGCGTAGGCGCTGCCGATTAAAGGCAAATGATTTTTGTTTTTGAATACGCTTATATACAGTGTCACGTGTGACGTGAGGCATGTCACAATTTAAGCTACAGAAAATGTGGAAATTATATAAATATCATATCACAGTGACGCGCAAATTAATAAGGACGTGCAAATAAATAAAATTTTAATAGGAATAATTATTAAGCGAAAAAACACTAACATATTTTTACATAAAAGCATAATACATAATTATATATATGCATATTATATGCATACATACATGTGTGTGTGTGCATACATGATATTGATCAGTATTATTCTACTGATTCTTTAATATACTATACGGTTAATTAATTAGAAATAAGAGATTTTTTGTTATAATAATGTTTTATATAAACTATTATATATTATACTGTTAATTCTACTGTTACAATTCATTACTGTTACTATGGTAAATTAATTCGGAATCATGAAAATTCATGAAAATTTGATTTCAAAATATTTAATACAAAAAAAAAATAAAATATTGCCATCTGTCAAAAAATATTAATGATAAAAGATTGGGATTAAAATATATTACTAAATAACTCATTGCGCATGAAAGAAAGTTCCAACTATAAGTGGTCTTTAAAATCGTGTTCATATTAATTTTTGTCTAGAGTTGTTAATTATTTATTTTATAATATAATATTCAGTATTATAGCTTACGTGTTTCAAGAATTTCATATTAAATTTATTAAAATATATAAAAAGAATAATCAAAAAACAAGGAAAAAAAATTTATACACGAATTTTATATGCAGAATTGTTTCAGTGTTGTCAACTGCCTTTTATATAAAATCTCAAATTTTTTATAACTATAATTAAATCGTGATTGAGAAATTTATTTTATGCTTCTACAAAGAAATGCGTTTTTCTGAATAAGGTTGCCAGTTTTATTTTTTAAATTTTATTTCGATAGCCTTCAATGAAATGATAAGATCTTACTACTTCTTAAATACTACTACTAGATCTACTAGATCTTAAATACTTACACATTACAGAGAAATATTTTATTTCATATATTAAATTATGTAAATATAAATTTGTATAAACTTATTGACAACATTGATAAATAGGGTTTCCAAACGACTTCTTTTAGAATAATAATTTAGTATTTTTTATAGAGAAATGACGCTATATTTCGGTTTAAAGAAATAAGAAATTCAAATATTATAGTACAAAATGATATTGTTATGGTAAAGCATGCAATAGGATATTTTCGGTTAGAGTTGCTACTTAATGTCTATTTTAATTTTTTCAATATATTCATATATCAATAGCTTACGGAAAGATGTGACATCTATGTACATGTAGAAGTATTTTTTTAAGTATTCTCTTTATGACGTGGTATTAGCAAAAAATCATTAAAATCCCGTTAAAATGTTTCCTACTATCTATCGGTGTTTTTTTCCGATTTTCCGATTTTCCGAACCTTAAAGCTCTAGGTCTTTTTTCTCAATTAGATGTCACTGCAGGCATCAATTCATTCGATATTTCTTTTATGAAATATTTCCTTTTTGATATTTTTTTCCTTTTTTCTAAGCTTTGCTCTATCTATTTCGGTGGTGTTCTAAAGATTATTCCTCTTTTTCACAAGATTAATGTAACAAAAAAGTTCTCCACGATTTATTATCTCTAATGATTCTGTTCTGAGCTTATTCTAACTGTCTCCCACTTGAGCTTTTGAGGAGATTAATGTGGTTCAAGATAATAAAACTGATATTTTAAGTTTTTATATCTTTAAATTAAAATAAAAATCCTTAATAACATGTTACCAATTTGTCTTCTTCATTAATTTCATTTTTGTTACATATTTTGAGCGAAGAAAATATCTTATATAGACATATACCCAAAAAAATCAACCTCAAACCAGTAGTATTGCTATCTTTCGAAAATTACAAAACAAAGAGAACCTCAGGGAAAAATTAAAACTTCTGCTGTTTTGAATCGAAAATATTTCAATAAAAAAATTTAGTGAAGAACTCAGTATATTTACAGGTGGAAGTGGACAAAATTATAAGGTTTGTTTAAATGGTTGGGAACCACTACAACATACATATGAAAGTATGTATAAGTGAACGTAGAGCAAAAAGAGAAACTGTTTTATGCAAAAAAATATCCAAACACCTTTAAACGCTAGCCTACTGTATAACCTCACTTTAATGTCCACCACTGTAAATGAACCAAAAAAGTAAAATAAGCCGAAAATTTCTAAAAAAAACAAAAAAAAAAGTGCGTAGGCAGCGAAATCAATCAATTTGTTGTATAACAAGGATAACCAAACTCACCAGTAAATGTCATTCGAGGTAAGCATATTGTTGTCGACTATTACAGTTAGAGCGGTACTACGAGCGGTGTGTTTGCTGAACAATATCGAGTTGTTTGAAGGAGTTTATAAGTTTATAGGGACTTGCGAATTTTTCCGTTTTTTTTCGTAAGTGATTTTTACGCGAACGTATATGATTATAAAAAATATAGAGATATATATACTTATATATGTTAGTATGGATGTATATGTATGTATTTTACGTAAGTTTGTATGTATTGTAAATGTGACGATTTTAATTTGCGCTTAAATTGTATAAATTATAATTTAGTTTATAGTTTGTATATATATAAGTGAATAACTAGTATATATATATATGTATGCGAATATGAATCAGTCAAGGTTGCGCCCAATTTTTTTGTAGAGTTTGGCATTTATTATATGGCGAGCGATATTACAGTTATGTTATTGTTGCGGAAACGTTTGAAATCGGGGCTGCACACTACCGCTATCACACATGCGTAAGTATGAATGTGTGTATATGGGTTTGCGAATATTCTTTGTATGTATGTAAGGCGAAGTTTTGAAACTTTTGCGGATTTGGACTGGGTTTCGTAATGGTTGATGATTTTCAACGGACGGCGTTTGGTTGTCGTTTTTTAAATTTAAAATTTTGTTGTTGTTTTTTTTTCCTGTTTTCCAGCGTTTTAGTGGGTTAGTCGGTGTTTGCACTATTCGCACTGATTGCGGAAATTAGCGAACACTGTTGTTGTTGGCTGGCAACTGTAGTTGTTTGAATGACTTGTTTGTATGGGCGGGGTTGTTAGTTAGTATTTGACGCTTTTACGCACAAACATTTCGCACTTTTTCGGTAAATTTGCAATTTCAAAACGATTTTTTGCACTTTTTCCTACGACACACACACACACTAATGCAGACACCACTGCGGCCCACCACTTACTCAAACTTTTAAATAATAATTTTTGTTATTGTTGTTTTGTGTTGTATATATATCTGTATGTATTTCGCTGGCCGTTTCACAGTATACATACACAGCGATGGTTGGTTGGCTGACTGGCTGTTTGTCTATTCAAAACGCAGACAGCAAGTCTGGAAAAGTTGTTTTATTCGACAATTTCCTGCTAAACTACCAGCTCATTTGCGAAAACACAGCTGTGAAAAAAATATGCGCGATACTAATTTTAGCACAAAAACTTTTGCACTGCTTCGCACTTGAGCGCAAGAAAGAAGAAAATTTTACAAAAATAATCTCTCAAACGTGTAAAATATCGAAAATAATTCACACCGTTCATTCGTGGTGGTCGACATGTTCTACCGAAAATTATGGACTAACTGAAAAATGCCAAACGGTGAGCAAAGTATGCGGCGCGGCGGCTCGAAAGCAAAATACATAAAACACATAAGGGTTTGCCTGACGGTGCCACACAGTGCCGTGTGGCAACAAAAACAATATAAGTGTTGTTGTTGCCATACGGCCCCCTTCAAAATTTTCCAACAGCGGATATGCGACAACGACCGGAGTAAAGCGAGTGCACGTTACTCGCTTACTTGCACAAACACAAACTATATTCTCCATATAAAACGCAAACGAACAGACAGTCGGCGCTAAGGGTTGTTTTCAAACACAACGCAGGGTTGATTTGAAATGAGAGCACACCGTTATGAGCACCACCACCGTATTAGCTCGAAAGCCATCAGCAGCAAATGAGGGCGAGCATCTGCAGTAGAATGCGTGTATTGTCGGTAATTATTGAATTACATTTGATTACAATGGTTGTTGGAATTAAATTTCGAGATATGAAATTTAAAAGTGTGCACAAGGTATGCGTAAAGGTGCTAGTTATTGCATATTTTTATTGCATTCCCCACAGTAGAAGAAGAGCAAAGTTTGCTGTGAGATATTACAAACAATATTGCTCCCACTCTCTTATGTACGCTCTTTCATCATTCGTAGCTCACGTACTCTCCAATTGGGGGGTTGAATTTCATTATTTTTAGCACTCGTTTTATTAATTTAAACTGCCGTAATATTTAATAAATTGAAAATTGCTCGAGTTCAATGTCACTACAATTGTTAAAATACACCGAAATTTCGAAAATGTGAATTATGTGGGTGCAAAAAGTGCCCAATGACCTGCTAACCACAGCGGCATTGCCAACGCGAAACAAAATTTCGCCTTTTTCATGTTTTGTTTTCCTTTCTAGCTGGGAAAATCAAGATGAATGAAAGTAGGAAGGAAACTTAGTTAAAAAGGGCGGAACTGAGAAACAGGAAGTGACGAAATGAAAACACTTGTAAATATAATAATGCACAAAAACAACTTGGTGGCATAGGATTTATACTCTCTGTCGTTTCGAATGGGCGTTTACTGCCACGATAAATAAAATATAATTATTGTGAATATAAAAAAAAAAACAAATAAACTAATATAAATATAAAAAATTGGTTATAAAATACTGCGTCGAAAAATAATTTAGTTTAAGTTCTGAAGGATCCCAGCTTACTAATCAAATTTATTAAGATATCTCATCCGATATTTATGGCATTAAGTCTATCGAAATATTCATATATTCGAAAATGGCGGCTAGCGGAATATACGGACCGAGTTAGTCCGATTTTGAAAGAAAGTTGCTACATATCGGGTGTATCTTACGCTATGCTGCGCACTACGTTTTCTTTTGATATCTTTATTAATATTTATTTTATGTATTATAAAATCCAATATAAGCTGGTGGGATATAAAATGGCGTAAATTGGGAAGTTGGCATAGCAGTGAGTCGATTTCGCCCCTTTTCAAACTATATTAAGCTTGTACAACAAATACAACAAATACATACAAATACAACAAATCTAGTATGAAAAGATAAATTTTCCAACTAAGCGGTATGTGAGACAAATGTGCGATCCTCCAAATTTAATGTTGTGCCTATGGTATTATTCTTTAGTGAGTTATCGCACTTTTAGTAGTGTTACTGTAGTTACTACAATATATCGTTATAAGGAACATCTGTTCATCACATTCACATGTTGCTGTTCTCAGTTCTTCAACTAAGAGAAACACAGTCTACCGAGGAACATGTATGCCAAATTTGCATATGTAGGCACCCTTTATAATGCTTAATATGATTTCAAGAAAAGAAAATCTAGAAAAGGCGAACAAACATGGCTTGATTAAGTACCTGCAGTTGTTAAATTCGTCTACGTACCTGAAATGATAGAAAAAGTAAATACGTTAGTATCAACATACAATATTGGGATAGTTAAGAAATAACATAATCATCATCAAAATAATAAGTAAAGTTTAGAAATTGCAATCTAAAGTGTGTAAAGATACTTCGTGAGCAAACCAACACGCCTCACACACCATCAACATGATGGAGAAGCAACAAGAGCCAGATTGTCGACTATAATATATCGGAAGACCTGATAGAGACGAAAGACAACAGGCTAACTGTAATACTTTATGACTTGCGGGTCAACTTCCTTCTTTGTTAGCAGCCCACAATGTTTCTTCGTCTAGATTGGTCTTTACGAAATCGATGATGAGGAGAATAACTCGAACTCTGAATAACTGTGGAGCTTAGATGATATACATAAATCATCAAAAATTTAAAAACGAATTCAAAACCATAGAATAACCGACAGATTCGTAGCTTACTTCCCATAAAATAAACTTCCTTGGTACACATGTACGCATCTAGCATGTCAAGTTCTCATAGTTCATTGTTAAACACAATTGCCTGTTCAATAGAATGTCAAAACAACGCAGTTAACACACAAACAATTCAATTAAACATTTCGCATATCACAATTTTGGACAGGGAATAGACAAGCGAGAAGAAAGCCGGGCACGTCGACATGGTTAAGCAATTTATCTGTGACTTTCAGTGCAACAAGCACGGGTAACCAAGCGCAATTTGTACGCACGAGGGTGGTTCGATATTTTTGGGACCTTTAGAAGTAGAACGAATTTGTTTCGGTATATCTTTGCTCTTCGCATTGAATGGGTACTTGGATAAAATTTAATAAAATGAAATAATAAATTAAATAAATTTAATGAAATGTGCCTCGCGAGGCCAGCTGAACCTCTCGAAAGAAAGTTGTCTACCCATCCATCTATTGTTCTTGTAAGACTCTTGTAAAAAACCTGTAAAACTCTACATTATTCTGATATCATCATAATTTAAACAGAAGGCCAAAAATCTACAAAAAAAAAGTGTTTTAGTTGTTATTTTACGGCTGTTGGAAACCGATAACTTAGTAAATTTTGATAAAGAATGACAAAGCTGGATTTTTTTGTTTTCAACTGGAATTATACTCTAAAAACTCAGTAGCGACTACAAGACGTGATAAATACGGGGAGTTTCTATAGCTTAGTATTGGTCCAATCTGAATAAAAATAATGAGTCTTTAATTCTGGGCATCCACACAAAAATATAAATTTAAAAGACATGGAATGTTTTGGGCACTAGAAGAAGTAAAATGCTACATGATTATTTCAACAGGAAAATACATCGAAAAATTATTACAACGCAACGGACTAGATGTCAAGGAGTCAATCATAAAAATTGAACTTTTTTGTGAACAGGGATGTAGTAAGCCAACAAGGACGTGAATAATGTACTGGTGCCTTCTAAGAAACTAGAAAATTCACAAGTACCTTTTCATCAATAAAACATGAGCTCTTATACGGCACAACGAAAATTTGATTATTTGAAAGGGAAAATGAGAGGTAATTACCCACGATTGATATTCATATGATCTGAACACACAATGGCTTCTTCCTATTTCCGTTTGTTAAAAATTAATTACGTGGCGGCTGTTTTTCAACACTTGTTGTTGAATCATTTAAAAAACTGTGTTTCTGAGTAATAATTCCAAAGTGGAAAAACGGCTTCGAAAATTAGTTTCATCGAGTTAAAAATGGTCACACCGTTAAAAAAGTTAAACGCTACTTATTATTTGCCTTTTTTTTATAAAAATAGCTTTACCATTTTTCAAAATATTTAACATTTTCAACTTTACATACTTTTTGAACTACATATTAATAATCTGGAAAAAAGATTTCGGCAAATTGATCTGAAACGAAAATAAACTGATTTGGATTAGAAAATTTGTGAAGATATGAAAAATATTGGACCCCATACAACACAAAGCATGTGTATACGTATCCGGAACGAATCCGGAAAAATCTAATGAAATCGACTATTTTTCTATCAGGTCTACTAGCGAAGTCTGGCGAATTCATATAGCGATAAATTACTTAGAGTGGCAATAAAAGACAAACATTATTTCAACAAGATTGGTAACAATCTCATCTGTTGAGGATATGCTGCGTTTGCTTTGTTTTGGAAGTTTTCTGGTTTTTTGTCCGTGTTTTTTAAAATTGTCTAGATTTTTAATTTACTATATAACTTTTTAACTAATCTCGCTGACGTCGCGTTTCTATTGTTGGATTCAGTTATTTTATTGAATATTCTTTTAGTACTGGCCTTCAAGAGAACTTGATTCTTAGTTAATGTTAATTTTATTAGTTAAGATTAATAATTAAGATTATTTGGTTAAGGAATTTATTATAGTTTTTACATAAAAAGAGAGCATTTTGCGTTTTTGATTTTTTTTCCATTTATCTATAATTCTAGAACATATATTTTTTAAATTATTATAAATAAAATTAATTATAAATAGGAGTACATTAAATAACTTCTGAACTAAAATATTACTTATTTTTATCAGTTAAATATTTCTCGAGCTTTTAGAACTCTTTGTGTGGCAATATCTCGAAAACTACACCACATCGTACAAATTTCTTTCTATTCCTATAACCAATATAAGGCCCATTGCTAGAAGACTCAAAACTGTTTTGCCTTAAAATTACTTTCGATTGGTTCTATCTGGGATACTGATCTGGGATATTTGAGGTATGAGGAAGAGAAACTAGCAAGCGTAACTTGCTAATTACGTCACTTTACTTAATAACGGACTTATTACGGACTTATCGAACCCCTTTATACTGAAGGCGAATTCAACAATTTTTTCATGACAATGTATGGAAAATGAGAGCATGAAATAGGAGCGGGATGAACATATGGCCCAATAGTAATATTTATTTATTGTATATGTATGCATGCATGTATGTATGTATGTATGTATGTATGCAGATGTATCCATTTACTTTTAGTATAGCTGGTGAATGCTTTATGATGAAGGCTTTTGTAACAGTTTCATTTCAACACTTATTTGTAAGATTACTTTTTATTTTTATTATTATGATTATTTATATGAATTTTTAGGTTTTTTTCGGTTTTTGAATTTAATACACGAGAGAAAAATGTCATTGAACCGACATAAAGATGCGGTCGCAAACGGACAAAGCGCTGTAGAACTGTGGGTCTATGGAACGTTTTGATGATAATCATGATGTGTTGATAATAGCAACGGCGGCAGCGTCAGCGACAGCGGCAGTTAGTAGTTAGTTAGAAATGGGAATGCAAATATGCAGGCGACGGACGGCAATGACAAAAGGGTAATGGACGACCAACAGGCGGCTGCTGACAACAACAACAGCAATGAAACAGAAACAAAAACAGAAAACAGAAAACGCTGGCGGCGGCAAGCAATCACAGTTCAACAAAAAGCCTTGTAAATGATGATGGTTATTGTTGGTGTAGTAGTAGTTGGTATTGTTGTTGTTTTTTCTTTTTGCTTGCTGTTGATGATGACGAATATGATGTAGCCAGCTGATGCTGTTGACGTTGGGCGCAGCCTGTTGTTGACGACAGCGATAATGATGCTGGTAATGGCGGTGGCGATGGCGTTGTACGAATTGTCGAAATGGAGCAAACGAGAGATTTTTACAAATAACGCCAAAGTGCACTTAATGCTCAAGACGCTTTAAGACGCAAATACACATGACAACAAAGGAGCGAAACAAACATAAAACATAATGGAAAGAAAAGAAGTAGGCAAAGAAAAATAAAAACAACAATGAACGTGCAACAACAACAACAACAACAACGACATAAGCGCACACACACTCAAAACAACAAACAAAGGAAGAGCAAGAGAACTTATACATATAGCATGTAAGCATGCATTTACATACAATGCTCACATACATGCTTACACATATCCATACAATAGTACAACAACAACTGTCTTACATTTATACATAGAAACATGCATGTGTTGCAGAAGGGCGCATAAATAATATGGGGGGTGCCTGGAGCGCCTGGGAGTATGAGGCTGTCGGTGTAAGCTTTGCATAGCATCGCATAACATAGCATAGCACAGAATTACATACATACATACATACATACATACATGCATTTAAAAGTCAAAATACATCGCACGGCAGGGCTGACATGACAAGTGTACGAGTATTTGCGATTATGACTCGAGTGTGTGCAAGCATTCTGGTAAAAGTATTGTAACAACAACAACAACAACAACTGCAGCAGTGGCAGCGGCAGCGGCACAGCGCAGCACTTGAAATGGAGCAGTTGGCGTATCGTGCTGCCATGCGGAAAAACAACAGCTGAAAAACAGCAAAATGATGGAAAATGCAAGCTGCCACCACCGAGCTGCAACAACAGCAATAATAATAATTACAACAACAAAATTAACAACAACAACAATTGTAAAACAACAGAGCTGCAGCAGCAACAGCAGCGACAATTCCATCATTGTTGAAAAAGTCAACATCAGGCACAGTTACACTGTAATGCCAACTCTAGCATTAATTGTGGTGGCACTGTGTGGTGAACTTTAACAAATATGCGCAAAATTCATAAACAATTTTGGTATACCAACCCATTATTTGCTCATGATAGATTGAGCCTTGAAAATGCGTTCAACGGGGCTTGGTTGGATAGATTAAATATGAGGCATGCACTGCGACCTTTGGTCTATTGTGCCCTCCTCTCTTCAGATATTACTTCATTCGGGAAGTTTAACAACCCGCCTAAGTTAATGGAGGTACGTAGTCTCTTAACTGATGTATTCTCTTCGATATGTTGACTCCTTCTTCTTGCAATTACAGGACAATCAAGAAGTATATGATCTGGTGTCTCCGCCGTAAGGTCGCAGAACAGTGACACCTTAATCGACAGTGCAATGTATACAACGCTACAAACTACCTTAGTTAGGGGAAGATAAGCTTCGTTAGCGAAGCCTTGATATTTGCAGCCAGTGAAGATCCATTCACGTCTTTTCTGCTCTCCAGAGTTCTTCTTTGATGGTATGTAGAACCACTGCGAAGAAATGCTCCGGTTCTATCGGCTTGGTGGCCGCCGCTTCTACCATTTCCAAAACAAACTTGATCTGGTGATTCTTCAGAAGTGGTTAGGTCTTTTTTTGAAACTAAAAACGTAATGAAACGGGATTCATATCGTACATATATACTAGGCATTTCCAAGGCAGAACAGCACTTACTTAATCTTTGCTATTACTAACAGATATCACAATAAACTTCATGATCTATTTGTTACATCTATTACAGAATATATGTATATATAATCTAGATAAAGAAAAGTTAAAACTGTTAAAAAATATGACGAGAGCAACGGTGTCAGTTCTACTTGGTTTCCCAAAACAATTTGGATTATTTGTCTGCTTCACAAATCGGCTTGACTTATAGGTGTTGTTGACGCTCTGTGAATAATGTTAAATAACTGTTTGCAGATTAGCTCATTTACCATACTGATTTCGGATATTTATATGATCAACCGGTCGGTTCCTTGAAAACAGCCAACAACGTTTCTTCGTTATATCGGACGTTGTGATCGACTGAGCTTCTGTGCTAAAGAGACAGTCGAGTCTAATACGTAATGTTTTTTTGAATATTTTCGTTCGGATGCTACAACGACAATGAATAATAAGGTTAATTGCACATGCCGAGAGAGGAAATTATTTTCTTCTCAACTTTGTACTCTAATTAGCATTCACCAACAATTTGTTCTTATTTATAAAACCTTATTTCAAACCTGCCACTTAAGTGATTTATTTTAACATTAGATTAAAGAATCCTTACGTACTTTCTTAGCCCTGATCAAAATGCTCGGTAATGGCGCTAGAATAAACAGATTTAGGTAAGTCAAGATTAATCGAGCATATCTCATTTCTAAACAAATCCACAACAAAGATATGTGAGCTGATATTCGATCCCAGTACTACATTCAGAAGTTAGTTGCCTACGAAAAAGGCGGCCACCTAGTGTACAATTTTTTGCTTAAGAAAAGTAACAACTGGTTGAAAATAATGGTAGAATCTGCCGAGCTTAAGCAATACTATTGACCAATGTTTACAATATATGTTAGAAATAGTGGTGAACTAAGGTGCTCTACTAAGAAACAAAAAGGTAGAGAATTTTAAGGAAAAAAATTCCCAATAAGATTTTCAAATCACCGAAGAGGTGGTGGAAAATGTAAGTATCTTATCTTGTTTTCTTCAGAAATTTTTCGCATAGATTTGCCAATTACATACTGATTCCACAACTTCCACAATGAAAGGAAAAAAGTAAAAAAAATTGGATCTTTGCAAATACTGGCTCGGAATGGAGATTGCTTTCCGTTAAATTGTGGTATTTCGAGTCCAGCTTGAGAATACAAAATTCTTCTTATCTTATTTTCTTGACCGTAGTGCTCATCCAACCGCATGTCTACTACTCAATTTTTACTTTGATCTTTAGCCGCATTTATTCTACTCAATTTATCGACTCATTAAGAATATTTTCGCGCCTGCATTCTCAATGGAAAACCACTGTATCTCGCCAAAAACTAATTTTTCGCTTGCATCTCGTCATACCCGGTCGAGTGTGTACGAATATATAGCGTGAAGTGGCTGAAACACGCTCTTAGCTAACGGGGCGCTCATGACGATGCAAATGACGACAATGACAAAGGCGTACGAGGGCGGGCATAAACGACGCGAAGCGAGTCGGGTAAGCGGGCGGGAGTCGCTGACGAGAGCACAACGATGGTGATGGCGTATAATAATGTCATATTCACATACATGCATTCATACATATGTTTACAGCCTATACATAATACTAGGCCAGGCAATAAAGCCTACCCAGCACGAACGAGTGGGTCTTTTCAGACTACAACGCTTCGTCGCAGAAAGTAACAACTCTAGTTACACCACCACCACAGCCGAAAGACATCACTTACGCTTCGGTTGACTTTATTTTTAGTACTCACATGAAAATTGTTTTCATCTACGAATGCGTTGTTGCAACGCCACGTTCGTTGGGCAGCGACGGCGGTGCTCGGTGTGTATGCTGCAGCGCTCAAGCTGATGGCCGGCACTCACTGTTCGTGTCTAAAAATTCACAAATCTACCAAGGCAACGCAAGTAAAATCGCTCGCTGCTGGCTTTCACATCTTCATATGCCTACATGGAAGCTTATATACACCTATACACATATACACACATACAAACACTCTCAATGCCTATATCCATTCGTTGTAAATGCGTTTTTATACTTTTAGCTGCTTGTTGTTGTTTTTTCTTGCAGTTGGCGCTTCAATGCGTGTTGCATGTGTATGCGTGTGGGTGTTTAGATTTGTTTTTCTTTTAAACATTTTTAAGCGCAAAATCGCACGGCAGCTCAAAGTACGGCAAACAAAAACAAACGTGGAAATATTTAATAAACAAAATTTAGGAAAAATCGACAACAATAATAACACAGTAAGTACCTCGACTGCAATCAAAAGCAAATCGCTTTCCGTGCTTCACAAGCTATTTAATTTTAATAAGCGTATTCATTTATGCGCTCTCATATTTTCAACTGTAATTTTTCTTTTGATCAGCTTTCCCATGACTGTACATAAAGAAAATTTGGAAAAAGAACAAATAAAAAAAAAGCAGTTCCAAAAATAAAATACAAAAATTTGAAAAAAATATACGAATATGCTCATGACTGTACTTAAAGAAAAAAATAAATAGAGAAACAACTTTTTTTTTCAATTTTAGAAATATTACCATAACTGTATATAAAGAAAATGAAAAAAATATAAGACAATTAAAAAAATATGAAAAAACAAACAAATAAACAAATAAATAGAAACAATAAAAAAAAATTGAGAAAAATATATAAACATGGCCACGACTGTACATAAAGAAAGTTAAAAATAAGTAAAAACTATATAAAACATAATAATAAAAAGAATTTATAAAAATATATTTAAGAAGAACAACAACAACACCAGGCTTCATATGAAACAAATGCTCTTCATTATTGTGGGCGTATCATAAACTGACCGGTTCACCATTCACCAGTCTGTGGGCGCCCCAAAATGCGTCGCATTTTATTTAAATTTTTGAAAAGGCGATAAGTGCGTCATAAATTTGAAATTTGCATCCGACCACACGAAAGCGCAGTGCATTCACTGACATTTCATTCAATTTCTTTCTTTTCATTTAGTGATTAGGGGACCTGGTGGCCTCCATGCGCTCTCTGGGTCAACGCAGTGCCCACGAAATGCAGCGGAAATTCATTCATTCAAGGCAAAGCAAGCGATAAGTGCTTTCAGATGAATATTTTAATGCGTTGAACTGCTTAGCTGAGAGTGTGTTTGGTGCGTCTGTCACACACAATCGCTACCTGGAGGTTGAGTGTTCGTTGCTTAAGTCGGAGAAGTTGACTGTTAAGCAAGAGTGGTGAGTTACTTGCGAGAACTGAAGGGAGATGTGGCAGTTATGCGATTGGAGGCTATAGCAAAACGGTTACTGAATTCCTTCCTAGCTTACTTTCAGGAATTCTGCTATTCAGCACTTTATTCAGCTAGCTTTCTACTATGCTGAATAAGCGTTAATTAAGGTATTCTAGGACCTAAAGGCCAAATACTATATAGTTAAATGAATGAAAAGATAGCTCCACTCCAAGCTTTTCACAAGTTCCAGCTTTCAGCGCTATATTCAGCCATCTTTCTATTATGCTCCGGTTCTTTGAGCTTATTCAGCATAGTAAAAATGTAGCTGAATTAAGTACTGAAAGCTGGATGATCTGCAACTCGTGGTATGGATTTGTCTTTTTATTAACCATCATACATCAATACATTCTCTATTCAATTCTCTATTTCAGTACATGGTTGGTAAAAATAAATAAAATACAATGAAGATCGTTAATCTAACCGGTAAATCTAACCGGTTATTAAAATAACTATAAACCTATTGACAAACACATCGATATAGTCAATTAATCTTTGGAAAGACTTGTCATTTTATTGGTATATGGAGTCTGCCCCAAAAAACCAAATTGGGTAAGTATATCTTAAGGACAAAGAAAAGTATAAGCTCTAAGCAAGAGTATCGAGAAGTTCGCCTTGCAAGTCCCGAAACTGTTAAGAATCGATAATGTCCACAAAAAAGAAGGTAAGATAATCGCCTAAAAAATCATTTGATATACCCCTCCATCTTGTTGAAAACCATAGCAAGACGAAACCGTTTCTCTTTGAATCGATGACTGAGGTTGGAAAATGCTTGAGGTTTGTCTGAGAAAATGTTGATGGATGGTACTTTCATTTGAAAGAGTATTTTATTTTATAACAAAAAAAAAGTTTATTTTACAGTTACATATGCACAGTCATACATGCACACTTTGATAACTTCAGAGTTTAGACATGAGAACTAACCGGATTGTATAAACATTGGATGAATACAATTGAGACTTAAAACTGAATGTTGGGATAGGCAGGATTGAGACCGACTATATGACCCCGCACCCATCTCTACTTAGATTCAATAAAATATTTTAAACTCATATTTTTCATTCGAGCGTAGAAGTTAGCAAATTTTACCAAAGTACTATATATATTAATGACGGCAACCATTTAAATAAAATTTCGGATTGTCTTTCACATTGTATGTGTAAATTTGAGATTAGTATGACGGGTTCTAAATATCTAACTCGTCTAGCTCGCGTCTATTCTCTTACGGTATAAATTACTATCCGTTATCAGTTATAGGCTCCAGGAGTTTTTCAAAAGATGTCCGGAAATTTATAAGATATTTTTATTGTTTGTTGATTTGATATGTTTGATGGTTTCTGGATAAATGGTATTCAAAAGTACTTCCTGACCGCTATAGGCAAGTTTACAGTGAACTCCTGGCTATATCGCAATAGGTCAACTTAATCATGAAAGTTAAACCGGAATTCGATGTAATGAGACATCTGTTCTCATCGAACTTAAAACTTTCTGACGATCAACTAACATATGTATATTCTTATGCTGAGAAAAGGACGATAATACAATTGTGGTTTTAAAATTCTATAGCCATTATCTAACGATTTCAACGGTTTCAAAAGAGATGAGATATCTACGAATTTCTTACTTCAAAATAACTGGTTTTAACGAATATAAGTTCTTGATCAACTCTCGATGTTAACAAAGTCGGTTCGTTGCATAATTTGACAAAATTTTTAGAATAAAATTTAACATCAAATCTGTCAAAAGCTTCCAGCTAGTTGACCCCATATGGCTGAAGTTATGAGATCCAAGGTTTTTTCACTTTAATCGCACAAAAAAGGGACCGAGAAGATTCTACCTCGTCATCTTCGACCGATTTCATAGATTATAGATTTATAGACTGCTCAGTTGTCGAGGGATAAGCAAGATCCGAATAGACATACATATAGTTACATATAGTTAAAACTGGTTACTATGAAGAAAATATTTGCAGTGAATAAAAATAAATAGGTAATCAATTAAGCTATTTGAACGGAGTTAAACGATTAACAGTTAAAGAGAATTTGTGTGATTATAAACGGCTTGTGTGCCACACAATGAACTCTGCTGGAAGCCCGCATGACGCCACAACTTTATTAAAAAGTATATTACGTAAATTAGCATGAAAGCGAGGAAGCGAACGAACGGCAATTGCTGAAGATGCACACACAAGAAAAACAAAAACAAAAAATACAACAAAAAGTAAATAATGAATTCAGCGGCACTTAATGAGGCGAATAAAGAAGAAAAAAAAGAAGAAAAAAAAGAAAACAACACACAGACAAAATATAAGCGAGCAGCACCACAAGTGAGAAAAAAGAAGAAGAGGAGGAGGGAGCAGAAGAAAAGCAATGGATTTCGCTTCCACAATTTAAACAACGCTTTTTATGGCCAGTCACACTTCAAGGACACAATACAATTTCATATGTAAAAATATACTTCATATAAGCGCAGATGCACATTATATATATATATATAATCTAAATACTCATAAATAATTTTTTGCAAACACTTTAATAAAGCAATGGAAAATGAGGCAAAAAGTTAAAAAAATTGGACAGCAATTAAGTTTTGCTCGATAATTATTAATAAATAAATAAGTTTGCATTTTAATGTGTCAAAGGCAGTTTGGGTCTACAAATGGAATTATTGGCAGATAACTAGACACATAGATATGTATATGCGTGTATGTACATATGTATATATAAATATTAGTATGTATACACGGTTTTATATGCATTGTGCAATCTTTGTGGGGTAGAGACCAAAAAGTAGACATATTAGGGTGGCACACTTTTTTCGAAAATCTAGTTTTCGGCATGAAATCTGTTTTAAAATTTCTTAAATTATTAGATAATTCTCATCAATATCAAAATAATTATTTTTTATATAATTTTTGTGCAGATATTCAATTAAGCGATACACGCTTAACTAAACTAAACTATCCTAACTAACTAAGTTTATCCTATCAAGGTTTTTTAGACAACCCCTTAATTTAGTAAATTAAAACATGTATTGTGTTAAGACCTTTTGGACATCAGCTTAATTTAGTCAATTAGTAAATTTCTTCTATCAAGGTCTTTTAAACATCCCCCTAATTTAATCAATTAGCGAATTTACCCTATTGAGGTTTTCCAGACAAAACTTTATTTACTCAATTTAATCGTTTTTCCTAAACATATTGCTGTTAACAATATGTGAATATGTGATTAAATTAAGGAGTTGTCTGAAACGCTGTTTCAACCATTTGCAATTGACTAAATTAAGCTGTTGTTTGAAACGCATATTATTTAATTGACTATAGGATAGCCTAATAATAGAATTCACAAACATTTTTAATAAATTAAGTAATATTTAGGTAACTGGCCGAACTCTTGTTTAAATTAATCTAAGAAGTAACTTAAACTGTACTTCATTTAGAGATGTTTCTTTTCCGCTAGTAAAAAATATTAGGTCCTTCCGATAAACCCTTATTTTATTCATATAAGAAATTTACCAATACCTATTAAAAGATAACATCTTGGTTGACTAAATCAAGGGGCTGTCTGAAACACAAGTTAACATCTCAACAAAAATATTTTATTCAATTAACCGAGGAAAGAGAGATATCTAACTTTTCAATAATACCTATTTACATACATATTTTTTTATAAATAATAACAATAGTTGATCTGATTCAATGATGTGAAATAATATTTAATTGAGACAGCTATTGATCAAATTAAGCTGAGAAATAAATCGAGTTATACTTCAAGTATAACTCGGGACTCCTCAAGCTGATTTTAAACATTTCCAATAGTAATTTCTACTTGAAAGGTACTCAGAAAGGTCTAAATTGCAACTCTATCTCTATTAAAATATAAAAAAATCAATTTTCTCTAACTCAATATTTTCGGTATTTAGTTCAGAGTTAATTAGTATAGTACAAAGAGTCGAATGAGGCGAATGTGGTAGTAATCATAAGCTCACATACTCAGTTTAGAATTAACTTTCGGATCGAATACTAATAATTCTGGCCTATTAAATCTTTAAAATATAGTTAATAAAATAATATGAGATAGAAAATAATGTATAAATATATAATATAAATAATAAAATTGTGTTCAAAAATAGAGGGAATTTTCGTTTCTTTTTTTTAATATTTATTCATTCGTCTACATTAATGTTGTCGCCTTCAAAATAGTCTCCATTCGATATTATGTACTTATGTCAGCGTTTCTTCCAATCGTCGAAACACTTCTCAACCTCAATTTTTGGGATAGCCTTTAGCTCTTTGAGCGATGCGCTTTTAATGTCATCTATACTTATAAAACTACAGCCCTTTAAGGTTCTTTTTATTTTTGGAAATAGGAAAAATTCACACGGAACAATGTCTGGCGAATATGGAGGCTGTGGCATCGTCACAGTATTGTTTTTGGCCAAGAATTTACGAACAAGCAAGGAAGTGTAAACAGCGCCATGTGATCACAGCATAAAGCCATGAATTGTTTCTCGACAAATCCAGGCGTTTTTTCCCGATTGCTTCACGCAAACGGCGTTGAACTTGCAGGCAGTACACCGTATTGAACGTTTGACCTTGAGGGATGAATGCATGATGCACAATGCCATTAAAGTCGAAAAACACAGTCGAAGAACATTTCCGTTATTTTCTGAACACACCACTTATATTTTTTGAATTTTTCATCTTTGCTTTCATGCTTTATTCTGTAGTCTTTAATTTTCAGGCATACTAAAACAATAAGTTTCCACACTCTTAACAATTGTTAGCTGAAAGTTTGGAGTATTTCGTGCAGTAACAGCGATTTTCGCTTTTTATTTGTTCCATGGTTAAAAAGTTTGGCATAAATTAATTTAAGTTTACCTAAATTTTAGAGAATATTATTTCGAAATCTTATCTGTTGAAGTATAAAGCCTTTTCTTTCAGTTAAAGTGATTACTTTACCCACATTTAAGAGTTATAGGTTTGAAAACGGCTTTTTTATGCAGTAATAATCCCGTATTTATTATAAGAAATATCTACACAAACTACCAAATAGGTGTCTTTCATCATTTTAAAGATTAACCGGATGGTTTTTAGTGTGATTTCTCTACGTGGTACGTGAAATTCGACTGTTGTTTTTTAATTTGCTGGAAATTACAGATTAAACATAGTTCTATAGATATTATCTATGTATAATGCAGTAGAAACATTCTCAAACTCAATTCTTCTCTCAAGGTACCTAACATAAAATTTGATATTTCTTACATAAAAAATTTTCGAAGAAATATTGGAGGGGCTTCATGAAACATATGGCCCACGTAACTTAGTGCAACGGATTGGTTCTTTTTATGCCCTTAATTCTTTTAATTGCTATTGTTAGACCTCTTAATATGATATAATATGAGTGCAATTTTATTAAACTCTTCATGTCTTTTTTTTTTATTAAATTTTTAAGTAAAATTTTAGATTACAATTTTGTTTGCATAATTCTTAATTTTTTTTTACCAAAAATGTTTCATTCGAAATATGTGATGATTAATCTTCAATTTAGGCCCACCCTAATGCATATGCACACAGCAGCAACAGCACATACAAAATATTTATATAAGCATATTGAAATTAAAACATATAATTTAAAATTTACAATAAAAGTTAGCCATAACTAGTCGCAGGGCAAATGTTAAGCAAACCCGCGTGGCAATCATTTTATTTACAATTGTTTTCGGTTTTCCAATACTTAATCGGTACAAACCAAAATAAGTACGTGCTTATTAAAACATCTGCGTATAAGTGCATGACTTAAGTGGGCAATCGTTAGGGCGAATTGAGGCAATGCATTGCGAAGCTTTGCGCTGCACACGCGGTAGGGGGGGTATATGATAGTGATAGTGTGTGTGTGTGTGAGAGAGTAAGTGTTTTTGTTGCTGAGTATGCGCACATGTTTGGGCATTGGCCGGAAGTACCACATTTCGGACGCTTTCATTTAAGTGAGAAATGGAAAAAAAATGGAAAAAAATTGAAAAAAATGAAAAAAAAATAGAAAAAAAGTATAATAAATGAGAAAAAATAAAAAAATAAAAAAATAAAAAAATAAAAAAAGTATAAAGTAAATGAGAATAAATTAAAAAATAAGAAAAAGATTGAAACAAGGAAAAATAAAAAAAGGGAAACTTAAAAAAAAAATTAAAAAAAAAAATATAAAAAAAATCGACAAAAATGTGAAATGAAAAAATTTCCTATTCATGCAACATTTAAAATTAATTTATGTTTATTCACGAGTTTCCGATTCCCATGCATTGAGCAAAATAATCAATTACGGGCGTGTGGTATGCATGATAAATATGATAATATTGTAAATAAAATTATGGATATGGATGGATTATGGATATATATTTACATACATATGTAAATACATACATAATCAGAATATACATATATAATCAGTCTATATATGCATATATGTATATATATTTATATTTTCAAACCAAAACTTTTGCCTTGAAATAATTTTAGCTTTACGTCAAAAATCACAAAAACATTTTAAACGCAAAAACAAAGAAACATATTTATTTACTTATTTTACTCATTTTGAATTTTTGTTGTTTGGTCCGCTAGCTGATTAATCGTTTGCCGAGATTAAAAAAAAGTTTGCGTTATTTCAGGCTTTGTTGTGCTTTTATTTTGCACTTTTCGGAAATATTCTTTTTCCTGCCAAATTGTTTGCAGGAATTTTTTTTAGGTACACACGCAAATAAACAAATAAAATTTTACCCATAGGTTTGTTGTTAAACACACTTTTGCTTTCATTTTTTTATGAATATACATATGAATATTATTTTTAAACACACGAAGCCAAAACGCAGTGGCAAAGGTATGCTGTCTTGTCTCGTTTTCCGGAATAATGTCTGCCAAAAAAATTATTTTCGGCACGAACAAGCACAAATGCAAACATAGATATTGATATATACTAAAAAATTAATCAAAATGAGCTGCTGATGCTTCTCGTATAGTAACAGAAAATTATTATTATATATTATAAGGACAATGCAGCTAATTAAATTAAAATAATCGCCGAAAGTTAAATTAATTGATAATACAACAAAACATAAAATAAAAATTAATCTAAAATTACCTTAATTGCATATTTGATTTTGAAAAATTTAGTACAGGGTGACATAAATTGTTAACTAAATGTTGATCTATAATTTTAAATAAGTGGGAACGTACTTTTGTAATGTCATTTTCCTTAAAAATTACAAGAGAAAATACTTAAATTTTTAAAAATGGAAACAAAATAAGAGTTCGTGGTGAGACAAAATTTAAATGATTAAACATAAAAAAATTACAACAAACTGAAAATTATATAAATTTCAAATTGAAGTAAAAAATTAAGTACAAGGTGACATACATTTTTTAATACATTTTCAATATTTTATTCTTTTTGAATATAATATGTTGCAAAATCCTTTTTAAATATTAGAACAATAAGTACATATAGCATATTAGTCTGTTGTACCCTTAACATAAGAAAATATTAAAAGCATTCTAAAAAAAAGTTTTCAATCTATCCTAAGCACTAAATAAAATACATATGAAAATAAATTAACTTATAGCGTATAATATTTAATAAAAAAAAGCTGTGAAAATAAACTAAATTAAAAAACAGCTGAAATTTAAAATAAACTAAAAATTACTTACAATGTAAATTTGATTAAAAAATATTTTATATGATGGCATATACTTTCAATTATTATTATCATCTGTTTTTTGAAATAGTAGCGCAGTAAGAAAACACATTTTAATTTTATGCACCAAAAATTAGAAAAATTAAAAAAAAATTGTGTGGGGTGCAAAAATGCAATGTTTCAAATTAAATTTAATTAATATGAATTGACTAATGACTTTAAATTAAATTAAAACAATCAACACAGGTTGCAATTGTGCTGATAAAAACAAATAACAAATTGCAAATTCAAGTGAAAAAATTAAGTATAGAGTGACTTAAGTTTTCGAAAAAAGCGGCATCAACTTTTTGAAAAAAAAAAAAAAATTATTTTTTTTTTATTTAC
This sequence comes from Bactrocera minax, assembly GCA_021498325.1. NCBI lineage: Eukaryota > Metazoa > Arthropoda > Insecta > Diptera > Tephritidae > Bactrocera > Bactrocera minax. Next base: position 1,855,244 of record JAKEEE010000038.1, on the reverse strand, counting down.
CTGTTGCCCGAATAAAATAATACAAAAATTTAAATCTTTGAAATACGTTCAGATATCCCATCCTGAAATTTCGGTATATACTTGAAGAATAGAACAACTGAAAAACATAGAAAACTACCTTTTGCATAAGATAGCTTTCTTTTCACCTAAGAGTTATCCGAAGACGTCTTCTGATAATTGTTTTAGAAATTTTCACATAATCCAATTCTTAACACTAATACTTATTAGCAGTGATCTACACTTTAAGATGCCCAATAAAATGTTTTACAAATTATAAAAGAGTGTACCCGTTTCATGCTGCTCAGTAACTAGTTTAAGTTTGGAGAAACTCTTTGATATTCCATAATAATTATCTTGAAGATCCGTGTACCTCAACTGCTTACGGGGATAGTCTAGAGCCATAAAATAGGCCTAACTTTAACAATTTATACCAGGAATAATGAAAAAGGAATAACATGTTTTTTTTATTTTTTTCTTGTATTTTAGTATTTAAAAAACAATTTACATTTGGGGAATCATCCTTTTCAAGAGGGCCATTCTAGGAACTCGTGACACAATATAACTAAATAGTTTAATTCTCTCAAGACGGGAAAACACTCCTTTTGCTCTACTTAAGAATGTCCACGGGAGATATTTAGGCGGTCGACAAATTCAAACTAGTTCATCGAGAGAAATATAACAAAATTTGTAAGGCAAGCGGAACATTCAAGAACGAAGTGTTGTGATGATTCTATCTCGTCTACTTTCAAGCAACTTATACAACCGGTATACGATAAAATAACACTGGTGAAATATGACAATCTTCATGGAAGAGTTCGTTCGGAGCACCAAAATTCGGTGACTAATCCAGATTGTTCGAAATTCTTCGGGTTTTGTGCAACAAAATACGATTTTTCACTATTAGGTGACTGATTTGAAAGTTTTTAAGGCTTATTAAGTTCTTCACTTAAGCACTTTACTATAAAATATATTAAAAATGAACTAAAATTTGAAATTGAAAATTTTAATATATTTAATAACCTAATTTAATAAAAAAAATAATAACATATTTAGCTGCTTCAAATTTCCTACACCCAACCCTTTGCTATGAGTTCAGGCAGTGAATGTTCTTGCGAAAATATACAGTGCATTGAAAAATTCTTCGGTACACTGACGAAACATTGGCAAGTTTCTCAAGTTCCATTTTTCATAGCCATCCACTTACAAATATACGCATATATATACATATATATATCATGTACTGCCATAAATACAGTATTATTGAGTACATGGCTAAGTGAAAAATATATTTATAATCTTTGTGTATGTGCACATGTAAATATGTATTATTAAGTACAAACGTATGTATGTATGTGGGCATTATGGCAAAAAATACCACACACAGAATTTACCTGCAAACGCATATGTACATATGTATGTGTCATTTTATCTACAGTAGAGTGCGTAAAAATACATTAGTCGTATAAATTATGTATAATGTATTCTTATCTCTCTATTCTTCAATTAATGCAGAGTAATGGAGACCAAAGATAATTGAATCTATTAATAGTGATAAGAATGGGCTTAATCGTAATCGGCACACAACTTTTTTGATATCGAGGATGACTGACAGATAACCGTCCATCTTCTGGAAATTATAGAATTCACAATTACTCCATATTTTAGGCTGAGAGATAGATGGCGCAAGTAAAACAACTTATTTAGCAGCTGATATTACCGTTAGAAGCGTATTAATGAGCTAATTTAGTGCTAAAGCCGGAATAAATCTGTCATAAGTCAACGCCCGAGATATATTGTTATTAGCTTTTTTAGCTTTTTAGCCTTTTTATTAGCTTTTTAACTTACATACGAATATCTTAAACACAGCTATAAGCAGTACGAAATATTCGAAGGAAATTTTTACGATAGTCCGATCCACGTATCCGATACGGCACTGCAGTTATATCCGCCCAAGGACAACGATAATTTCCACGAGAGTCGAAACGGTACGGTATCGTATTTACAAACAATTAATCGGAAGGACAGTTTTAACGGCAGTGGGGTCTAAGTAAGCGGAATGGAGCCGGACTTTTAGTCTGCAAAGGACTGTGAACTCGGCAGCATTCCTCATGATTATTTGGGGAATGTTTTTTGCCGCTATAACACAACACCTAGTCGAATCTTCACAATTGAAAGTCTTGATTTAAATTGGGTCAAGGATCGGTCATTACTGTGTTTTCATTGGCATTCCTTACAAATATTTGGGCAGGCCTTGCTTCAAAAACAGCAATATAGGGTTTAGCGAAGACTAGAAATTATTATACTATAACGTTTTATTAGTTTCTGTTGGTCCACAAAAACATTGTCTCTAGAGATTTTAATGTGAGATCACAGAGCCATTTATCATTGCAACGCCTCATCCCTGCGATCGTCAACCTGATGTGGATTTTTATACGAATTTTAAGTTTATGGGAATATTTCCAGAGATTTAATACCGACAGTTGGATTCTTCGGATTTTCCTATGTTTGGAAACCTACCTCAAACACATCGATTGCTAGTCAGGAACTCGAACTCCTTCACTGCGATGCCCTCGTGAAAAAATTAAGTATTATAAGCCGTCATAAACAAACTTTTTAAAGTTCTTTTGCCCAAATAATGATTTTCGAGATTTTCTACCTTTGAAAATTAATTTTCTAAGACCGTCGCTGGTTTCAAGACCTTCTGCTTTTAAGAATAATATTTTTTATATTTTACGGAAAGTGTTTTCTGATCACTTATGCGTTCATTATCGATGTATATACTTTTTTTTGAACGCTCACCAATTTTGCAATACAAAAATTAGTTCACCGACCAACATTATCGATGCTATTATTTTGCACAGAACTCTGCCCACCGGAGTGCTGGTATCTAAAACACCACAGCAATAAAAATTTAAATTCTTTCTTAAAATTATTTATATAGTTTAGCTGGAAAATGAAAGCACAAACACACACACATACACGCACATAGAGAACGAGCGAGAGAAAGGCTGGGTGGTTAAATAACACAGAAGAAAATATGGAAAGAAAAAAATTTAAGTGTAGTGAGTGCAACACACAGCAACAAAAACAATAAATAATTTTTACAACAGCACCAATAACCAAAACTACAACAAGAACAACAACTTTCAACTACAATATAAAAACTACAACAAAACAACTCTACGAAAGACAACAACTCTGCGTGATGCAGAAAATAACAACAAAAACATTGAGGAGAAAGCAACAACAACAAAAAGGTACCACATTCGCGAGCTAAATTCTTTACTGAACTTGTGCTTACTATTAATTATAATATTTTTCTATTTCACCCCACCAAAGTAGTGCTAAATTTAGCGCACTTTAGAAGTTCACTACTGCCGAGCATTGGCAAGTGCTTCAGATAAGCTACTGCAGCTGACGTTGTAGTCGACGGCGCTACCATGGTACAACATAATTTTCATCGCATTGCTACTACTCAACTTAAAGCGAACTAAATATACACATGTATGAATGTATATACACACACACATACATATATATATGTATGAAAGTGCATAGTTACGCATAGCGAGTGAGTTTCAGGTGCAAGCGAGCAACTATTTTCAGTTCGTGCTTCTACTTTTTTGTTTCGAAGAATATGTGGAGCGCGCGGTGGGGCCCATTCGCACACATACCACCACATATACGCACGTGCGTGTGTTTGTAGCGTGTCAGCGCAGCGCGTTGCAGTTTATGGTGTTCTTTCGGTGTGCCGCGGTGTCATGCGGGTTAATAATTCGCGCAAATGGAAGTGGTATTGTTGTTGCGGCTTGTTGTTGCTGCTGTTGGCTGTTGGCTGTTGCGTGCCGCGCTCGAGTTAGCTGTAGAATTGCGAATTACGCCTTTAGTGTCTAATTCGCATAAAATCATGTTTTCTACTTTCCAAACAACACCAAAAGCAGAAAAGAAGACAAAAAAACTGCAATGTGTAGAATCCGACGAGAAGGTAGTAGAATAAATAAAATTACTCCTAAATATTTAAAGACAACCCAAAACTCAGCCAGCCACAGGGCAAATCTGCTTTCGCTGCACAGTACTAATGAAGTAAAAGTAGAAAAACCAAAAAGGAAAAAAAAAGTGAAATAGAATTTGAAATGTGACAACGAGGTCATCGCCACACTGTAACCCAGTAGACATTTGAATTGAAGCCTCAAACAGGAGTAATGAGGGAAGGAATAACCTACTTTTCGACTATATTTCCAAATTGAGAATATTTGGAATATTAGAATTCTCGATTACATTCTAAAGTATTACTTTTATATCTTTCAATAATAAAGTTATCAACTTGAGAATAATAAACTTATCCGATTGAATAAAGAAGAATATCAACCATACATATTTTCAACTCGAGAATAATAATGTTATCAATTTAAGGATAATGAAATTCTCAGTTATATTTTCAATTACTAAACGATTAATTAAATCTTTTCAACTATATTCTCAATTCGAGATTTACAATCTTCTCGATCTTTTCTTATTTACGAATTTCTCAGCCATATTTTCAACCCCAAAAAGGAATATTTAAAATTTCTCAACTATATTATCAAGTTGAGATTTAAAACTTTGTCAACCATTTCTCAACTAAATTCTCATTCTTTAAAAAAATATTTTAAATTTCTCAATAATATTCAGTAGGTGATATTTATAATTTTCTCAACTAATCTTTATTTATAAATTTCTGAATTATATCCTCAAAAAATATATAAAATTTCTCAACCTAATTCTTAAGTTGAGATTTATATTTCTCAACAATGTTTTCAGCTTGATAAACTCACACAAATCTGCAGTTTAATGGTTTTGTATATAATAGGAGTAATTTGTGATAACCTGAAATTTATTGGGCGAATAATGGATTGAGATTATAACGGCTAACCAGCGGTTAAATACGCTGTTAGCTAAATACGCGAGTTTAAAAAAAAATTACAAAATTCGATAGAAAGCCTTAATTTATTATGAAGCGGTTTTAGAAGGCTTACATTTAAAAATATATTTCTGGAAAGCGTTATCACATGTTTAAAAAAGGCATTCTATTAAATTGCTTGAACAAATGTTCAATGATATGGCTATCCAACTGAAGAAGTTCAGGAAGGCTTAAATTCCAGAATAATTTAATATATCAATTATATTTATTATTAATCATTATTATATTATTATAATTAATATAATTAAAATGAATATAAATAATTATTAACTTAATAAATTGATAAAATAACTGAAATATTAAAATGGGTTTAGAGAAATTTTTAGAGAAATTTCTCATCTGTTGAAAAAAATTTATATTTTGAATTGTTAAAATAAGCCAACTAACTAACAGATTGAAGGGGTTTAAGAAATCTATCTTTAGTAATATATTTTGATAAATATTACCACCATTTTTTATTAATTTAAATTGATCAAACAAATAAAATATTTATATAATATATGGACGTTGAAAAACCATTTCTGCTGAAGCTATTTTATTTTTAGAAAGATTGCCAGCAATTTAATTTAAAAAAATTGCTGAAATGCATACATTAGTGCAATATTGATATCAAATGAAATGAAATCATGCGATAATCTTCAAGTATAATCCTCGCCAGAATTGAAAAAGTTAATTTGGAGAGAACGCTTCGACACTGCAGCAAATTGGATAGGGAAATTATTATTTTTTTCACTTTTTTACCAATTGAATACTGTTTTTGGGACCCTAAAGCGTACTTTAAGAAAAAAAAAAGATTTTTTGCAAATCCTAACCTGGTCTAGACAATAGATCTAGACAACAGACAACAGACAAATAATAGACAACTAAATAAAGTTTATGTAAACAGTTGCAAAAGCACTAATAATCTTTCGTTTTGCAATATTTACCCTTTCGAATAAACAAATATGTAAGTACGAACATTTTAGTTCACTGGGTGGTCACATTCAAGAATATGCAGCGCGAAGAAGGCGTGCACGTCCGCAACAGCGTTATTTATTAACTGCCAGTTACAATGTATAAACTATAAAATTAAAACCCTAAGGTCAAAGGGTATGAACTATATGCGCTTAAAAGTACTAAAAGCTGTCTTTAGTAAAGCCCCTTGTGTGGCTCTGCAGCAACTACTACATACACACTCATCTAATACTGCTTTGCATGCTAATTTTGTGCGCACAATGGACTGGAAAATTCGAACAAGAACACACACATATACAGACATATACACACGCACCGTTATCGGTGGCACATCTAACTGCTATTTAAAGCAGTGGACAAGAGTGTGGTGGAACGGACAGGCGGTGAAGATAGTGGTGAGTGACTTCATGTCGCTTGTCGAGCGATTAAAATCGTGTCCAAAATAAAGTAACTACCAAAACAGTTGTCTCGTTATCTCGAGCGACGTGGTTTGCCACCTCGCCAAACACACACGCACACACACCAACAAAATTACGTATGTTGACAAGAACGAAAACTTATAATACTTACAGCGCTTCAAAATGGAAAATAAAATAAGAATCAAGCTGTGAAAGTAAATACACGCACACATGCATAAACACACATACACACATTTACATACACACACACACACACACACAATCAAATTGTCTTCTAAACATGCATGCACACATATATAGTTAGTAAAACAAACGGTATGCCTGATAAGACCATATTACAGCATGAAGCGGAAAATTTACAAAAATAATAGTTAAAGCAACAACAATAACAATAACAACAACAAAAAAACTGCTCTAGAAGAACTTATCTTATCTTCGTGCTTGAGTCATGCTTGTGTGCGGCGACGACCAAGCGCTTGCTTGTTTTCAAGGGTGGTGGTGGAGCGTTCTTGACGCTCGCTTCGCTAGTGCGGACAGCAACAACAACAATTGCGTATAGTCTCTATTAAGTACAATAATGAACTTATTTGCCATTCGCTGCGGCAATTTTTGTAGCTGTTGTTGTTTGAATTAAAATTATTTTTTTCTTTTTCTTGGTGAATTAATACAAGCGCGATTAGCTTTGGCAAGTCTTTCGCTGTTTGTTTGTTAATTTTGATAAAAAAAATTGCGGGTTTTTTCAATTGGAAGATCGGCAGAACAGAAGAAGTCATTAATATACAAGAATGCGAGGTGAAAGAATGTGGGGAAATATTGACCATTTAGATTAATAATTTTTTTTATTGGAATAGAAAATATGTAAATTATAGTAGATAACATAAAAAAGACAAAAAATGATTATGTATAAATAACGTAATACTATTTTTTATAAACTTAATGCTATATATAAATTATAATTATTATTAACTTAACTTTATTATTTAAAAAGTCATAAATTATAGCAAATATAAAAAATTTTATTTTATTAAATAACAAAATATTATACTAATGCTAATTCACAATAATATATGATGGAGTATATACAATAACTACAATAATAATACAAAACATTTTATAGTGAAAATTTTGTTACAAAAAAAGAAATAAAAAAGTTTAAATGCAAAATTCATAATTTTTTTTTGTAATTTTTAAAATTTTTTTTTATTACATCATAAAAGTAATAAATTCAAAGAAAACAAAATCATATTATAACATAATAACGCATAATATAAAAATTTAATATGTAACGTAAGTGAAAGAAATATTGTATATATATATATGAGTTAAAATAAATAAATGGTGACTAAAAGACAAAACATTTAAATATATACTTTTTTTTATAAAATAATAGTTAAATTTAGACCATATTATCTTTAGATCTTTAGATTATTTAGATCTTGCCATATTATAAACAACAAAAAAAATATAAATAATAAAAAAATAGTAACATATTTACAAAAAAAAGAATAATTAAGTGAACTTAAATGGAATATAAAAACATATATAAGAATATTTACAAAAAAAACATAAATAATAAAGTAGAAATATTTACAGACAAAACTTTACTTTGTGCAACAAATTTACAGAGTATTAAATATGAAATCAAGTTCAGATATAGTACACTTTTTATACGAATACAAGGGTTAATAAAATAAAAATGTTATTTTTATAACGGAAAAGAAGCATAAATATATTACTGCTATATGAATAAAACATATAAATATAAAATAAAATAGAATAAACAAATATTTGTAATAAGCAGAATACTAAACAAATTATTTTAATTCAATATTTAATTATATTTAATAAAAAAAACTTAACAATAATAAAAAAGTAATAATTCAAATTAATTAAGATATATATAATATATAAATGAATATAAGTAAAAAGTACATATTTAATAATAATACAAAATAACAACAAATTTATTAATGTAATTTATGATAACATATATTAATTCATTAACACTTAATACCGCAGATATAAGTTTTAATTTGGATACATTGCAAAATATGGGTACTAAGCATAAGCACATTAAATACATGACGTGGTTTTGTTATAAAAAAAAATGTTTAATGAATTCATGCCTTTTCTGTGAAACCTTTTAACGCATCAGATTTACTTATACCTTCTGTATTTAACATTCATAAATACTCTAATTAATGCCAAAAACTTGTTTCTCTAAACCACAATACTAGTTTATTTATTTTTTTGTTATAGTAATACAAACATACAATACTTGACCGGCTCAACCAAAAATCACACCCACAGATATGTCAACACGCATAGAAATATTATTTCAAGCTCTAGTCTAGCGAAAGAGGTTTGTTTGCATTGTCGTTTCCGTTGCTCCGTTCAATGTGCTTAACTGGTTTTTACACGTTTGTTTCCTGTGTTTGGTGTAATAAAAAAAAAAAAACAAAAAAAAAAAAAGAGCTTCAAACCAGACGCACTTGAGACCCGTGCGAGAACAAATTGAACCTTCAAGCAGCACGTCAGCCGATGCAATTGGCACGCGCGCAGCAGGGGTGACTTTTAAGGGCCAACAAACACGCACTCATACTTGCATATTAGTCACTCAAAGTGGCTGCAATTGGTGGCAGTGGCAAAACCGGCAACACCACCACAACCACCACCAGCACTTTTCGTTGCTTCAAGGAAGTGTCAAACAGGCCTGTTTGAGTCATAGCATATCCTGCAAGAGGAGCATACATTGACACACCCGTTTGCACCCTGCCCAATATTTTCAGAAAAAAAAAAAAAAACAAATTTAATAAGTGCAATTACCTCTGTTCCGGCAGTTGTTTCAACTCGGACATATCCAGTTCCAAGCGTAGATTTGACACCTCACATAGTAAATGATCACGATCGGCGGTGACTTCCTTGAGCTTTTCGCGCAGTGCACGATTCTCGCGCAGCAGCTCCTCTACATTGATCTTGACCGTATTCACAGCGGCAGCAATTTGTGGTGCCAACGATGGCTGTAATGTGGCCGTAGGCGTTTTCATAACACCCACAGACTCACTTGAACCGAAAATATTTAAATCATTATAACGTACAATACTATTCGTGCCGCTGCCGAGCGCGCCGGCGCCTATTGTACCACCACCATTGCCGCTACTGTTGGGGTCATAGCCAAAACCGGCCAACATCGAACTGGCTATAGCAAGCGATTGTGTGGTCTGATGCAGCTGTTGATCGAAAGATGCTTCAGAACTGCATAGGGAAATTGCATCCTGCGCCAAATGGTTTTGATTATATGCAGGTAGCAACTCCCCAGACTCACCGCTCTCGGTCATATTAATATGCAGATTGTCTTGTTGCTGTAACGAAAAGGATGCATCATTATCGCACATTCTCGACTTGTTCGGGCACACACGCACACACGTTCTTTGCACAGATGCACTTTTATATTTCCCCCCCTTTACTTCAAATTCGATATGTATGTATGTATTTGCACTTATTTTTCAATGCAAAAGCACTTCGATATTTCGATTTGCTGCTCTCTATATATATTATTTCAACTTGTAAATTATGGTAAACTTTTTGTATATTCCTTAATGCTTGCTTTTATTAAATATTTCGTATTCACTGTAGCACAAACACACTTTGTTAAGCGCACTCGGCGTGGGCGCAAATAAACAAACCATTCAACATTTTCGCCAATGTATAACGCATGATTCTTGGAATTAACGCTCCTGTAAAATTCAACTGTTGTTAGTGCATTGCCCTGCATTGGTTGCGACACATTGCGCCTATTCTATTTAATTAACACCAGTTCTAATTCGCTTTCTTAACTTTCGCAAATTTACTCGGAACCTCACCGCACAAAGTAGGATCAAAGAAGCAACAAGAAAACTGAACTAACAAAAAAACAACAATGGAGCGATTCAAGTTTCCAACTGCTTTAAAGGGAAGCAAACTGCGTATGACTGAAACACTGGCTGCTTCACAGGGTTGAGTTTCTAAAGTATTTAACTAAGAAATTTTAACAAAAAAAGTTATCGATCGAACTTGATTAATTGTTGGTTAAGAAATAGCAGTTGCTGGTAAATATGGGATATAAAGAGTTTTAATACAATAATAAAAACAAAATAAATAAAATTAATTCTAGTTGAAGTAAACTCCTGATTAGTCGTACAGTATTATGTGTAATTTGGTATCTTAAAAGCTAAAAAAAGTATTGAAACCTATGTAAGAAGTTTTCGTTAACAATAATAAAATTTTGTGTATGAAGTCTTGAAATTTTAAGTTATTTCTGGTTTTTGTTTTCACAATGTAAATGCAAATTTTACTTCTATCATAAAATACAATATGTAGTACCAATTGGATCATAAGTGTATTAGAATTCTGATTAGAATATGTTAAATAGCAGATTTCCAAAGTATAGCTCAAAAAAACCTTAAATATTTTTTCTATAAAAACTAAATTAAATATTAAATAAAATTTAAATTTTATATAATATGTTAAATTTTTGTAATTTAAAATATAATTCAATAATGAATGAACAACCCAGTTAATAAAGCCTACTTTGTGAATTTGAACATTCCTCTATTTTGATCAAAAATGTCTCAAATGCAAATATTAGGGTAATGACAAATATCTAAATTTAAGTTTCGTTTGCCAGAATTTTCGATTTCCCACCGATTGGTAGAGGTAGAGGTAGAGCCGAAATGCTAATTGGAATTGACTGAGCCGCAACTAGAATAAGTTTGGAGGCAGAACGTGACCTGTAGTGCTGTAACTAGTTCGGAGCATCCAGAAACTGCTCTTGATTTGATTTTATCTTGTATACTTTATATTCCCAATGAAATTATTAAATGACTCTAATTAGCAAAGAAAGCTTTGTTAAAAGAGGTCCAATTCACATTGAAAGCGAACTACGTAACCACATTTCGTGGTGATTTAGTTAAATTTTTTTGCTTGCATCTATTTTAGCTAACTTATCAACACTATTTATTGCCTTATCCTGCGTTACCGACACATTCCTTTGATACAACTAGCGACACACAGAGGTCGCATACGGTGGTACGCTCTTTAACCACCCGGTGAACTATTTTTTACACATTTACAAGCGGAAGTGGTGATGTTGAATAAATTTAATTGTGTGGTTTTTCTACAGCAAGCTCGTATTAACAATATATTTGGCAAATAAGTGGAAAATCCGATCTCCAAATCTCAATTGGTACTTTTCAGTCTTGGAACTCGCTTCATTCGATTAAAGTTAAAATGACCACTCAAAAAGACCCACAGCCATTCGTTTCATTATCGTTTTTCCGTTTTCTTCCGAAAAGTAAATGTTTTTGTCGCGTAGCGCCCTCTAATCTCGCAATTATGCTAGCAAGCATTCAGAAATCGGTACACGCTCTTGTGGTGACAACACGGTGAGAGTATCGAAGATGAGCACTGGATGAATAACAAAGGAACGAGGCAATTCTTTATGACCGACCCTAGAGTTTGAGGGAATTACCAATGTTATTGAAAGAACTTTCTACTGATATATTCAAGCATATATTGATCAAGTTATATGTACGTGAGATAGTACCAAAAATCGTCGCCTAGGCCTTGAAAAACTGTATTAACTATATGTGCCGCTGTGAAGCCTACCGTGGAAGCCACGTGAAAGAAATCATGTTTAATAAATTTAAACGCTCATTACCAGGTTGAAGTTATACACAGAAACCCTTCATGCCTTAAGGTTTTTGATGTATCGACGAAGCGTTTTGAGTTTATGGCAGATTTGTTGAGGGGCTAATATCGATTCTAGCCAATTCGCCAAGTTCACAGAAGGTATTTCCGAGATGTTTCAACCTGAGGTAGCAAAAACAAAGTCGAAGAGCAGAGAAAGTGTCGAGATGTTTTCACCTCCCCTTTTTTCATACAGATTAGGTAGTTTGCGTACCTATCTATGCCAACACCGATCTGTTAGAACTCTTACAATTTCTCGTCAAGGGCTTCTTAATACGTGAAAATACTTTGAAAAAATACCTCTTTGTTGGGAATGGAAGTAATTGTAATAAGAGTATACTTTCTCTCTTTACCCAACCCAACCAATGTAAAATATATATAATATATGACTATATAAGTATAAAATAGTGCACTGCATAGTAATTGTCTAAATGGGCGTGACATCTGACATCAATTTTGAATGCCGCATTCGATTGTGTGAGCATTTAACAAAATGGGCATTGCGCTGGCCAGAGAGCAAAGTAAACCATAATTATGCACATCCACTTAATAATTCATTTATTTGAAAACGATAAAGGAGGAGGAAGTGCAAAATCGCCACCGGCATCCCAAACCACACACACGTGCAACAAATAGTCCAGCCAGCCAGCTTAACTCAAAAATAAAGGGTCAGGGCTCACGAGTGTTTGTTCGAGAGCACAAATGCTCATAATAAATGGCTTCCAATGCCATTGCGGACAGGTTCATGCGAAATCGTAGCTTCTGATAAGACCACCGATGACGTCGGCGTAATTCAATGTGCTTTAGCAACAACAAAATCAACCATTTGAGTTTGCAGTAGTTGGTGAAAAGCGTTGAGAGCTCATCGTTACCGCCACCAAACCAAAATAGTATGTATGTGTGTATGTATGAAGCTTGCAATCGGCAAAAAATACAAGAACAAGCATTTATATATTGGGGTGGTGTCCAGCACCACCAACAAATCAACAAGTTGAGTTTCGCATGCGAATCTCGAATTCGGTAGGTGGTGTCGAACTCCGCCCTATACACCGCAGCCGCCAGCCGCTAGTCGCTGGTGGTCAGTGGCCGCTGCTTGTTTAGTGTTGACTCGTGGTGTTGGTGGTCCCTTATATTGTGTATGCTGCGAACGCATAGGTGTGTAGTGTCGATCGCTTCCTTACGGGCATGAATGAGCTTAAGCGGTTGCTGATAAGGCTACTTGTATGGATTAGTAAACTAGCAAGTGTTCGTTTCGATCTGGAAGTGCGGCGGAGGGGCCATAGAGATAAGCTTTAAAGGAGTATGAGAACTATTGGAGAAGATTTTGTTGGGCATTTTCTGTACTTGTTGGCATACCGAGGGGGGATTATTGAGCGTAAGGTCTTCGAGAGAAAGTGAGTTCAGTTAAACGACTTTGCCTCGCTGTCTTTGCTGGTGCCGGTCTGTAAAAAATATGGTGTAAAACTCGGGCTTGTACATTCTTTACTTTATTTTAAATGAACCGATAAATTCCTTCTCGTTCACTTCCGACATTTCACCTACTTATCAAATAGGGTCCTGAATCAATGTAAAGTTGCTGGATGCTTCAAAGCTGATACACTGATAAAAGAAAGACATTCTGCGAAGATCATCTGAAAGGATCACATGATAATATCTGTATTCACCGACTCTAAGATTCCGAGTTCCTTACAAAAAAAGGACTTGTCGGTAAGAAATTTCGGAAAGTCGGCAGACTCTCTAATAGAGATCTCTCTCTATTAGAGAGTGATATAAGCCTAACGATCCTAGAGATCTCTCTCTATTAGAGAGTGATATAAGCCTAACGAAAGTGGTTGAAACTCTTTCAATTGGAGAGCTTAATCAAAATATATTGTAGCAGCGTTGCCACCTACCTGAAAATGTGATAATTAAAGAGGATGTTTTGTTGACCTTCTTCAACTGCTTGACATTTGCAGTTTTGGAGAATACTGCTGGGGTGACAGTCCTTGGATCGATATAAATTTGGGTTTGTTTCGGTGGCCCCGGTTAAAAAATCTAGATCATCTCATATACTTGGCGGTGAGTATAATTTTCGTGTAAAACTTACCCCAAAATGATCCCAACATCTAATTTAATGCCACCGAGCTTTAAGAGCTTAAAAGCTGCGACTTTTCTTTGGTACTGAACTTAAATAACATAAAGTTGCTCGATAGATTAAATAGCTATAAACGAGATAGGTTAGATGAGACAATTAGCGGAGGACAAGAATGGATGAGAAAACTAAAAGCCCCGTCGCATATTTCATTGGCTTATTGATGTATCTAGTTCTCTCAGTTTCTGTCGCTGAGGAAACCAAGTATCTATAAAATCAATTCCCCATCCAGCATACCCCTTCTGCTATATATTAATACACCGCCCTATGCAATCATATTTTTAGGAGCATAAACTCTACACTAAGTGCCAATTCTGCCTCTTCACAATCATTGAGCATTTAATTGATACTTTTAAAATGGAACTGCACATCAATTATGAAACACTGCCCTGAAGCTCAGCTGTTTTTATGGCAAATCACTGGCTATCCATTTATTAATGTCTTCGATTTGGTTTATCTATAATTTTTGTGCATCCGCAGGCAGCGAAGCGATCACACGCTCTTTTGATATACGAGTAGGAAATGAAGCGTCTCCGCCGATGTCTAATTGTTCAGGTAAAATTTGATAAAGTATGCAATAGAGAGCATCATAAATTCGGACATGAGAGTGTTTAAGGCTGGCCAAGATATTGGCGTATAGCACTTCTTGTTTTTAGAGCGAATATTACTTTTTACTGTTTGATCCAATGGAACGCCTGTCGCTTTGAAGGTTTCTCCATTATGGCATATTGTCTACTTTTTATAATATTTAAGATAATTGAATATACCTTCGTATTATAGACTCCTCCACAGTCCCAGTCTTTATTGTCAATTCAACGAAAGACTTGTAGCGAAAGACTCATAACTTTTTGCCGATTAACAAACCTCATACTGTATATGTCCTATCGCTTCCGACCTTCCGCAACGCCTTCAAATTTAAATCGATCTGTTGGTTCAACCCTGTATAATGGAAATACGAGCGCAAACGATGTCAATAAACTGTCGCTAGGTGACACCTGAGTTCCAATCTCGGATGTCTAACTGACCG
This sequence comes from Bactrocera minax, assembly GCA_021498325.1. Classification (NCBI taxonomy): domain Eukaryota; kingdom Metazoa; phylum Arthropoda; class Insecta; order Diptera; family Tephritidae; genus Bactrocera; species Bactrocera minax. Next base: position 1,840,026 of record JAKEEE010000038.1, on the reverse strand, counting down.
TAAGGGGTTGCGTGTGGTCAGCCAGCCATGGTCGAGCTGAATAGTTTTCGCTTAATGATAGCTGAGTTCGAATTCCGGTTTTGGAAATAGTCAAACTTCGTGAACTTTAGTGGAACCTTCGTAGCCAAGCTCTATAGACTGTCGTTCAATGAACAATACATGAACTTGTTGAACCCCGACCGTGAAAATATTCAAATTTGAAAGCGTTTGGAGAATACATGTGTAGAATGTACTCGCCAAATAAAAGGCAATATAGGTTCCTGATTTCCTAATTCCTGAGCTAATTCCGGGAAGGTTTTGCTTTATTTAACTCAAAGGTGTTCTCAAATTATCCCTTTACGCCCTCTTAATATGAGTTTTTGAACCCTCAAAAGACTTTATATCCTATTTCTACATAAGGAACATTTCGTCTGCCACCGCAATTCTCCGCTGTTTTTCAAAAGCCCGTTATACTCCATCATCCATCAAAGTCTTCGGCAACAAACGCTGACGTTCTCATAACTACTTCAGCTCTGCGGTTGCTCTTATTCGATAGAAATTCGCTAGGAAGCCAATGAAATCAGGCCGCTCGGACAAAATCAACGAAAGCAGTAAGTAGAAATAAAGCGAAAAGAAGTAAGAAAGCCGTACAACAAAAACGAAGCTGCCGTGTTTCACACCTACAAAGCATAAAGCAAACAAATGCATGCACATTAGCAGCTTTATTGAGGTCCTCGTCGCTGGTAGCTAGCTGCCATGGGGACGCTACGACAAACAAATGTGGAATGCGGAATTTTTTATTGAACGAATTATTTTCTGTTAATTGTCAAAGGCGTTTGGTTTAAGTGGTTTTCGTGCATTTTTATAAACATCTCTTAATTTTCCATTGCTGCTGGATAAAAAAAAATACTAACCAACATATGTATGGGTTAGCTGGTTCGGGATGCAGTAGTGCGTGTGACTCGCCCGCCAATGCCAATGATTATCACAGAGCCACAATCGCCGACTGGACCGAAGTCACAGGCACAGGCTGAGACTTAGAGGCTCAGTTGAAGACGATATCGAAGTTGCAGGCGAAGTTGAGGTCCCATTCTCAGGAGGCTCAGATGCAGGCTGCAAAGCTTCCGCCACAATGGCTGGCATGCCGACTGAGCGAGCGGCCAGCAAATCCTCATGTCGGCTGCGCTGAGGTGTTACACCATTTGGCACGATTTGCCGTACAAACATACAGGCCGTTTACAATAAAGGGTCAGTCGTAGACGGTGTGGCAGCATTGCGGTGCACAAATAAACCGACTAATACGAGGTTGAACCGATAACTATTTAGCCTCACCGACTGATGGCGCCACTATTTCTCATCGACAGCTACTGTTCAAAATTCACCCAAATCGGCCTAGTAGTGTTGTTTCGACCGCTTGTGGAAGTGCTGTTGCCCGCGGATTTTGGAAAAATGGAAAAAAGATCAATATCGGTCGGTTATTAGTTGTTCTCTTTATAAAGAAAATCGCGCAATGAAAACGCTTGCGTGCTATATACGGTGGCTCTTCACTTTCGATGACGACCATTAAAAATTGGTTGAACGTAAATTTTTGACGAGCCACACCTAGATCCCCCGAAAACGACTACCACGAAAATGACGTGACAAAAGTCCACGAGCTCGTATTGGTAGAAGAACGAATGAAGATGCAGGAGATAGCTGAGACAGCAGACATTTCAAAAGACCGCATGGTAATATCATGCATAAAATAATGACAATGAAAAAGCTGTCTTTGCTATGTGTTTCGCCTTTGTAGCATTGCTTGACGCTATTTTAGCACAATACACAGGAGTTACTGTGCCGTTTCGTCGCAGTCGATGAAAGTTGGATCCGCTGGTACACACTAGAGACCAAACGACAATCGAAACAGTGAACCTCACCCGACGAATATGTTGGGAATAAGACGATTATGGCTACCGCTTTCCGGGATTCACTGAATGTTATCTGCATCGAATATTCGGAAAAGGCAAAACGGTCACAGGGTTTCACTATGCTGTATTATAGGGTCGATTCGATGCCGAAATTCAGTAAATATGGCCCCATTTGACGTAGAAAAATTATTTCCAAAGTTGAAGCAGTCACTCGCCGGGAAAAAATTTAACTCGAATCAACAAGTTATCATCTCCACGGAGCCCTAAAAAGGAGCATCGCTGGGTCAAGTGCATCGAGCTAAAGGAAGACTGTGTTGATAAATTTTCGTTATTCTTTTGTAGGCTAAGTATTTATCCGATCGCCTTTGTAAGTGTTTTCGGAAATTGAAAAGCTAGCGGCGCAGGGAAGCAAAGGGGGAGGGCAGCTGCCATGAGACACATATTGTACAGCAAAGTGAAGGTGTTTAGGTGAATGTGTTGCTATTGTTGTTGTTGTTGCTGCTTCTGTGCGCGGTTGCATGATGCAGCCGCATCGATCGCATCGATCAGTTAGTTTCGCATGGCTTTGACTTGGCTTAGCCAACTTACCTGCAAGCAAAATGGAATTAAGCCAACAACAATAACAACAGCAACAACAACAACTAAAAGTTGCATACAACGGCATAAACTCAAATCGCATGTGCATTTCGGTGTCAGCTGAAGCAAAGCGGCAATGAAATTGTATTGCAAACAAAAACAACACGTGCAACTTATGCGAATGTCAGCACATTAACAGGATTGTCACATGCGAGTTAAGAAAAAATCAGGATACCACTACACACGCACACACACACACACACACAGAAACACACAAACACACTTATTTACACGAAATTGGATGCGATGCGTGTGTGATCAAGTGGTTAGCGAAGAAAACCGACGACCGAAAACTCGCGTTCAACATGAAAGGCTACAATCGCAAAAACAATACCAACTGCGTGTGGATTGCAAAAAAATGCGCAGAAGAAGAAGAAGTGAGCAATGTAAGAAAAATTGTCGGCGGCAATTCATTTAACATTTTAATGACGCAAATGAATTTAATTTAGAATCTTCTTCGCATACTTGAGAGGTGTGAATAATTATTTTGTACAAATGCGTGTAGCAAGTGGCCAGCGGCCAGAGGCCACTTGGGGAATAGTGTCTGTGATGCCTATGTGTAGCAGGTACAAGCGGTAGGCGCTTATTTTTGTATAAGTGGAGATGGGATAGGCAGTATAACCCATTTGTAGTGTCTTCTATATGCCAGCTCTTCGTTCAACATCGGTAAGTACCAAGACCTGTACTATCGCAGAATCTAATTATTGTAGATTTTTGCATGTGAAATCCGTATATCCAAAATTGTGCCTAGAAAAAGTCATTTTCTAGTAATAGTCTTCTGTTCAACCTTCTGAAGTAAGTCATTTTGATTATTAAGAACAATGTATCTCGTTGTATATCGTATGCTCGTATGTATATCGGTGATTCGGGCGTGCAGGATTCGTGTGTAAAAAATTTCGCATAGAAACAATCGTTGTCTAGAAAGAATTTCAGGCCAAAAGTATATTTTTTCGATATAGAGCATATTGTCAAAAAGTTTAAGTCATTCACATCACAAAAGTATGGAGAAGCTAAGTCAAATATGTAGCAAATATCTCGAAATCTTTGCAGAGTAACAGAGTAACATATCTAGTTACTTTCTTTGTTTATGTTCTGGAAAATAAATATTTTTCTGTAGGGAAAAATAAAAGTGTATTATTTGATAAGTAGAATAGCTCCAAAGAAAGTATTTTAAACTTTACGTAACCTTTCATTAAAAAAGAAGCTTCAGCAGAAGTCCTTATTGATAAAATATAATTCAGAAACCTCAGCTAACGAGAATTATTTAACAAAAACTTCGACGTAGCTTGTGACAAAGAAAAACAAGGATATGGAGAGCTAGATATTGCTTCAGCAGCTAAATTTGCTTTTCATGGATTTTCTTTAGTAAATATCTCCAACGGATCCAACGGACCTTGGTACTGTTCATGTCACATGGAGAAGATGAGGCCAAAGGAACACATATTATGACAGAAATCTCTATGAATAGTTGTTATGACGTATGAATGGAACGACAAAAATTTTGTTTAGAGTGACTCCCTAGAAATTCATAGTATTCTCTCTAAAAGAAAAGCGAGAAGCCACAATTTTAATCACTCGTTAATTATTGAGTTTCTAGAATAAAACCTATCTGTTATATTTGTCAATATAATTACAGTATAACTTCCATAGCCGAACTAAGTCCGGGGTTGTTGGAGTACTAAGTGTTTACAATGATTGGAAATATGTCCTTACATCGTATCACTTTACCGAAATAAGGTTAGAATCAAGTTTTTTGAGATATTATTTCTCTAAATTGACTGCTACATGGTATTCCGTTTCATAAGTTCATATTTTTAGAGAACCTATAGAATTAAGCAAGAAAAGACTGTAAGATATCAAAGAAAAAACAAAAAAACAATTTAACTAGTAGAAAATTAAAAATTTAAAGCTTTAGGTAGGGATGATAAGGTCAGGGTATGTAGTTATCTTCGGTTTGAAATTGTGTAAAATATAGCTTCTTTTAGAGGCTTTATTTAACTGATAACTAAGCGAGGCTTTATGTCGAGAGCTATCATGTGATTTTCGACTTAATATAAGATTTTCTGAGAGGACTCCTCAACCTTGCAATATACTTGATGAAGAACCATTTATAAGGATGTCTTCTTATCAACATGAGTAGAGAGAGGACAGTGTGATTGTTTCACTTATTTATTATAATAACACAATTAGAATTTCGAAGACAATATGTTGACCGATATTTGTCTTGCTATTTTCTCTCTCAAAATCGAAAACATCAACGAAAGAATAATGTTTTGACAAAAATCCTTGAATGGTCCCATATAATTTAAAAACCCTATATGCTTGCATTTTTAATTTTTTTCGTTATTCAGCCCTACAGTCTCCATCCACTAGCTACTGCCTCGAATCACTTACGAGCAGTTAATATGTTTTCCGAATGTTATTACCATAAACATGAACGCACGAAATTCGATCCAAATGATGCACCGCCATAAAGTGAAAAAAAAACATGTGAAAAATTGAATTTGTAATGAACATGATCAATCTAATCTGAACTAATTTCCGCACCGACCAACGAAGAATGCCTGCATGCGATTCGCCACATGGTGCTAACGCTACCAAAAGCCACCGAGCGCAAAGAGAAGTTGCCGAAAAGGTAGTCGGATGGTAGTCAATGATGAGCAAACATTATTTCATAAATTCGGCTAAATCATGCAAAACCGATTTCCAACAACCATTCACAACACCAACATATTACCTCCTTTCGTAGTAGTCCACCAACACTAGTAAGAGTTCGCGTAAGTAAGCCTTTTACGTTGCTTCTTTCTAGTATTCTCCCGCGTCGTACTAGTCTTTTTACATAATTTTTGCCAAATCATGTTGAAAGTTAATTAAAACAGAAACTTATCACACTCTTTACTGTTGTTAGTGATCTTTGGCGAGATCGGCAGTGGGAAAATTCACAAAGATCAATATTTTACACAGCGATTTTTGTATTTTATAAAGTCTCTTGTTCATATTTTATAGCCATTGTATGTGTTCGGACATTAGACGAGCTATTAGAGCCACTGGTCTAACTGTTGTTGATCAACTGGTGATCGGTGTGGATCATTCAAGTCAGACTAAACAAATGATTTGAACGCAGCGGGGCTGTAAAGTATCTTCAAAGTGTGTGGCGCCGCCTTCGTTTTTGGGGCAATGTGTATGGAAACAATGGGCTTCGAAATCTACATACATACTTGTGAATTGAAAGTGATCGTGGCATGTACAACTTGTGTAATATTGTTGGAAATGGGTAAAAGTAGGCGCAAACTATTGTAAATTCTTTGAAACAACTTTAAGCATGAAATAAAAGCGGTTGATTGAAGAAAAATATGTGTTTGTTAACAATAATGCTTTGCACCTAATGATATTTAATGTCAATTGTATGCTCCTTTGAGTGATAGCCTCCTGATAGCCTCCTCTAGTCATTCCTCAGTCATCCAGAAGGATTGATGGTAGAATTGGGACACATATTAACTTGGCTAGGTGGGAGTAATGAAGGATGCAAGAAAAAATGTACGAGGCTATTTGATTGTCATCAGATCTAAAGGTTAAAGGCTAATCGAACCATTATCAAGAAAAAATCTATATCGAAAAGAGCTCACAACATACAGCCAACGAAGTCACTATTCCAGTCTCACCTCTGCTATCTGAGAGCGCTGTTCAACCAAGCATTGGAATAAGATGTATTTTTTTATTTATACCAAAAATGGAGATCTGGAAACTGATTATTTCATTCCAGAGTCCAATCGACGGTCATCCGAGTGGATTATACGTGATGAACCAAATCTAAGGCGTGGAAAGGCACAACGATCGGCTAACAAAGTCATGGCGTTTATAATTAGGGATGCAAATGAAATAAGCTTCGTCGACTACCACGAAAAGTAAAAACCCTCAACCCTTTGGGGTTTTTAACCCCCAAAAGTACCAATTAGGTAGAATTATTGGAATATTTGAAGGTTGGAAAACTGAAAAACTATACCATTTGTATAAATGCTGTCAATAAGACAAAGCAAACCTCGAATGAAAGCAGAAATGTATGAAAATTATATCAGAATTGCATAAAAGGGTCTTCGAATTGCCTATACATTCTTTGGATTCTGTGTCCAGTGACTTTTTGTTGTTTTTAGACTTTAAGAGAATTGTTCGCTGGAAAAAAAATTTAGCAACAAGGAAGAGATACTCACTGAGTGAGTCCAACTTTAAATTAAAAGACAAATATCGTATTATAAAAATGGTATCGGAAAATTTAAAGATCACTATAATCGATGAATCACTCTCGATGACAACTAGGTTGAATAAGAAAATCGAGGTTTGTAAAATTTTTTTTTCATTGAACAATACGATGTTTTGTATTAGTCACAGTTTCACAGTTTAGAGCTCAGATTTGAATTAGCATTTTATCAGCTCTAGTGAGTTAAAATGCCACATATAAATGTCTCTCTCTCTGTAGCTCTCTTTAAGAAAGTCGACGCTTACTTTAAATTATGGTTCTATAGTTATTTTTTCAAGCAACTCAAAGTATTTTAAAGGATATTAGCTGTCATCGATGCGTGAAGCATAGTAGAATGGCGAATCGAACAAACAAATGGCATGCAATAGACTCACCTAACAAATATAGGCTGAATAGCAAGCGGTTATATACCTTTGATAATTGATCCATACACTCTTGTATTGAATACGGAAAATATTGTTGTTGATTTGTTAAGTTAATTTTTTGTCAAGGGACCACAGCTCAACCATAGCGAGCAGAGCAGTGGCGTATCGAAGTTGTTTATTATTAATACCGTTAAACAGGAAATTATCTTAATAAAAAAATTACTTAATTTCGGAAGAAAGTCCATTTAATTAAATATTTCTCATTGCAATTACATTATAACTACTTGTTGTCTGTATGTATTTGGTAAATTATTTCAACAACAATGAATTAGTTATGTCCCAGATGGCGAAGCAACAACTGAAGTGGTGACAATTACTCCTCCAAAATTACGTACTTGAATATGTACTACGTTGACTAGCTATAGCTACCAATTTTTTGAAAGCTTCACAAGCATGCATATACACATAAACAATAACAGCACAGTGCAATGACAAGGCAAAATGGGAAAAAAGTCAAAAAGTACCGGACAGCTTCGAGCATGCGTGAGTGGGATAGTAGCTGAGCGCTTGTCATTTATGTGGTAGCAGCTGTTCAACGGTAAACACTCAACATTCGGCTGTCGATTTGTGTACAATTGCGGCTTCTTCGACTACTCAGCTGCTTTCTTCGAGCGTTTGTCAGCGTGTAAATGGCATTTTTGCATGTTTGATATTCGCTGTTGCTGTTGCTGTTGTTGTTTTTATTTTTCGATATTTTTTCGGCGTTTTTTGTTTAGGCACTATAATTAAATTTGACTTGATAGGCCCCTCGTTGAAAGTTTTAATTTAACGCTTGTCAAATTGTCCACTTGAATAATCCATTCTTGTTGCGAACGGCATCCAAGTGCATGGCTTGTCCAATTACATGTCATCATGCTGTAATGTGGTGAGTTATTAAACGCTCTGACGGAGTATGTGTGCTGATTGTTTTCATTCGGATATTCAAGTTATGAATTTCGAGCGCCATTTAAGCAGGCAGGCGGACAGTTAGTGTGGCTTGGCAGCAAAAGATTGACTGATGGATTTTCAACTTTTCTTTTAATGCTACTCGGTTGTTGTTGTTATCTATCGATTCGATTCATTGCGTGCAGTAGTTGCTACAAAAGGTTTGAAAGACTATCAGAAGAAATATGTAAACAAAAGAGGTTTTTTGGGCGCTTTATAGCCACCAACAACGAGCAAATCAATGGGTTTGCCTCGAAGAGGTTAGAAGTTCGCACGTGAGTTGTATGTATGGCTGGATGTGTACTTATGTATGAGTTATCCGATAAGTCAGTAAACTTTAGGAATTTTAAATAAAAGCGCTGAGTTGAGCTGCCGAAGCCGGGTGCGCTCCCCTGCACACACTGCAATATGAGTTGCTCCTTCAAATCGCGACTTAGTCGCAACTTATACTTATAAAAAACATATTTTAAGACACTCTGCAGGCCTACGACAGTATTTCTGAAAGAAAAGTTTCTCATAAGAATCGAAAAGTCGTTTCAAGGTGACTTAAAACTTGTAATATACTCAATTTTACTTCAATGCAATAAAAATCTATTAAACCTATAAAATTCCGGAAATGCAGAGCATATAAGAGCGTCTGGTCGTGAAGTACTTGAGTCCTCTTCTTAAGGCAAGTCAAGAGTTTTCAGTTAACCAAACTTATAGGTTCAAGACGCCAAAACGGACTTTTCTTTGGAGAGACAGCAACTCAATGCCTAAGCGGATCACCGTCCGAATGATTAAAAATCCTTTTCGCAAACATTTGTAATGAATAACTTATCTAATTAGTTATTTATCTAATTTTCTAGTTTTTCCCCCTATTTACCCAACACTTTGGAATAATATGGAAATGCAAGACTGAAATTCGTTCGAATTTAATAATCAATGAAGAAGTGAAATTAAGATTTTGGTAGAGATCAGCATCACGATCCGTTTAGATCGAGGCAATGAAATTGAGCAGTTTTGTTCAGGTAATCAAAGGGAGATAGTTCTCGACGTCGATAACATCAATAAATTATACTAGACCAATAGTAAATAAAGACACGAGCGCTGAGAACTTCATATTTTGCATTAACTATATTATTTATGGGTTATGTTTGCTTAGGTTGGACTCTAAAGTCGTGGTACTACTTGATTGAAGTGTTCGAATACGTTCTATCGCAGTCGAACGACTTTTCACGACATTTTCTTTAACTTTAGGTAGAAGAGGTATAATTTCAATAATCGGGAGATAGTGGGAAGTATAACTTGTGGTTTCTTTCTAGTAAGATCACGTAAGCTCGCTTGAAGAGCTTTGTGAATCTATAACTCATATTAACTCTTGACGACAGATTTTAGGGATGCAGGCGAGTAGGGTGAAAAGCATAAGACAGAACTGAGCTCTCGGAAACATTCGAGAGAGATTATCACAGTAATTAATTATCGATATATGTTGAAGAAACTAGATTTAACCGTCGAAATTTTGTAAGATCATCAAATTTTGGGAATCATGTATGACCGCTATGCTATAATATATTGTCTGTTCTGGAATATGCTTCAGCTTTAGGCTACAACTATCATAATTAGTCCCCCAAACCTAAAGACGAGCGTTAGCAGTTTTTAGTCTATGGAAAATGACGTCTTGAAAATAAGAAGGTTTTAGCTGAATTTAGAGAAAGCCAAAAAATTTTATCGTTTGGAGCTTATGAAAAAATTAAAACACAAAGGCTGTATGAGACACAACTATCCAAAGCAGAACGAAATAAGACATAATTTTGGACTAAAATCTTAAATTCACAAAACCACTGTTTTATCAGCCCGCTCTCGTAAATCTCTGTATCTATGTTTATAGAATAACACGTGTAAATAAGTAATCACTATCCTGTAGCAAAGTGTAAGATTACGAAAAATACCAACACACAGTTGTCTGTTATTCACCTTCATTCACCATTAGTTGATTGAAGAGCGTCAGCAATCAAAAAATGTCAAAATTCTTTGGTAAAATTTTCGTAATTTGCTGCTGCCACGGATCATAAATTAATGATCCCACGATGACCAGCATTATGGTAGCTGTTATAATTTGATTTTTATTGTATATTTTCAATTAACTGCTAAACCCGCCTTTTGTTGGTGTCGAAAAGCTTACCTTTCATCGAATGCCCATTTTCTGTGGTTAAACGCCATGTGTTCTTGCTTTTGTTGTGTTTGACCCTATTCTTGTGCGCATGTTTTTAAAGGTTGTTGAAACTAATCTTTAACATGTAAACACGAATTTTCCATAATTATGAAAATCCGGAGTCATCGTAGGTTTATTTCATGCTTCATAGAACGTGAAAGATTCTTTCTGTATCTTTAGAATGACCTCATTTTTCTCAATGCTTCTCTCAAAAGATTCTCTCAATATTTCTCAAAGATTCTCAATGCTAGACCAAAGTATATGCAAAGCGTTAGAGTACCTTAATAAGTTGACTGAGTCAGTGATATTTATAAGAAGGTTTATATTCTCTTTTCTCAGGTCTTTCCTAAGGTTTTAGGTTTAGTGAGGAACGCATCGATTGAATAAGGCAGAGAAACATTTAATTTGCTTTAGTTAGCGTAGATTCTGGTTTCTCTTCTGTGTGTTGGGTGAAACAGACTAAAATTTTAATTATTAGGAGTTTATTAGGTAGCTTCGGCGCTCCATTTAAACAACTCTAACCACAGCCCATACATATTACCACAGTGTTTAAACATCGTCTACTCTGATAATTGGGCACTTGACTCTCTTGATTGGTAGATCGAAATCAGCTTCTACTCCGATGATCTCAGTTCCCTGAAAAACTGAAGAGTACTGCTACTATTTACATTCAAATTGATAAGGCTATTGTTTAACACGTCTACAAACACATCATGACTGTTTGCTGGAGTACCTACAGTTCTTCCATCTTGTCTTTAATTTCCCAATATATTGCCTGATAACGTCGAAAGCGCGAAACAAGTGAAGTTTTTCTATAATAAAATAAAAAAACCATGGAAGAAATAAAAATTTTCACAGACACATAAATAGGAACTAGCAAGAATCGCTGGAATCGCCCGACGTCCGCGACCGCTTGGTTCTGCAAAAATGATAGATGAACCTAGAGATGCTGACAGTCTCTTTGGCGGAATACTGAATAAGTGAACGGGATTATAGGCTTGCGAATTCTTAACATAGGATATCTTTTTTGTCTTCAGCCATTATTGAGCTCTTTGTGCTCTCAACTAAGCACTATTCAACAACTCGGTGAATTTGATGAAATTTCTAAGCCTTTTCTAATCTTCCTGCCCAATTTTTTTAAATTGGAACAAAATATCTTAGTTCTCAAAACATAATATCCAAACATACCAGACCATTTCCTAGTAAAAGGGTTAAATTCCGAAGACTTCATGTAAGCTCTTACTAGTGGCATGACTCAGCGTCGTTAGTATTTGAAGATTTCTAGCATTACAACTTTCGGAATATCTTACATACATACCGTTTTTGAATAAAAATTTTGTTCACTGCATAAATAAATTAAATTGATTTAATTCACAATTTTAATTTTTAATTATATTGCAGAGTTTAGTTACTTATATTTTAATTCGCAGTTAATTGCACTAAGTTACTTAAATGTCATAAATTTGAGAGAATAAAATTATTATATAATACAGAACGAGAGCGCTTGGAATTGCAGTTTGCTACATAGATACATATATCTCTCTTAAAATATACTATTAAAAACTATTCACATCGCTTTGCTATTATATATATTACAACGTTACTCCATTAGAATTGCATTAATCAGACTTGGGAATCCTGCGTCGCATGGGGCTCAGCTCTTATACGCAGATCTTATAATTCTGCATCATTTGTCACATCCTCATTGTACCTTCCATAACTCTCCACATCCTGCACTACATTTATCTCCTCTTCCGAAAGCTTTGAGTGTGTCGTGTTCGTCGGTGAGGGTGTGGCAGAATGGGAGAGTGGTGAATCAGCACCTCCAACTTCGCCACCGCTCGTCAGCACATTGGACTGTTGCGCGGCGGAGACCACCTGTCGTGTGAAGTTGAGCGCAAGCATTGCCTCGGACAAGACGGGATTCACCACCATTGAGCGGAAGGCGCTATGCTCACCGCCCATTAATAATGGAACTGATGCTGTGTGCGATGGAAATACTAACGTCGGTGGTGGTGGTGGGGTGCCGTGTGGCAGCTGCGGAACTAACGCTTTTGAGTTCGTTGGGTCCTTGTTGTGTTCGTGTTGTTGTTGGTGGTGTTGGTGTTGCTGTGGATTGATGGTACTCATATTTATGTGGCATTGTTGTTCGTCCTGATTTGGTGTAGGGATGAAAGCGTTCACCAGTTTGTGTGTATAGTTCAGCGTATGATTTGTTATAACCGTTGGTAACCCGTAATAGGTGTTTGTTGCATTCGCTTTGCTGTTGTTGTATTTCTCCATATCCAATAAATGGTGGTGCCGTTGCGTGTTGACTGGTGAATGGGTGCGTTGCATCGCGCCGTGTGTCTGCGGTGAGTCGGAACCCCGCTGCTTCAGTTGACTGACCCGCTGATGTCGGCGCCATTTCGCTCGTCTGTTGGAAAACCAAACCTAATGTTGATCAATACGAAGAATACAATTTGTTAGTTGGTAAAATGGTTTTAGGAGTAATTAAACACGGCTCGACAGGTGATTGAATAGGAATAGGACTTTTGAGGAAGTGTTGTGAAAAGTAAGATGGCATGCAGATATATTTAGATAACTATATATGTATTTATATATCGACCGAAATATGGGGTAGTACTAAGGAAAAGCGATCAAAGGCTTGGATAACCCCAGCTGGTAAAGTTTCTGAGAAATACCTTAAAGGTCTTTGATTACTTTGTGGATCAAATGTTCATAAAGCTTACCCAAAAGGCTTCCGTAGTCGATCGTTTAAAGCTTTAAAGTATTTGCAATATCCTCGATAAAATTCGCTCATTGTTAAACTAGACATTAGTGTTCACCGCTACCCAAAATAGCGTTTAAAGCACCATTTCATTGAAGAAATGTTAATGGCGTTTCACTCTATTCCTGTGTAAAGCAAATTACTTTGTGACATAGGTTGATACCAAAATTTACCAAATCCCAACATTGAGAAACGCGAAGAGATGATAAGCACATGTACCACAACTGAACTTAATCAGTGGCCAGCAATATTAATTGAGTAAATTCAAAGACATGTAATGCAGTATCTGCACTCGCAGTAGCATCCCATTTAGCGGGCTCTAATGCAACAAACAGCTATCCACTGGTGTCTACCTCTTCGAAATTGTGGCCGGTTCTGCCTTCAGATTAAACTTTCACTAATGAGTGGGTGGTCATATTGTATTTTTCTGTAGACGAATTATAAGCAACAGAAGATCACCTGAATATACACGGACGTATTTATAATAGGCAGATGGGTGGCCTTAGTGATCAAAGAAAGTGAAAATCATCTAAGGGTTTCAGTTTAGAGGCATTTAGAAATTGATATTGTTGTTAAGCTCGAAGGCAGAACAATACGAAATCTCCCGAGACTTGTTTCTGGTAGCTACATATGTAAGAACAATCAGAAGAAAGGGCCGAGATTGGAACAAGGGCGGAGACGGATATAACACTTATAGCTTAAAACAAAAGAAAAACTATAAGTAGCTGCAAGACACCAAGGGAAATATTACATTACAAGAACAGTGGAGCTGCGAAATAGGTCGAGGAGGCAGTTTGGGGAAACTGCTGAGGAAATGGCCTTGCCATAATAAACTCTGTAGGAGTTGGTACCAAGTCGAGAAACAAGAAATACAAATTTCTCATCTTCTCCATGGAATCGCAATACCAATCGATTGGATACTTCGGCAGATAATTCTGAAGAGCTTTTTCAAAACTTTGTACAACCAAGAAAAGGTAGAAAAGTCTTTATTCGTTAACAAAAATTTTGTAATTTTATGAAACGAGCAGTGATTGTAATAAAACTATAAAATTGTTAATACAAGCCACAAGAGAATTGCACCACATGACAGTCGTTTCGACGCAAGCGAAACGGACCCGACTTCTTATCCTTCCAAGGACTGTCAACTTGGCCGTATTCCTTATTTTTATTTGGGTATTATTTTCTGCCACTATGACAATAGGATTGCTGTGAATGAACTAAGGCGGTAAGTTGGAGTTATGTTTGCCAACTCAAATCTTTCCTATTCCAATTGCCTGATCTTGTAAATTTCCATAATAATATTTTATGATTAGTCACATTCAGATTTTCTTAATAGTTGAGCACATAAAATTTTCATACTTCAATAAATAGTTAACCTAGAGTTCACTAGTACCGAAACTTTTCTGTCTTTTAAATTTCTTTCAGATATAATAAATATACCTATTTATTTTCCAATATGCTATGCAATTGCACCCACCTGAACTCTCGCTTCACTCAGCGCAGTGCGTGCCGCTAATTTCTCTCTCGTGCTCACACAAGGGTAATGTGATTTCTCAAACTCCTTCTCAAGCTCATCTAACTGCTCGGAGTTGAATGTGGTGCGATTTCGGCGGAATTTAGGCTGATCACTGTCATCTGTGTCGGTGTCCTCGCCTTCAATGTCTATAAATATCATGACACTTTTACTTTGACTAGGAAAAACTAGCGTGAAATCTACTAGACACTTACCGATCATACGACTCACATCCGGTGAACCCAATGTCTCGTGGCTGCCCGAACCGGGTGATATTGCTGGTATGGAAATATTGGAATTTGTCGGAGTCAGGCTGCCAGTTGGCAAACTATGTGGGAAACCGCCACCAACACCGCCAGCGCCAGCCGTTGTTGCACCAGGCGCCCAGAGATGAGGCGGTGGTGGTGGTAAGGTTGAAGCCCATGCCGGGAAGCCGGGATGTGTGGGATGCATATAAACATAACTGGTAGCGCGTGCGAACTCGGCCGCAGCACGTTCTGCTGCGCGATTACGTAATATGCGATTGATGGAGGATACGGAGGGCGCCGTAGCATTCGTGCAAACACCTGAAAGGGGTAGTATTTACGAATAATTTGATTTATTTGGAGTATACTCGTATATTAGTATCTCATGTAAGTCCTCAAAAATGATATTAATCAGGAGCCTAAACTTAAGTTTGATGGTAAACTGCAGTCCTTCCTCTAGTATTTTGATACATTTTGGACATATCAGCGAAAAAATTCATAATAACTCGATTTAGTGGATATATCCACATGGTTGCGATGAGGTGAATAAGTTGTTCAATTTGTCAATTAAGTTAAAAAAAAATTGTTAAATAAGTTGTTGAAGAACTCAAATTATTCGAAGAGAGATTAAACAAATGTGAAATGTGAGACAAAAACCACACTTAAACTATTGTGTATTAGAAAGACAGAAGGTGAAAGAACCTATGGCTGATCTCTGAATCACTTTCAGCTGCTTTTCACAGTTGCCTTGCTGAGAGCCTTCATCAGTTATGGAAAATGGAAAAATTTGCTTAAATTAGAGGATTTACTTGATCAAAAGGTCGGTTTGTCACTTAAGAATTCGAAGTATATAGTAAGTATATCTTTGCGGGAGTTCATAACATCCAGAGAAACCAAGTCCTTCTGATCTTCCAAAGATGTGGCGCTATTCTCTTTCTAGAATTTTTTAACCTAACATACTATATATGTGGCAAAGGCATAATAGTCTTATTTACTATCCTTATGACCTTAGCGCAGATAATTTTCAACTCTAAACTTTCTCCCCAGTACCCAAAAGCCGTTGCATGGTTCTTCAACTTTATTCGCCGAAGTAGGGTTGGTAAGGTTCCTATGTTAAGAGTATTATTATTTGTAATGCCGATTTCTACAACTTCGAAGTTATAACTTTCGTATTCTTTGCTACTTCCGAATTAAATTATTTTCTCATCTTGAGATCCAGAAGAAGGAGAAACTTTGTCAGAGAGGTTACGATAATCCAAATGTATTTCCAAATTCAACTTCAAATAACTCTGCCGAAACAACGATTAGTTGATAGATTCGGTGAGTTTTTTTTGGGATTTTTGGAGAAAATTCTCTATGTTAATTGTACCTGGTTATAAAATACAGACTAATCGGTTTCGAACCGTCTTTCTCGAATATTTTTTAAAGCTTGAGACATGCCCTAGTTTTGGAAAATGCCAATTACATTTTTTTAAGTCGACCAAATCTAATGAAGTCTGCAAAGTTTGTGCGACCACAGTTTTGAGATCTTGGATCATTGATAGTGGGTTTCGATAATTTTTCTCAGGGAAATTTATCAAATTTGACAAAGGTACAAAATTTTGGGAAATGGGGAAGAAATTGAAGATATTATATTCCGAGTCCTTCATAAAAATTGGTCAAAATAACCATCGAATGTGATATTAAAGATGACTTTGAAATTGACCCAAATTCGTCAAAATTACTTCAATAGAATGAGGAAATTGAGCATTTCCTATTAATTTCGGGAAAAAATGTAAGAAGCGAAATAATTTTGCAGAGAAGTTCTTTGAAGCCTTCATGTGAAACATCAGTGCAAGAGAAAATGAAATTTATTTACAGGAAACCAGAATAGTAGTAGCTGTTGTTGTTAAGTTTAATTGCAATTGACGTTTTGCATGTGTTCTGCCATATCTTACTGTCCAATTGCCTGCTTAATTACAAAAAATGAGAAGAAGAAGTAGAAGAAGCAGCGTACCAGTAGAAATGGAATACGTGGAAGCTGTGCGGAGTCACTGCGAAGCTGTTTAGTGTGATCGGCGCGTAGAGTCCACGACGAGACAGCAATTTGATGTGAACGATCGATATCAAAACCAATTTGAATGCGGTGACTGACTAAATGTCAAGTACGAAGACCTGAGCGCGTACGCATGCGCAGATGAACTACCCAAAGCGCGCATACAATGCGAAGCCAAGTGTGCGCAGCAACATGAATGAATGGATGGAGGACGTAGCAACGCTTTGGTGATGATCAAGAGTCGTGGCTGATGTTGTTGTTGTGGCACGTTGATGAAGCGACTGCTGTGACAGCTGCGCAGATATAGGTAAAACCGAAAATCCTGCAGCACAGTGACGAACACGTTGAGCGCCGTTCAGCCGCATTTACATATCAATCTTTGCGCATGCGAACGCGTGTCTGCTTCGCTTCTGCGCGCAACATTTAGAAGAACGCTACGCGGCGTTGCATACGCATACGCGCCTGATTAAGGCGCTACGGCGTCCGGATGCTAATAAATTAGACTATCGATAAATCTGGCGAGCGCAACAATACATTACATTTTGTGTGTCGAGAAGTAAGTTAATGCGAGGGAAATGCGAAGCAAGGCATTTATTTAGTCGCAATGGTCGCGCCATAGACCATAAATACATCAGAAGGCATGACCGACCACCGGCGCACCAGTGACAGCGGATGGTAGTTGCGGCGGCTAGTGCGTAACTCTCCGTCAAAGCGTTTGCGGTACAGCGCTTTCGCCTGCGCGGGTGTGTTCGTGTGTGTGGTGGCTTGGCAATTGCAATTCATTCGCAATTTGTTTGGCCAATCATTTTGGTCGCAACTCTTCTTCTGGGGGGTTGACGGCGTCACTTAATGAGGTAAAACATCAACCGGCCGCTACGTAAGCCGAGCCAAGCCAAGCCAAGTCGCTTCAGTCAAGCCGTTTGCATGGTCAATCGTGCAAGTGCGCGAAGTAGGCAGCTCGGCGGCTAGCCAGGCCGGCTAGCAGTCATTCAGTCACTGGCTTTCAGTGAGCACCCACAGTCAAGATTTGTGTCTTGTAAGTCTGTTGTTGTTGTTCATACATGTGTTCGTTTGTGTACTCACCTTCCGATATCAGCCGTTCGCGTATTTCCCACGCAAATGTTGTCGGATTATCGCGTTTGTATTGCTCGATTTTCGAGACGACTGCGGGCGTTGCAACTTTCGGCTTTGATCCGCCGATTAAACCAGGTGGCCTCAATGTACCTGCAATTAAAGAAATTAAGCAGATATGAACATGAATAATCACACATATTAACTGATCGACGGTTGGAAGGGCAGAGACAGCTAATTCGGCTTTCACAACAACAATAGTCTGTAGTGTAGATAAAATCGTTGAAATTCGGGTTAATTTAGTTTGAAGCACTCATTTGTAAAGTTTTTGGCTGAGAGCGGCACTAAGTTACGCAGATATGTAGGTATCGCATAGAGGTTTTGGGTATGAGAGTATTCGCTAATGTCAGTATCTTTGGATCTTGAGGTCGGATTTTGCATAACAACACTTGTGGCTTCAGAGGTTCGATTATCAAGTTAAGATTATCAACATGTAAACAAACGGTACTTTTACTGATGGAATGTGTAACAAGTTGTGGATGACCGAACTGGAACAGACTTCAATATTCTCAGATGACTGGACATCAGCTTTATAAAAAGATTTCAGCATAAAAAAACTGCTCGGGATATGGAACGTGCTTGCAATTCATAGCTTTAAGCACAGAAAATATTTTTTATTCACACAATGTTCTTTCGACATGGCCATACCACATAATGTTCGTCACCATGTAAAAAATTTTTACAAGAACTGAATTTTGCGAGCTGACGGATATATTCACTGTACTTTCCAGAAATTTACAGAAGTTCGTCACTTTACTTTTAAAATATAAAGAGCAAATAGAATTCCTATACATGATAATTACACGCAGTCTATTTTCCGAAAAGCCCAACGATGGTTCGATAAAACGATAAAAGCGAAGAAACAAAACTTCATTTCGATCTCATTCGGTACCTAACGATAGATATCCAAAACAGCATAACAAGTCTCTTTTGAAGGCAAAGACGATAGTGAACCTTATTACTCTGGAATAATCTTATATACTAGCAGGTTTGAAGTTACTAGAGAAGCTATATCTGATGATCGAAATGCGATACGTAGCAACGAAAGGAGGCTTGGTCCAAAAGTTCAGATATCTTTTGAATAATCTTCTTATATAATTTAGTTCCTGCTTCATGCAAAATAAGTCAACTCTGCGTGTTACAAGGAAGCTAATCCTCACTTTCTTTGAAAAAATACTCTGAAACTTGATTCTTTGCCAGTTTTAGATCTATTGTATAGATTTCGTAATGAGCTTTCTAATGAGACCTTAGAGTTTCTTTGGCAGGCACTCGTAGAGAAAATGTCAGACTGTTTCCAGAAAAGGGGACACATCTTTTTTTATTTTCTGTTAGAAGTCAGCTTTCGTAACGGCTGTTATATGGGTTTTCGCAGCATGTTTTTAAATGTTTAATGTTCCGTCAATCTATGAGTCTTTACAACCCACCACATTAAAGATATCCTCTTTTTTTGATTTCTCATATCTCCATGGCCCTTAATATCGGTTTAGAGCGATCCTTTGAGATTTCCTTTGTGTCCGCTCCGCTTCATTTACTTTAAGTGATGCAATTGGTTAGTTTACATGCTTACTGCTTTCCTTTTATATATTTGTGAACAGGAACCTATCCCAGAGGGATATTCAGAATAACTCTAGACCTAACTTAACATCATCTTACGTATTTTAAGGCTCTTTAGAGTTAACGCTGCCTGTGTGAGCGCCGGTAATGCTACCTGGCTTAAAAGTAAGGGTCTAAACTTCCTTGATAAGCGAGATGGGATATTAAATTTATCCTTTCAGGGGTTGCACTAGGAATATTATGCCAAGCATTTCACTATGACTAGTGAGTGTAGGTAGATTTTTAAGTTTTAAGTGACTAGTGTATGGAGGCAGACATAATATAGAATCCCATCGTAAATGCTATAGGGCAAAAAGTAAAAATAGTTCTTTAACAGTCTCTAACTTGTCAGAGTAGATTTAGTTATCGGGGTTCTATACTATAGAGCATACCGCAGAAAGAATTCCCACAAGCCACTTCTTCAAATGAGTAACTAATAGAACTAACTAATTAAATTTCATTAGATGACTGAAAGCAAGTACTGGTCTCTTAAACCATCTTATAGTAAATTAGCACCTACTTCTAATGGAAAAAAAAATTATATTCCAATGCAGGCCTAAACAAAGTGGTAAAAAGAATTTTGGTATAATACGGATCTCTAAATTTTTTAGATCATCATCAAATTAACAAAGTTAAATACTTGTTCTAGACTGTAGTTTTTTATTACATAGGATGAAGGTTACATAGATCTACAGGAACAACACAACATCCTGCTTTTTTTAATTCAGTGGCATATCATTTCTTTCACACCAAGTAATAACGAAATTGTTTGAGTATGTTAATATATAATATTAAGGATATATTAAGGAAGAGCGAAGAAAACGGGTCGTTCTCACAACGGTCGGATCGATGTAATCGGCACGAACCCGGATTTATAAAGGATCAAGAACAAGTCAGTTCGACAGTATTCCTCAAAACGGTTTCGAAAATCTTTTCTGACGTTACAACAACAATTTTTTTTGCAGCTCTAATAACAAATAAACAAAAGAAAGCAGGGGAATGTTGGATTCCAATGTTATTTGGAAATTCTGATTCGCAACTACTTTTAACTTCCTTTATATATAACACCTTCACAACTTTTATCTATTGCTAACCGCGTTGTGGCGACCTTTCCAAGCATTTGGAGCGCTAATTGTTGTTTTTGTAATGCAAATCGCTTGCGGCCCACCAGAACAATAAATAAGTGAATGCTAATTTGCACACACATTTCCAATGTTTTTGTTGTTTTATCGCGTAAGTGTAATGCTATCAGTGGCAATCCAATTACCTTCGAACCAATACACAATGCTTCGGGTTTAGAGCTCGTATGTGTGTATGTTTTGAGGAATTTGTGCTTTTTTCTGCTTCTCGCGCTCGGCTTGCCTGGTAATTTGCGCAAACAACGAGCTGCTAACCAATTTGGTCGCACATTTCAACAACTCAATGACACATTTGAATGGATATTAACAATTTGTTTGCGAAAGCTGACTCGCCGCCACCGATGCCGCCAAAGCAACAATGAAACAAAGCGCCACAGGCATACACAGGTGAACGCTTAAAAAGTGAGGCAAATAAAAAAATGATGCTTTGAAATAGTAATAAACTCATAAATAACTATGTAAAGCTATGTCATTGGATGGCAAGCTCCACAAAACGTCCGGCGCAGCGTTCCAGTGAGCTCATGTGTACTAACTTAAATGTGTATATTTGCATGTACGGGGGCTGTTCGATAAGTACAAAGACTCATCACCCGATGGCACTAGTATCGTGTAGGACATTCTCGTAGACAGCTATTGTTCAATTTTCAGCCGAATCAACTTCGCTGATCCTTTTCGACCGCTTCTGGAAGCGGGCCTCCCACTGACTTTAGAAAATGGAAAAAGGTCAATAGCAGTCAGTGATTCGACTCTTGTCTTTGAAAGCGAAATTACGCAGTGAAATCAAAGAATACTTGGATGCTTTTGACTCTTCTTCTTCAATGGCGACCGACAAAAATGAATTTAATGAGTGTCACCATGGTCACTCGTCGGTTTTTGATGAGCCAGGTCCAAGTGCTACCACAGAGGACAAAAGTCCACACTCTTCTATTGGCAGACCACCGATTGAAGGTGCGTGAGATAGCAGAGACCGTAGGCATCCCAAACGACATGATGGGTCACATCCTACTTGTCCTGCGAGGACTTTCCTATCTGCAGAAAAGGTGATAGCCAACGTTTTTTGGGTTTCACAAAGTGTGATATACATGAACTACAGAGAAGGAGAAGGAGAAGGGCAATATGACCACAGGGCTGTACTATGCCAAATTATTTGGCTGATTCGATGATGAATTATCGACTGCTGCACCGACTATCGTGTTTTCCATTTTTGACTCTCTGCGATATTTTGTTCTCAAACTTGAAGAAGTCAGTCACCGGGCTGGAATTTAGTCGAATGAGGCGGTTATCATCGCCTTTTAGAATAAAACCGCCTTAAAGAAGTTGTAGTATCGCTGGGTCAAATCTATCGAACTTTTTCTAAAATTTTCTTTTTCTTTTGTTGCCCAAGTACTTATCGGACCGCGCTCGTATATTACATTGGCATGTATAATGCATAGTATGACAGTTGCGCGCTTTGTTTACCTGTTTATGCTACCTCCCTTCGCTCATTCGTCTATCCATCCATGGCTCCGTCCCTCTGTAGTCCGCTCCCTAACACCACTAAGTAAATGATAACTCATCGGAAGCTGTTGACAGCCGATTATTTGTACTTCAAATTAGTAATGTGAACTAAAAACAACAACAACAGCAATAAAACTAGCAAAAAACAACCACAAAACGTTTGTTTAAAGTGCAAACATTGTCATTGCAACAGTCGCAATTGATGCCGCCACGTAATTGCAATATGCTAATGCTTACAAAAACAACAAAAACAACAGCGGAAAGAAGCGCCTGGCAGCAACAGACAAATCGCCGCCGCCGGAAGTTCTGTTTCGCACTAAATATAAGTATTTGTATGATTATCGAGACAATAAGCGCACTGCAGCGCCTACACACGCAGACCCGCTCAGTCACACATATGCGCACACATACACACAGGTACATATTTAAGTGCTGCATATCTGCTTATGACTTTAATCAGCAAAACATCTGGTGAAAAAATAATTACGTGAATGACTACGGGCATTCTCATTCACTCGCGCTCGACGCGTCACACACTCACACACATATTCACTCATCAAGCCGCCGCCGCATCCGCGCGTTCACTGTTTCATTCGCCGCACGAGCGAATTACACATTTTTGTGGCGATTGTTTGTTGTTGCTGTTGTTGTGTGGTAGGTAGGTAGCAGCTGGTAATTAAAGTCAACAGTTAGAAATCAGATTAAACGATTAAAATGATGTGGAATATATGCTATTGCGAATTCACGCTGAGAAATTGAAATTGGAAATGCTTTATTGTGGAAATATTCACTGGCTGATTGTGTATAATTTGCAAACACAACTTTTTTTTTTTTCAAGAAAACACAAATTGCACAGATATTATGTTCGGGTTTGCAATCTCTGCGGGCAATAAAAATGAGTGAAGGTATAACTGTTTGTAGGAGTACAGCTTTCTGTAATAAAAAAATGCGTGGATATAATCTCAATCTGTAAAGATATTTCCCAAATCGATATTAGTGTGTAGGCGGAGAAGTTCTGAGACTATTTCCATGTCTTTTCGACTATCTTGCCCTCTCAGCATCTCAAAATCAGAACTATGAAGAATTGAGAGCGTGCTTGGAGTTAGCCCAACCACGGTCGGTTCTACTTAAGCGGAGCGACGCGTATTTATAAACAATTAAAAATTGATAACTCGAAAATTTTACGCAAAAACATTATGTCGAGCTACAACAATTACAATAAAGGCATACCTATAGTACTACTCAACAACTACTTAAGAATAGAAAGAGCAATTAACTATTCAGCCATTGAAGCAGCGTTACTACAGCTGAATTCGGAAAGGTCGGTTTTTCAGAAATGAAATTTTGGGCCAAGTACAGTGCCAAAACAAATTGAAAACACTCCGGGGTGGGTTCCTGAACATAGAAATATAAAGAGCAATTAGTAAGTTGGTGAACTGGTCAAAAGAAAACAGTCTATACTCGGAACTATTTCGAGGCCATTGCACTTGCAACTTAAATGGACGGAAATCCAGGAAATCTAGGAAATCTAAGAAATAGAAAGATCTGTAAGACTACCAAGCCAATTTGGCTAAAGTATGCCGAAATAAACTCACTGTGTCTAGTAAATAGGTTAATATATAAGTTCATAGTTAAAACAGAGGAAAATTCACTATTCGGAGAACAAGCCTAGAAAATGGACTTATTGTTTAACAAGCAAATATTGCTCAAATATGACAGGGCGGATGATATGAATTAGGGTGATTTTGCTCCGAAAACGGTTATCTTGTTATGAGTATTATCAAATCAAAAATATAATTATTACTGTACAACAAATTTCGTGTCGTGAGGTTCTGTGTGTGAGGATTGGAATATTGTTGTTGGAAGAGCATAACATATTTTCGAATTAGTTTATGGACGGCTATATTCTACATTTTGCGAAATAGTTCTTTTTATTCTACAAGTAACTAAGGTCTTTTATCGTTTGTTCGCCTTCACAAAGTTGAGTTCTTTAGGAGGGCTACTCAAAAAACCCTTAGAGTGAGTATGGACAGCTTATATTTGAGGGTTGTATAGTGGAAATATTTTGAAAAATGGCGCTCAGACGGTATACGTATCATAAAGCTCAACTAACACTAAAATTATATATTAATTTTCCTTATAGTACTCACCCAATAACTTGGAGACAGCGCCTTGCTGCGTCAACATGTGTTGAGCCAAATCGTAGCCACGCAAACCGAAGCGAGACAGTTCCAAGAGTCGATGTTGCGACATCAGTGCATTGAGCGTTGAATGTGGTGCCGGATGAGCATTTCCGAAGATACCACCCAAACTTGGAGCATTCGCAATGCCCGGCGGAATAGGAGTAGGCGGAGCGGCTGGTAGACCAACTACAAGAGAGATGGAAAGAAAGCAAATGGTAAGATAAAGATAGGACAAAAGGAGTGATGATATTGCAATTACGAAGAGGAATTGGCATAAAATGTGTCAGTGCGCTTGCAATTTGTTAAGGTGTGAAACCGCATAGGACACCACAAGCGACGCGTCTTTTACTTAACTCCTTTTGGTTTTTTTTGTTTTTTGTTTTGCCGTTTCGAATAAAAGTTTAATTTGCTTTTACGCGGAATTTAAACGAGGCATCACACAAAAATTCCGCACATTGCGCGCCAACACCAACTCGCTACAAATTTGTTCCGTTGCACTGTCAACACAATTGTCTTTGAAGTTGAAGCTGCAACGCTCACAAGAAAGGCAAGCCAAAAGGTAAACGGAAAAAACGCGCGCAACACTAACACGCGGCGGCAGCATGCAGACAGCGGCGTGCAAGTAAGTGTCTGCAAAATACTTGAACTAAACAAGCGGTAGTAGCCAGCAAAGAACTGAAAAGGGTATGAAACTAAAAATCGGACGCATCGCACAAAATAATCGATACGTGATCATGGCTTGACGAGTCGCTAACATGTCATATATGGGCATAATAGAGTGCTGGCCATCAGCAAGTCGTCATCGCGCTTTCGAACGTCGCGCCACAACAACAGGGCATCATCAACGTCGTCATAATCATCTCCCAATGTGCGCAAATGTCCCACGAGTGGCGGGCGATAACGCGAGGCCCGCAATACTTCCCAACACACGCATTACATGGCAGCGCTCGAGCTGCAGCCGCAGACCCGTGGCGTTGTTATCAAGGCGGCGCGCACGTTGTGCGGTCCACCACCACCGGCCGCGTAGTCATGTTTTCGGTGCTAATTTCATCACTTGCTCGGAATTTGTGGAATTCTTGACAAGTTCCAAATACCGACGGACTTCGTCGATCAACTCATTGTCATTGTATGGCAGTTGGCAGAGAGACACACACATATGCGCGGCGTGGCGAGCAATCTACGAAACAAAAAACAGGCAACGAATCAACCGGGCGTCCATCTAAACCGCCTGACGTAGGGCAATCCATATTGGCAGCAGCTCGTTCGCTGTTCAGATGCGAGTAATTTAGTAATTCCTGCGATGTAGAAGCTTTTATGTACAATTTGACATTTTATCTGATCGCAAGAACTGCTCAAATTTTAACACTTTTTTGCCAATTGCAAGGAGCAACAAGTCTGGCGGCTGACTCTTCTTGGTTGTTTGGTTGTTGTTGGTTATTGGCTCGATGTTGCATTATTGGATTGCCGCATTTGTCGCATGAATGACCTGCGCAATGCGAACGTTGCAAATTCCTCGGCTTGATGCGTCGCAGCCGTGCAAGTCACTTCAATTCGCTTCAATTCGGTTAAGGCGGACAAATGTGCAATGCTTGAGATTTTATGTACCTTTTGGTATAAGAAATGTTTTGATTTCGGATTGCATAAGCATTAACAGACAGTTTTTTAAGCTTGGCTTGCGAACTCAAAAACCAGTAGCAGAAAGCTTATGCGTTTGATTGGGCTTATGGAAAAACGATTGTTGTGGCCATCTCTTAAGGTTGGTATCGGGTTAAAATAGGTGATCCGTGTTTGAGCTCTGAGAACTGTCAAAGCAGGATGTCCCATGTAAATTAAATTGATTGATCTTTTAATGCCGCTTTCGGAACCTCACAGTAAGCTCCTCAAGAGAAAATAGGGTCATACGAATGCTTTTCTCTAAACGTGGCACCGTTTACTTGATTTAAAAAAGATCTTGAAACTTCTAATTGTTTGGGTTAAGGCGAAAATTATTTGATTACTTTTTTTCTGAACTAGACTTATGCAATATAATAATGATCTTCTCAGTTAAGCTTGTCTTTCTGACATCCGCCATTAGATTGGTTCCGAAGACGAAGTCATGTATCAGTTTGAAAATTTTCCGAAATTCTAAGAGACGTTCACATTTTTCAACAGGTTCTTGCTGCTGCCGATTTGGCACTCCTTGGCCGTAAAAAATCGGTGAGTGTTCCGATTACTTAGACTGGACTGCTGCGGGAAGATGTTCTTTAACAAGTCGAATATGGTTGAGGTCTTCACTGCGTAAAGTTCGCTAAAGAATCAATGCATATCACTCAGGACCGAAAATTTTCAGCAGAAATCTCAACCAACAGCTTTCATTTGGTACCCGGTGCACTTATATGCAGTCAATTCCGGGGTAAAATTTCATGATCGATTTCCAGTCTACTATGAATTGTCTCAACTATTGTTAGTTCTGCCTTAGTCCTTAGGGCTGAAAGCTTCTGGCTTCTGGTTGGGATTATAGAGTGTGAATTAGATAACTGACCCTTGAGACTTCGTTAGTGTGAAATCATTTTCTGACAAATATATCAATTTTAGAGGACATTTTAGAGATCACAAACATTTTTGGCATAGCCACAGATTTTTCTTTAGTATCCTTTTAGATATCCTTCAGGTCAACAAAGATCCCTTGCTCCTACTTGGCTAGATTGACTTACAATTATAGATATTCTCTCCTCTGTATTGTTTATTTTATTAAATTGCATGGGTTATATTTCATGGAAATATACTGAATTTGGATTGTCGGTGTTGTAATATTTATGTCAGGGTGATACCAATAAGTTGCCTTATTCAAGAAGGTCACCAATACGGGTAAATTAGTTTACGGAAGTTAGTATATATGTAAAGAAAACCATTAAGAGGCATAATCAAGTTATTCAAGACATTTCTAAGCAAGCATTACTTTCGGATGTAACAGAAGAGTAAACATGTCCATTGCATTATAGGTTATAGGTAAAACTGAAAGTGATCATTTTAAAAGGAGGATTATAGATTGTTTTCCAATCTGTAAAGATTACAGGACACTAGTGATTGGACGATATCTAATAATATACCGGCCATGTCGGACAGCTCTGAAACATGAAAACAAACTTCGAAAGAGGCAAAATTATTATAAATTTATCTGTCAGTTTCTTGTGCGGCTATAAGGGTTTTGAGACCTCCCGAAAGCTCCCGAAGAGTAGCTTCTGCGAGTTTCTAATTTAAATAGAGTAAGTGTGTAAACAAATATTAAGTAATTTCAAAATCAATTGCTACGAAACAGATATTTTGGCATTAAGAGCTCACATAATAAAATAAAAGCATAAAAGAATGAATCATGCCTCGCTCAATCTTCTAGAGCGTAGGAATTACTTACTAAAAAATATCCTTACGTGTATATTCTTCCGGTGAAAAATTCCACCTAGTAATAAATATATATTTCGCACTGATTAAGCGACGGGTTGAATGCAACCAGCAATTTATTTATGGCAACAGGTCGTTTGATTTATTCTCTAAACGAAAACTCGCCACTCTAATTTTAATCAGTTGCTCAGTGGTCAATTGGACAGCATTGCTGTTGCCGCTGCCAATGCCGCTACCGTTGCGAAACGCATACATATGCTGCCTTTGACTATAATGTGTGGCAATGCAACGCATATTTCACACTTGCCACAATTGTTGCAAGCGCGCGTTGCTGCCGTTGTGCGTTTGTAGGCATGTATGTAAGCGTTAAGTAGGCGTCCGCGCCATTATTACGCTCTTAAAACATGCGTTGTTTTATTTATTTATTTTCATGCTGTTTTTCATGCTTGCCCAGCCAATTTGTTGCTGCAACATGTTTGGTCAATTGTTGTTCACAAGTATTCCTTGATTTATGCCGCGCACGAGCGTCATAGTTGCTATGGTCACAGCGTTGGTTCTAACTGACCCACCAGCCGGCTAACTGACTGTGTGCCGTGCTGCCGGTTCCGCATTGCATGGCCGCAGTACTCACATGGAGCGCCGCATCTACGCGCTTATGGCATGAATGCCAAGTTCATGCGACTGGTGGATGATTTATCCGCGCGTTCATGCGCAAGCGCGCACGCCTGCAAGTGTAAAGAAAATTAAAAAAAAATTGCAAGTGCAGTTTACCGCGCGCGCGCTCGTATCGTCTTCATTCGCTAGGTAGAATGCTCATTTCAGTGAATCGTTAAATCGGCTTAAGCGGCAACAACAACAACAAGTTAGCTGTTGCAATTGGCACAAGAAAGGAAAAAAGTTGACGCTGCAACGGCAGCCACTCGATCAGCTACGGTTGTTGTAATCGTTTCGCCACTGACAAGCTTACACGCATCCACCAGCAAGCAGCCCAGCCGTCGCATTCGCATTGCAAAGTCGATTGTTGCGCTGCGCACAAGTGATGATCGCACCGGAATTCAATTGATAGTTTGATTTATTGCTACCGGTAATTTTTTCGGCTCGCCAGCATCGCGCGCACACTCTGCGCGCCGCCGCCAGTGTGCGTATAAGCGTGTGTGTGTGAGATACATATCCGCACTGATCCTCAGCGTAGACGCGCGTCGTCACCGTCGTACGTTTTAGTTACAAATGCAACATAATGGCAACGAGCGTGTGCAACGTCAGCGACGTCACGATCGTTTAGCGGTGATCTCGTTCATGCGTTTTGAGTTTTTGCGCTTCTGGTGTTTATGCCACATTGCGCTGCTACTTCATCGATTTCCAGCTTATGTTCTCCATTTTCTTGCCTGACCATGTGCGCTATGTATGACGCTGTGATTCTAATGTGGCAAACTGTATGCTGCATCGTTGTTGGGGTAATATTTTATGGCTTGTCTTTGCTACTGTTGCAGTGACTACCATCAGTGTCGTCGGTTTGTGCTGATATTTCATGTCAACATGTCTTTTGAATATTTATTTTTGGGCAACATAACGGGATTTGAATCCAGTTTTTGGTAACGGTGAATTTCGAAGGGTTTCCAACAATAGTTGTTTTGAAATTGAAAAATTATTCTTCAAAGACCTCTTTGGGTTTGATCTTTCCTTTCGAGCTACGGTCAAAAGTCAAAACACAGATCAAGGTGATTACTCTAGACTGTAGATTAATCTGGAGATATCGGCAGGGTTTGAAGTCCTTGATACGTGCCCTCCCGTCACACTGATTTGAAGTGTTTTGGTTTTGGTATTTGGAATGGTAAGAACATATTTTTTATATGCTTTATATATAAAATATATATATATATATATATGTCCTCAATATATTATATTATATACTTTATATTGGTATACTTTTATAGGTCTAACATCTTGCATTTTCAAGAAAAGTAAAAGTTTTTAGATTCTTTGCTATAATGGCAAACGACCATATTTTAAACTCGTCACGGAGTTCCTTGCTTTCATCAAAGTGCAAAAAAATGTTGATATGTTAATAATCGGGTCATTGTAAATGAATTTATAGATCTAAGCAGGGTTAGATTGCTAAAATCAGTTCTAGTCAGCTATTCCCCATGGAGAGTAACTGGCGAAGGATTATCTTTCACCTTGTCGCCTTGACATTCAATTCTCTGAATTCGTCCCAACGAAGAGATTATTTACTATAGGTTTATGTTTTTTTCTAGGTTTTTGCTTTGAATCTAAATCCGTTTTATATAGTTGTTATATAAACAAGAGGATTTCATATGAGATTACTGAGTTATCTGAGATAAATTATTAGCCTAATTCTAAACACTGGGTAACAAAGGAATTCTCATCCAGCAATTCCAAATTATTTTTTAAATTCCGAATATGACGGGAATTCTCAATAACGCTTTCTAAATTTTGACGCCCTGGAATTCACAAATGTACAGTAACATCGGTATTGAACCCAGAGGAGAGATTATATCTTATCAAGGCTACGGTATAAATACCCCCACAGATGATCAAACTTGGACAGATGAAAAGCTCGGCCCTTTTTGATGTCACGAAATCCTAAGTATGGATCAATAGACATAAGTATGGATGAAGGGTTTTGAGCCTATTAAAAATTTGCCGAGGCGGCTGTTATCGGTTCTAGCCAACTCGTTTTTTTTATCGATGGTAGGCATACAGAGATTTTTGATCGTCAGTCTAGGTAAAGCTGGACAGTTGAGGAAAAAGCGTCTAGATGTTTCCACTTCGCTTTTCTCCGTACAACCTTGACAATTTGCGTCCCTCCAGATTTTTATTCTACCTTGCTGAGAGCAATTAGTTCAATCAATCTTTGCATTCCACTCTGGGTCAGAAGGATCTCGCAGTCGCGGAAGTGCTGGCTCGAGATGACTCGAGTTCTATAGGTCTGATGCTAGAACACAAGAGTACAACGGATCCAATCGTTCCCAGTTTTATGAAATAGAGATGGTCATGTTTTTTCTAGCAAACTCATCCGCCTTGTAGTTCCCATGAATTCCGCCGTTACCAAGCACCCAAACAGGTCGAATAGCGGAGTAGCTTGATGCAATTGATAATGATGTCAGACACTCCTCGACTAGCCTTGAGAGCTCCCGACAAATTATGCAATGGGGAATATTGTTTGGACATGTGGATCTATTAACTGTTCTGCTCTTCTCATCTGAGAAAGTTTGACTATTCTGGCAGGCAGGCAGCATCCGCGTAAGCGAAAGACGAATGTTATGAATTATATTTTGAATACGCAAGCAGCCACTAAAAGGAGCTAAAAGGAGTTTCTTCGAAAAGAATGCTTACTTTAGTTTTGGAAAACAAAAAACCAAAAAGCAAATACAAAAAACGTGGAATGTTGCCAAATTAAAAAGCGCATCGATATGGAAACTTAAAGATGACACAGTGTGTGTTTGTGCCATTCGCACATCAGTGGCAATTTGTTTTGCACAAGTACGTGCTGTCAAATAAAATTAATTCCACATCGGCGTTCAGTCGTCTTCCCACCGCCGCCACCGCCAAACAATGGCAATACCAACATCACCAGCAGTAGAATGCCACAATTCCGCACACCACACACCACTTTTGTAGTCCGCAGTCATCTTTCTACAAAGCTTTAAGCCAGCCCGCAGTGCTGCCGCGACCCACTTTGCACCAGCGCTCTTGACAATACTGCAGCTCAAGCGCAGCTCGTTGCCCAGTCAACTACAACAACAACAACAGTAGTTAGTCGAGCTAGCCAGCCCATCAGTCTCTTAGTTGGCTGACTCGCTGGTTGCCGCGCTGCCGCGCACGTCCGACCAACCAACTCGGCGCGCTCACATGTCAGCGCCGAGGGCTGGTCTGGTGGGGCGGGCGCTGAGGTAAGCCGGTAAAATGTCACAGCATGATGGCAGATTCAGTTTACTGACTTTGAAAGGTGTTGGAAGTTGCACAATAAATAAATAAATTATAAAACTTGAACATAAAGGGCGAATGCAGTGTAGACTACACCAAACACACACACACATATATATATACCTGTACAAGTGTGTGTGTTCGTGTGCGCTTAATGCGAACAAGTACGCGCAAACATTGCTTGTAGTTGGTACACACACGGGTTTAGAGTTACCATTTGCCGTATTCTAGGAAAGTGAAAAGAACGTCGGACGGACGGACGGACTCGGTGCGCTCAGACCGCTTTTGCTGTTGCTTTGCGTTCTCGTGCTTGTTGGCGATCCGTTGTTGTTGTCAATGCGGTCAACGGAGTTGGTGTTGCTTCAGGTTGTTTTTTTTTTTTTGGCGACTTCGTTGCATAACAAAAGTAATGCAATAAAATGCGTATTAGAATGAAATCATGAAAATTGACACTCGGTCAGAGCGATTTTGGCAAAGTCGAAATTAACATATGGTAATATGTCGATCGGCGCTAATTTCTGTGGGATTTCACATCTTACTGGCCTTAACTGTTGCTTAGTGGTTTAAGTGTTTGACTATTGGACTTTTATATGAAATTGGAAAGGTTCGGCAGGCTGGTTCAATCTCCATTACGGAGCATTCAAAGAATCAGCATTACTCTCGGAACTGTTTAAACCTCTTAGTACGCTAATTTACGCTGTTCTGAAGGCAAAGACCACACCCTTAAGAACAAGTTCCCCATTGACCTTATTAGCAATGTCATACAGCGGGTTGGAAAGAAGGCTACATAAATACAAGTTCTTCACAGTTCTTCCGTCTCAAACAGGTATTGTTACGCAATAGTTAAGACGATACTAAATTACGTTCCCATTTCCGCGAACAATACTTGACATTTCGTCCAGTTGGTAAATGGCTGTTTTGATATCATTTCATTGATCTACGATGTTAATAAGCCTTCTAATTATTGCAAATGTGAGCAAGAGTCCTTTTAATATGGTTAATAAAAACAGTTAAGAGTTCATGCCGCAAAACCATGACATATCGATCATCGGATGAAAAAGAAACAACTGCAAAACTAATGTAAAATAAGTTAAAACAAAGAGAAATAACTATTGTTAAGGAGGCCTAATAAAGTGTTGGGCAACTACGGCTAACTAAGATTATATCCAATTATTTCTTATACAAAATCAAAAAGAACAGATCGTTGGGTCATCTTATATCAGGGACCAAAAGTTCAAACTTGCCACGCTATTTAAAATAATTCTTTACATATGACCATATATAAATAAAATTTTTTTACTTTTGAAAATTTTGGTCATATTAAATGTACACATCTTCATTAGCAAATTAATTATCCACCCTTGGTTTGTACTTAGACTTACATTTGTCGTTCGGATATTTCAAACAAATTTCCCTTAGTTTTCAAATCCATAAATAGATTCGATGTGACTCGACACGGAGAGAGCTTTGAATATTTTAAAGCTGGATTTATCGTTTAGATAACGGAAGGCATGAGATCACGTGTTTCAACGTTAGTCTTGACCGCTTAAAATCCTATAATTAGAGCGAGATAAAGTTTACTGAGAGTAAAGGGTCCAATGGACCTCTTGTAATCTACTTTGTGCCCGAAATAGATCAATAAACGCTCACCGAGCTTACGTTAGAGCCAGCTGTTCCGTTGTAAATATCATGAAGACAGCGGAGGTCCGAACCATTTCCAGTCTGATTATACTAGGACGAGAGTGGCGTTTCCTACAATCTCGTCAACTTAACAGTACAAGTTAGACACCCATAAAAACTTTAATAACAACAAATTTATAAAACGGGCTAATGCCTTAACTTAGGCATTTATAACGATCTATATATAATAGATGTTGCTCTATTTGCTAAACCCAAAAAAGATATTGTAGAAAATGAGAATTTTCCAAACGAGTTTTATTTTAACAATATTGGATGAAATTAGTCGCAAGCTTCTAAAAAGCTATATATTGGTTATATAAATCGATATCCTCTTTCGTTTCCATTAGAAAATTCTTCTGCCTATTTGGTTTTGTCACTAAGTGAGATTTAGATTCACGCACAGATGGCGCTGAATTCCAGCGATTTCAAAAACGCAAATTTTTGAACAAATTTTGTTTACTTGCACATTATATATTGGAGATAAGAAAATAAATATATATAACCTAAATAAAAAGTCAGTTAGTTTCACCATTTATAACTCAAAAACGACAGGACCGATCTCTGATCTCCGATTTACGATTCCGATAAATGATACTCCGAAAAATCTCCGATTTATTAAATTCTTATCCGTCCCGAATATCGGAATAGGCTTTTCATTGTCGGAAAGATTTGCTTTTAAAATACTTGTCTGGAAAGGTATCCAAATACAAAGAAAATATTGAATCGAAATGGAAATAAAAATCAAAAGCAAAAATGTTAAAAATTGTCAAAACGAATTATTACTTTGTTAGTTGGTACAAGTTCGTCGGGCCAGCTATTATTTATATAAAATATTTTCTTCGCTAGGTGGCGCCATCATCGAGTTATTACGTAACATCCGATTTATGTTGCGATTTCACTCGTATATGAGGTAGACCTTGATTAGTGGGATAGAAAAACTTTAAAAAAATACACGATTTTGGAATGATAATAATATGTGTGAACAATTCTTGTGTCAGCGACCAAAAGAAGCTTTCAGTAATTTTAGTGGTCCACTAAACAACACTGGATTGTATTCTGAAGAAGAATAAGACGTTTCCTTCAGGAAGCTGAGAGGCCCAATCCCAGAGGCTCAGAGACTCTAAATAACTCATTTGATATGCTTCTGTGGACCCGAATGCTTATACACGCCCACAAACTGATCGTAGAAACTTTAGGTCGCTTCGAATGGTGAAAGAAGAATGCGATCTACTTTGGAAAATGGGTGCATGCGATGAGTACTTTGATTATACAGGTATAAATAGGATCATCGTTTCCGGTCGCACTAAATTTTTAAAATAATTCCAAGAAACTAATTTTATTTGATTGAATTTGGTACTTACCTGTTGGTGATAGCGGCAGCGTAGGTGCTGCATGCGGTGCCAGCGCTACCGACGGCGCTTGACCAATGCCGTGAGCCGTTAGACCCGGTATAGGAACATGTGCTTGCATGGGAAGAGAAAGTGTTGTAAGACCGCCGGCTATCGGTGGCAAAGCGCCGCCCGCCATTACTGGCATCACAGATACCGTTTGTTGTTGTTGATGTTGTTTATGATGCGACGGCGGCGATTCCATGCCCACTCTAACACTATTCAACAAATTCTTTTCATGCGCACTGTCTGCCACATTTGAGGAGCACATTTGGGGGAGTCGCCACGTGAACGCGCTAAAACCAACACACACACACACACACGCGCGCACAAACATGCGATCACGCGTGCAAGCGGCGGCAAGGCATTAGGGAGTAGTATGCTTTTTAAGCGGTTTTACTGAAAACGGATTTTCAATTTTAATTTAATAATTTCCGAGCGCGCGAGTTATTCACGCGTTCGATTCAAGTATCACAAACGAGTCCTTACTTCTGCCACTTCCGGTTCCTGCGTAATTTTACGCACTTTTGCTTCTAACCGAAAAAAACTTTGTACCCAGTTATGCGCGTTTGCCTGCGTTTTTAGTGGCGCCGTCGGCGGTTCACTCGTTTTTCGCTTATTTTTCTCATTCACACTCGTTTCCACTTGGCTTCGGTGGTTGTCCGAGTTATTAACGTAGAGGTGTTAACTCGTGGCGCGTCCGTAACGAATACTAATCATACAGGGGCAGGTTCCGCCGCCACCACTGACCGCCGCTCAGCCAAGCGCCGCCACTCACTCAAACACAATGAGTTGAGTGCAAATATATGCAAGCAGTGTTCGCTTGAGTGGAACCTAATTAGTGGCACGGCAGTTGGAAGAAAGTTTGCGCTAGTGCTGGTGTGTGTTGTTGGTGGCAGTGTCGGGTGTTGGCAGCCACTTGTAAGTGTCTAAAATGTAAATTAGGAAAATCATGTGCCGGCTACTTTTCTGCGTGTGTGTGCGTTTATGTTTACCATGCTGTTTTGTTTTTGTTGTGCTTGGGTTTTAAAACTAACGAACAAGGTGACTTGTTGTAATCCGTTGGGCAAATATATGCGAGCACATATTTACATGGTTACTTGCGCCTGTTTGCGTACGCACACCCTACCGCGGCATTGTCTGGCTGGCTCAGTGCCTCAGATGGGAGAAAGTGGTGATGGAATGTTGCCGGAAAGATTGTTGTAGAGAAATTTTGCATTTACTTGTAAACAAATTTGCTAATATCTTAGTCCCACAAAGAAAGATTGCCCCATCTGCTGAGCTTGAAATTCTCGCCACATGTAGCATGCAGGTAAGAGTCACCAACGAGTTGTTTGGATCGAGTTGTATATAGATTTATGTACCTTAAATTGATCAGAATAAAGAGATGAGCAATGTTTGCCTTTTGTTTCTTCGAGCCCGGGAATTTTATATTCGAAAATTCGTGAAGTTGTGTTGAGTGATCGTAAAATTAAATTGAGTGAGGTAGTTAACATCTTTAGCATCTCAAAGGAAAGCATGGGTCAAATCATTTACAAAATTTCACATGTGAAAAGGCCTTGTGGACGATAGATGCATCATGTTTTTGTTTGTTTTGATTCATTCGGCTCATTCAATTTGCAATCCGACCGACAAATTGGAGAAATTACGAATTTTGAACTCGTCTATTTTTTCTGTTTTTGACTATTTTTTCCTCTCCTGACTTGAAAATTGGCCAAGTAGGAAGTAGGTCAAGAAGGAAAGAAACCTTTTGAAAGCCTCGTAGCTTCACACTATCGAACTTGTATCGGAATGTTGGAGGACCGTTTCAAAAATGGCTTACTCTAGATGGAGATTATGTCGAAGAACAAAGACATATTTTCATACAAGGATATTTCTTTGGTCTTTAAAAATCGATATATTACAATCTTAAATGCTGGAGAAAATACTAAAAAACAGATAAGCTCAAACTTCTAACTATCTCTCAATCATTTGACTAAAATTAAGCAAATTTAGTGCATTGAACTCCAGGGATGCCTTAATAACACAATTAAAAATAGTAAAAATCGCCCCAAAACACCGTACACATGCTAAATAACGACACTTTGAATTCCATTAGCCTGTTTGACTTGCCGAAAGACAACTTAAGCACTAAGAATAAGACTAGAAATACCTAATATTTGGCAAACTCTTATAGCAATGCACGATATCAGCTCATATTTTCCCGGGTGTGCAGTCTTCGGTCCATTAGGTTATTATTCCAACGGATATCTTAGAGAGTAAGCAAGTTATCTTATATAATCGAATACGTACAATCCTTGAATAATTTGGTATATGCAGTCGAATTGACAGTCCTTGGTCAGATATGAATAAGGGTCCGTCCCGGTTGTGGAAATCAGACTGCCTTGGGAACGGAGGCGATATTGATCCATACCTCGGCTTATAATATGTTATTTGACTTGCCACGACTTTACCATTCGACAATACGTTCCGAAACTTCTAGGAGACACCATATTTACATATGAAGATTTTTAGAAGAAAATTTACTTGGCAAAAATTTTAACATTTTGTGTAGAAATCAAAGTAATAGAAAAACATATGCACGAAAATATTTTGAGTAGCAGCATTTTTTATTTTCTTTGTGTTAGAAAATTTCCAGGTGACCGATTGATGCGATCAGGCGTTTCGTTTTTTACCAGTCCATTGACAAAAAAAAGTATTAATCTTCAGTCAATGTTTTTTCTTTATTGCCTGCTTTTTACTGTTCCAGCATTGCATTATAGAAGGCATGGATTATGAAAACGCCTTTGACTTTGTAATCGATTCTAGGATCCGGTTAGAAAAGTAGTTGTAATTTTTTTATGTTTTCTAACCGACTAATTAAATCTCTTAGGTGAGGCGACTTGGCCTTGTTGTTTTGAGGCATGACCTTAACAATAAATCATAGAAAATTTGTAAGAATTTTAAAAGTCTTCGGTTAGTGGGATAATCCAAAAAATTCTGAAAGCTCTTTCTTTTGAGCAATATAATTATATTGGTATATCGATAAAACTTGGTGGTTATACTAATAATGAGATTAAGGATTAATAACCACCCCTTATAATGGATATATAATCCCATTTCAAAACCTTGATCCCAAACATATCTCTTAAAGTTTTCATTAATAACAAATAAAGGTTGAAAATAATCAGACAATGGCTTGAAAATTGGGTTAATGCGTTCTTCTAGTTTTGGGCCGAAAAGATAATAATTTTTTTGAGAAGTCTTAAAATCATAATAAAAGGTTTTCTATAGTTTTTAGATTTTGCTTTAACTTTGGATACACGACCCTGGGAATGACTGAACAGTAATGAACTATGCTAGTCTATTTATCTTCGTAAAGGTTCTATCAAATGTGGATTGCACTCTTCCCGATTCAAACATAATGCTATTTACCGAAATTTAGGAAACCAAAGGGTCCAAGATAATTCTGGACTACTGAATTAATTCACAGCGGCTTGAATGTATGTATAGGAAATACATATATACATATATATAATTGAGGTTAGTTACACCTTTGGGCAATAGATTCACTCATTGTCTAAGTGAGATGAGAACGCCAATGCATTTTTAGCTGTTGTTGTTTCTTTGTTTCGTTAAGTTTCGTAATTGTTGAAACTGATTACAGCTTCGCTGGATTGTTTGGGAAAACTGCTAATACAAGCGACTAAATTTAGCTATTTCTACAATCAATTGCTGCGAAAAGCGATGAAGCGTAGCCGAATAGTTTAGCATTTTAATGCATACGATCGAGAATAAAATGATTTAGAATGAAAGCTCCAAGAAGACGAAATGGAAAAAGGAAAATTTGGGCAAAATAAGAATGCGCACACCACCCGCCGTCAACTAACGAAATTTCTGCACCAGAGGCAGACAATAAACGGTTAGTTTTTTTATAACGTCAAATGACAACGCCGGCAGCAATTATAACAGTGCCACTAGTGTTACTCGCTTATATGCGAAATGTATGTATGTATGTATGTAAGCATCAATCATTTTAAGTTACAATATGAACGAATAAATGGCATTAATGACACTGATAGGGTTAAACTAAGCAGTAGTCAAGCAAAACCAAAGCTTAAAGTTAGTTAAGTAGCCGCATACGCCTAGCTTGGTATAAACTTGTAGATAGCTAGATATGTGTAGTCTAAATGTGGTCATTAACATATTGATGATACTCATTTGTGTGTATATATTATATAGTAGTTGTGAATATTTTGCGAATATTCATTCAGTCACTCACGCGCTTTTTCTTGACTCATTCATTTTAATTACTTATATTGCATAACAATTCATTTATAAGAGAACGGAAATTTAAAATATAGTAGAATATAGTTTTCCTTACACATCGCTTATTATTTACGTATTTCTACTTATTTTTTGTTAACATTTTGTACAAATTTTCAGTTAGACTTTTATTTTCTTATATTTTATACATATTATTATTTTTTGATTTTACTTAATTTTTCGTTCAATGTAGTCTTAACATAATTTTTAATTATATTCGTTTTTAACTTGTTCTTTTATTGTATTAAGTAAAATTTTATAATTTGTATTTTTTTCTTTTAATTTTATTTTAATTAACGTTTTTGTTATATATTTTTGGTTCTTAGATTATTATTTTCCACCTTATATATTTACAAGTTTTTGTTTTAATTTAATTTTCTTTTAATTATTAGTTTTTATTTTTTGGTTTATTTAGTTAGAATATAAATTATTTATTATATGGCTATTCAAATCGGCGGAGAGTATTACCAAGAATAATAAATAAGTCTATACTTCTTAAAATCCAAACTTTAACGCCCGATTTCGCTAATCGTGAACTCAACGTTATCTTCGACATTTATATGTAGGACAAGGAGAGGAAATACGACATCCCTATATTATATATTCTTTATCAAAGTCTAAGTATGTTAGCGTAGTCAATACTTTAGTGCTTCTTCATCTGCTCTAAATTTTAAACATGGTTTTTTTTCTAATATCAATCAATTCAGAGAAACGCCACGTGATTTAGTGTAAAACAGTATTCTATTCACTAATCTGGAATCTACCCTTAATCACCTAAGTAAGCTGATGGAAAAAAATTTTTACAATTATAAAACAATAACAAAAAGCACAGTAACCCGATTGGTTTCCCTAAACCGGTAACATGAAATGATCGATCGAAATCGTTCTTTTGACCTAGCTA